>VXAB01002891.1:39656-157816 GCA_013399175.1 Odontophorus gujanensis
AAAGAAAAGAAAAGAAAAGAAAAGAAAAGAAAAGAAAAGAAAAAAGGAAAAAGAAGAAAAGAAAAGAAAAGATAATGATATTTCTGTTTCTCAAATACATTAAAAAATATCCAGACACTGTAATAATAGGGAATCACACAAGCAGAAGACAGATAGATGGCCCCAGAAGAAAAAACAAGTAAACACTGTAGTGTTTGTTAATCAGAAGTCCATTATGAGCATACAAGCTGATCAAATAGCGCATAATTATCAGTTTAAAAATTACTACATGAAGCATTTGATTGTTCTAGGAAAGCTATAGGCTCAGCTGTGTGTGAGATTTTATGCATGTTTGTTGGAGCTGTTTTTTTATGACGTGACATTCTTGAATGGTAAAATGAAAAACAGCACAGTTCTGTGTCAGGATACAAGAGGGTCATAGGGGGAATGCATATTTATGAAGCAAAATAAATATGAAGATGGAACTTCCCTCTACCTTTACCACCTCCCCCCTCTTCTGTTCTTTTTACTATACAAAGTCCATGACATGTAATTTACACAGGTTCATATACAGTAAGGAACAGCTCATGTCTTTCAGTTTTACTCTGATTATCTTGTGGTGCTTCAGGTAACCGCTTTAAGAAGTGGGTGCTGCTGGAGACATAATATGCCCTTTATTGCTTTTAGAAGATTCATGTGCTCCTGAAATGATGCAATAAGCCAGTTTTGCAGAGCTGTAGTTCTATATTATCTGCCTACTTAAGGAAATGTAGATGCATCTTCAATTCAAACCTTATACTGTAGGATTTCTATGTATTCCATATTGTGATCGGTAATGTCCTTATGCTCAGTGAAGTGCTTTAGTTCATACTTGTTGATAGTGGGGACCCAAGAAAGCTCCCAGAACCAGGCTGTGGTGGGATAAGGAATCAAAGAGAAATGGCTTAGATCCTTAGTCTGCACATTCAGTACCAACAGGACTTTCATCTTAATGTTCTGTGATATCAATTTGATGATTCTCATCCTCTTGCCAGCATAGACATAACTAGGCACATACTAGGCTCTTTCTTTGGTTCATCAGGCTGTGATTTGGGAAGATTATGTGCTCCAGGTTCTTCATCTTTAACTTTAGGTACATAACTGAAGTGCTTAAGGTACCTTGGCCCCCTGAGATCCACTGCACAGAAAATAGAAGAAAAGGTGTCTCTGGAAAATGATTCAACCCTCCTAAGTTCTGATTTACCCACAAAAATGACTGTCTCTCTTTCAGTAGACAGGCATCCAAGGTCACAGTGTTGGGGATTTCATTAGGTGACTAAAGTTGGATGGGATGCATGTAAGCTTATTGTCTTGATAGTGAGACAAAACCTTGATATCCTGCAAAGTCTGATGGGATCATGATGCATTCTAGCAGAAATTAACAAAGGGAAGTGCTTAAGAAGTGTGGGTAAACTGAATGCAGGGAGGCTGTTAGCACTTATCATTACTCATTCCTTGAACAATTTTGCCAGAAACACCTATTTCTCCCCAAAAGTCTGTTTTTCAGTCCTGGGCACAGGCTGTTGCCAACTGTACCAAATAATGAGGTGTTTTTAGTAGTGTGCACAAATGAAGATGAGAAAAATGCATTCCTTGTAAATGTGTTCTCACAGGGAAAAGGAAACTAGAGTTCTGGATGAGACATGACACATGAAAGCATTCAGTCTGACTCATATTACCACTAACTCATCATCACCTTTCCCAATAAAACCATGCTGTTTAAAAATTGTGTTGAATATTTTTTTCCCAGGGAGGAACAATATTTCAGGTGACAGAGAGAGAATGCAGTAGACAGCAAAGAATTTAATATGGATAAAATACTATGGTTTTGCTCTAGCTTTTTCTTCACTTCAGTTTGGTTATGTCTGAATTCCTTATGGACCATGCTGTACAGGGGAAACATGCTGAAAACAAAACAAGCCCTAAGAAGCAAAGTGAATTTCAAAGACAACCTGAAATGAAGAGTGAACATTCAAAAACCAGAAGGGAGCATGTCCCTCCTTTGAACTCATAGTTCAGTATGAACTGGCAATACTTTCTTTCAGACCATTCCTCACAATTAAGTACAGCCCTAGTGAAATCTCAGAGATCAACGATTTGTCCTAGAAAGAACTTGAATCCATAATGGACCAATCAAGAGCACATGCTTGAAGATCTTGCAGGGATCAAAAGAATGGCTGTTTATTCACTGGTGAAGGTACTTCTATTTATTATGCTACCAAGAACAAAGAACTAGGGTTGGTATCTGATTGTTCAATTTCCATACTTCCACTGTTACCAACAGTAGCTGAAATTAGTTCCTCAGCAGAAACAAAAATGGGCCAAAGTGAAATGTGCCTACATCTAACTCAGTTGAGGCAACAGCACTGCAGTGATCTTTTCTCTCCTTGTCTACAGTTCTCTTCAATGGAATGGAGAAACTCACCTGCCTGCTGAAGAGCTTTCCTGCACTGCCCATTACAGGGATTGTCAGCTCCCAGACAGCAGCTTCTGCTCTACATTCCTCAAAAAGTGTCCCAGTAATCCTGCCTTGAGATGTCTCTAGACAGAACCTCAGTTTGAGTGATCTCTCAGGGGTAAATTATAGCTGAGAGCCTTTGAAAGGCAAGGAAGTTCAGTTGCACCACACAGTGAGTTTCACTGACAGAAGACAAGATACCAATGGAAAGTCTTGTTTACATTTCATATATTCTGCTTTACTTCACTTCTTGGGATGATCAGTTTATTTCTGCAATTTATAGAATCATGCTAATTTTCTGACTTAAAACTGAGAGGACCCAACTGATCATCTAATTCTGTGCTTGGAAACTTGTGACTCTAGGGTTCAAGAATCAAGGGCACTGGGACATGCTCGTCACAGAGGTTACGTTTTATTTATTGGTCCATTGTTTCTTCAGGTTTTCTCTCCAAGCATCTCTTGCCTCAGAGAATTCTGATGTTTTTTAAACATCCCCATGGTTGTGAGTTTTCACCAGGGCAATTATCTCTGTTATTTTAGAGGCTTATAATGTTCCCTCTGACACTGCTGAGCAGCTCTGTTAGCCTGTCCATGTTAACAGGTTCTTGGGGACCACTGTGACAATCTGCCCTTGCCTGAGAAATGACCCCAAGTGTGTTTATTTGCTCTTTAAGAGGGTACGGCATCCAAGCAGTGACTTCTACAGGTTTTGCTGCCCTAGTTGTTTTATTTACAGTTTGAATTCTGTCATGGACGGGAAATTAACTAAAAAACATTGAAGATCTGTAGGTTTTTTTTTTGTTGTTTCTATTTTGTTTTTGTTTTTGTTTTTGTTTTTGTTTCTTCTTATTAAATATTTTTCTGTTCAGTCAAAATGGACTTGGATGTCATGTGCTACATGGACCTCACAAAGCCAGAGCATGCTAAAGATCCAGATGGACTGGCTCAAAGGTGACTTGACCTGGTAGAGCTAAGTTCAGGATTATATTTGTCTTTTAATTTCTCAGCTGTGTGTGCTGGAAATGCTGTGTTTCCATCTCAGGGAGGGGAATGACTGTCATGATACTTCTGAATATTAAACAGCTCTTTCTCCTCCAGAAGGAGCTGGGCTGTCTTGATTCCTTCTCAGATCAAGAGTCACCATGTGGTAAGGTCCATAGTTGTAGAGGAGAGAGGAAATCCAGAGCCAGAATCTCCCATTTCAAAACCTTTATGGCTTTCTTGGGGACTGCTCTTAACCTCTTTTCACCTGTTCTAAAAAACATTTGCAATGCATCTATCTCCCCAGATAAAATTTTCTGTCTCCAAATGTCTTTCAGATATATTTGAGTTCATGGTTCATGGGGTGTGTGTGAGGAGGAGCAGAATTCTGCATCTATGCTTTGGTCTGTAAAGGCTCATAACAGTACTGAAGCTTTTCTTTGCATATGTATGTGAGAATGAATGACTGAGGGGAGGTGTGGCTATGAAACTGTACACAGATGGATTTTGTGGCCAATTCTCCCCTTCCAGTAGAGTGAATTTCACTTAATTTTTAATATGTGCATAGACACCACATAACTGCTCTTTTAGCAAATGTGTCAAGTACTAGTGGGCACGAACAGTAACATTTCTTCCTAGAACAAGTGGTAGGGACTTTCTGAATCAAATAAATTGTATACAGGTAAAGGTGATGGATAATTCTGTCAATTAAAAAAAAAACCAAACATAGTATTTTTTATTTAGACCTTTTCTCTTAATTCAGATATTTTGTGTTATACTGCCCATAATCTTCAGGAGTCTGTGTGAGGAGAAGAAACACCTAGCAAGGAAATTGCAGAGCAAATGGGAAAGGATTATTTCCTAAGTGCTTCTAATATCCAAGAACATCTCTAATAAATAATGTGGAAGTTATTATTTTGGATATTTGCAGAGAGAGAACATTTGTAGTGTATCATACACACCTTTGCTCTCAGAGAAAACTAATAATGTGAAGGATAAGAACACATGACATAACCACAGCTCCATCCCTGTTCTGTTTCCATATTTTTTTGTGTCTCCCTGGGATACTTACGTTGCAGTCTTGAATACATTAAGTGTTATGCATGAAGCCACATGATTTGAACTCTGGGAGAGGCAAAGATTAATTGATTTCTAATGGAAAAATACATGCCTGATACTATTTTCATTGCAGCATTTCCTTTCTTGCAAGTAGTAATTTTTATCTATCTGAAAGTTATATCTAGAGCAATTTTTTATCCTCATTGATTCAATCAGCACAAATACAAAGCTGCCTTTTCACCTAAATCATAGAGTAATGTTTCCAGTTCCTTCGACTTTACTTATGCTGAATCTCTTTTGAGCACAACTTCTTTGAACAAATTTTTAAAATCAGTGTGACTAATTAGAATAGTGTGTGCTTTTGTTTCAGGGGTTGGTAGTGAGCATGCCATATATTCAGCCCTCAGCTTACTGTCTCCTTCCTCCCTTACAGCCAGTTGGGTTGATTCCACTTCTGAGCTTTTCTCAAACCTTCACCAGTACATTTAAGATGTGTATGCCCGATCTACTTCTTTTCCTACTGCTCAGTGTAGATCTGTGCAGGCTGAACTGAGCTGCAGTGAGATAATTTGTTGCAACATGCCAGTGTTTCACTGAAAAACCTTTGTCATGTAGATTTGGCAAAATAATGTCCTGAATTTGTCCTGCTAGATTACTTCTCACAACTGTAACAAGCTGTATAACAGAAAGCTGTATCTTCTAGTTGCTCTTCTGTTTCATTTTGGTCTTTTACTTCTGTATTGTTATTTTTTACATTTGACTGTTTAGACAACCCACTCTTGAGGGCAGGAGCCTGGCATTCTTTCACATTGGTTGAGTACAGTTCCTGGCAGTGTTATAAGTAAGGACTACTCCAAAAGAGATGCCTCCTATTTTATTATATTGGCTCACAGCTTCAGAGGAGGATGTTGGTAGTGTTGTAGTGTTCCCACCACCATTTCTTTACGTACTGTTGATGGTAGATGGCAGCAGAGGGGCAATCTGACACAATTGTGTATGACATGGAAGTGTGGATGAAGCAAAGGGATGCCACTGCATCCTTTTTTTATTATCCACATTATTTTCCAGTGTGGAAAAAATGGCACCCATTAACATTCATCAATGCTTTTTTAACAGTTATGGGGACCAAACAGCGAATGTGAGCATGGTGAGGTGCTTTTCAGCAGTGGCAACAGTGACAGTGGGTCATCTCTGTGGGTGCAGATTTATATAAGCATGACACACAGGCTCTTGTTCATCACTGGTGAAAATGCCTAGCTGGTCATGGTGACTACGTTAAAAAATAGTGTTTTCTGGTTGAGAATTTTCTCTATCAAATANATGCCACTGCATCCTTTTTTTATTATCCACATTATTTTCCAGTGTGGAAAAAATGGCACCCATTAACATTCATCAATGCTTTTTTAACAGTTATGGGGACCAAACAGCGAATGTGAGCATGGTGAGGTGCTTTTCAGCAGTGGCAACAGTGACAGTGGGTCATCTCTGTGGGTGCAGATTTATATAAGCATGACACACAGGCTCTTGTTCATCACTGGTGAAAATGCCTAGCTGGTCATGGTGACTACGTTAAAAAATAGTGTTTTCTGGTTGAGAATTTTCTCTATCAAATAGTGCTATTGTGATCTTTTTAGCTCTTGCATTTTCCATGCAAATAAATAAGAGACATTATTTTTGGAGCAAATGAAGTACATTGAAATAGCACTTTTCAGTACCTCATTTCTGATGGTACTCATAAATCCTGTCTCATTCTAGGGATAGATACAGTGCACTTGAGTCTTTTGCAATGAAACACTGACTACTCCATGAAGATTAGGCCAAGTCACACTGACGTGCACTGGGACAAAACATTGCTTCTTTTTTGGTCAGTACAATAAGCAACGACAGAAACAATTAGTGGTTTTGGCCTTTCTATTTCTGTTATCATGATTCAGAGCTCCCTCCTGTTGGCAAATAATCATCTCCATCTTTTTGGGTAAAAAAAAACAATAGTCAGACTTTACTTTCAAAGCTCTTTTGTGATTCTAGATAAACTGAGCTTACACCTTATTTCCATGAAAATAGTGACCCTATTTTTTGAAAGGATGTGGCCATGATATGTAGCTGTAGAGTGAGAGATATATTTTGAGGAATAAATTTATTTTCAAAAAACGCCTGCCATGTGAGATGGAAAGAAAGTACAATCCCTGAAAGTGAATTCCTTCCAATCTTTATCAGTTTTGTCTGTTCCAATGTGTTAAGAGCACAAACCCTAAAACATTGTATGCTTCCTCTCCAGCTTTTTTGTTATACTGGTACCATCCCAATCCTTTGTCTTGTGAAAGATGATCCAACTTTTTTAGTAGCTAGACTTCAAAAGATGCCTCTGCCCCTCTGACTTACCAGTAATTGCCCTACCCCATTTGCAGAGACGTCAAGCACAGTCCTGAGGCAGATTCTAAAGAAGTATTCTGCCATCATCATTCCTAGTAAATTCATAGATGTGATTTAAGCTATCTTTAGAGCACACATTTTGTTTCCCAATAAAGTATTCTTTTTGTGACCTCCTAATTAATAAGATTAAGGGAATTTAGCCTGGGAATCTGACAAAAGGCAGCATTCTAGGACCCTCACTGAATATTAATATCCATCTTGTAGCAAAAGCAGAACACTTGTTTGTGTATATTGGAGCCCCACTGGTTTAGGTCTTTACTAGGAAAACAACAAAGAGGAGAAAAAAAATAACAAATTACAGCTGAAACAAATCATCAGCATCGCTGTTTTCAAATTACTATATTTCTGGGGAATTTCAGTCAGTTACATGAAAAAGAAGACACCAGTTTCAATGGAGCTTTGATAGTCAGGTTATGTTAATAATGGGGACTCATGTAAAATGCATAAGGTATACCTTACAGATGAAGAAGATTGCTAATAATTATTCTGTATGCTAAGAGTGTAGCTCTTTCTGAACTGATACATAAAGACTCCTTTACATCCCAGTCTAATTACTTATAGACAGTTGAGCACAAAATTACTTTCATCTGTTTGAACATGTGGAAGGAAAGAGATTAGAGATGTACCTTTCAAAACAGCTGGTTGGCATGTTAAAGAAGAAAACCTACTGGTTCTTCGGTTCTGATTGAAAAGTGCATTTCTTTATAATTAGACCTATTAAAGTAAATGTCGTGCAGGGGGATTCTCAGAGGAGGTGACAGGGGTGCACAGCATGAAAGTCAGTTGCTCTCTTATGGCTGCTCTGAAAACTGGAAGAGTTTTCGAAGCTGAGGAATAGTAGAACTAGGTGTTTTGACACCTTGTCTTATTCCCTAGCTAATCTGGGGTTTCTTTTGGTGTGCTGGCTTCCAGTGAATGGGTGTGGAAGCTCCCGGGGTTAGCAAATGGTTGTGAGTGACCCTTCTTGACATCTCTGTCTTGCTGTCCTTCAGGAAGAAGTCTATACGTGTTGTGTGAGAGGCACTGACATGGGAAGTATTGATACAGAATATTCCAAAGAGGCTGTAGGAAGATGAGCAATCAACATGTTAGACTTCTATTTGTCTGCTTCAGCTGATTTTAGGGGAAATGTTGTAGAAAAGGAATGTGTGTATGAGGGTTCTAATTCTGTACTGACTTCACAGTATTAAAATGAAAAAATGTGCATTTGTAGTAACACCTACAAGGAAAATCTTTCTTCTCTTCCTGATTTCTAATTCTGTCCTGAGATATTATTATGTCCTGAGATGACAGACTTAGTAGCACATTCTTAAGAGTGTTCTCAGACTTCTCTCAATATTTCATGAAGTAGAGATGTATAGCTGTTCCCATTATGACATGAGAGGAGTTAAAACTACGTAAGTTGAAGATGCAGCCTCTGAGTTGTACACAAGAACTGCAGGTTGACTATGAACAAACTAGGTACCTCTCCAAGTTTTTAAGTATACAACAAACTAAACAGAACCTCAGGCTCTACGGGGGAGGTGATGAGAGACAACTACACAGTGTTCTCCAGATTACCAGAAAGAGAACTGTGTATCTGGGGCAACTTTTTGGTGTCTGAGCCATGAGATATCTTACTGTGACTTTTTTGTCATCCACTCTTGTAAACTAGCTGGAATTGTGTCAGGATGCATAGGTTGATTTGAAAACTAAGAATCCCGGCTTTGAAGCACACTGGATATTGTTCCTCTTCACTCAGCACTCATTAGACCACATCCACATAGTGGGAAAGAACGATGTCGAACAAGGAGACAAGTGGCTGGAGAGCAGCTCAGCAGCAAGGGACCTGGGTGTGCTGGTGACAGCAGCTCAGCATAAGCCAGTAGTGTGCCCTGGCAGCCAAGAGGGCAAATTCCATTGTGGGGTGCATTAAACACTGCATGACCAGCAGGTCAAAAGAGGTGATGCTACCACTATACTTAGCACCTGGGCAGCCTCTTCTCGAATATTGCATGCAGTTCTGTGTTCAACAAGGACATTAAAATACTTGAAAGCACTCAGAAGAGACCACCAAGCCTGGAAGCAGAGCTGAAGGCATGTCCTGTGAGGAGAAGCTGAGGGCATTGACTTGTCCAGTCTGGTGATCTCATGCTGCACTACTGGCAGTACATGCGTTAACCCCATACATGTGTGCTCCATATAGCAGCACACAGATTCTGATGAATTCACCCTGCTTCCCTTGATGATGTTTGGAAGCTGTTTTTGCAGCAGTGTGAGGAAGGGTCTTCTGGCTACTCCGAAGCTCATACCAAGGGGCTTAATCACTTCTTTGAGAAACAAAAGTCAGAATGGCACATCACTGAAAGATGCCTCACTCCTTTGTCACGTCAATAGTAAAATCTCATGAAGAGAACTCCATGGTACACAAAGCTTGCTGGATGCTTCCTGCTTTCCTCTGGAGGATAACAGGAGAATGACTGCCCCACTGTACAATGAACCCATCCGGACTCCTGCCCCACACCCCATCTGCTAAGTGCTTTTCTGGAATGAATGGAAATAAAATGGTAACAATGTCACTCATACCAACTTGCGGAAAGCATTGGCCTTTGTTTTTATTTCCAACTCAGCATGGACTTCCACCAACTTTGAATTCTTTACGGATAGACGATACTTCTGATTAAAAGATACATCTTGATTTAAAGAACAGCTAGTATGTTGTAGACATAATACATGGCTACCAGGAGCGCTACTGATTGCTGATAATTTAATTCCTATAACAGACTAGAGAAAGCTTATTACCTGTCAGCCAGTATTCAATCACTATTTCCTGAAATAAATAGCCTATCAGGCAGCTAGCAATAAAAAAGCTAACATGATGTACTTAATTTTGTGTATTTTAAAATGTAATATACTGTGCTAACACAGACATCCTAAATGCTGTCTTCTTGCTAATTCTTCTCAATGTTTTTTTTCTGTATTTGAGGCATTGCTTATTTAAGTAAATGGTATTGTAACATTAATTTTAAAATCTGATGTATGGGCTAAATAAGATAGCATAATAGAGGGTGAAGTGAAGTAAATTACTGTTCCGTGTTGTAATCATGAGGTTCACTGTTGTTTTTAGTGTGCTACAGAAAAAGCTGCATTTTTAAATAAGCAAATACGATGGACTGTGTATTTCCTTTCATTGCATTTTTCTTGGAACCATAGAAACAACCAGAGGAATCATGACTGTAGAATAACTCAGGCATCCGGGCTACAGAGAACTAAGCACTGTAAAATAAAAATTTTTCCCCTTACTCCCAGTCAACTCCAAAGCTTGTTTGCTTACATAGAAGATTTGGTGTTCGAGTATGGTAAAATGTAATAAATGAGTAAAGAATGAGATAGATAATGGAAGTAAGGTGGGAGAATCTCATTCATCTTAATTAATTAATAAACCAAATGATAGTGAATTTACACAAAAGGCAACAGTCTATTCAGATATCTTTTTTTTTTACTGATGTAGAACAAAGTCTGATGTGACACTGGTTATAGATCAAATATAGATCTGCTTGTGAATTTCCAGTATGACTTTTTTAATGAATTCATATATATTTAACAATCAAAATATACTTTACAAAAATACCTGGAATTGTTCTCCATGCTTTAAGTAAAAATTGACATGAGGTATTTAATTTGGTTCCAAATCAAAATATTTTTTTTGCTGAAAAGATGCAAGGCATTGTATTTCACATCAGCTTTACATAAACCTGTGTCTAAGATACTTGCTGGAACAAAAGAAGCTGCTTTTTGGTGTGAATCACACTCTTATACTGTTCTGTATGGTCTTTTTGGTTGGATAAGGTTTCCGTAACATAAGCATATTTTCTGTTATTGAATAAACAATATTTTTTGTTAAAACATAGAGTAAGTTAGTCCATAGTTAATCTCAGAACTTATCTATGATTTAGAGCAAGTATACTTTCCAGTGAAAAACAGAATGAACTTCAATTTCAAATGTCCTATATTCAATTCCAGATGTTTTGACTTTGATAATACGTAATGTATAGTATACATTTCTCACACTGAAATATATATGCAATAGAATATGAAAATGTGTCTCTATTATTCTTGAAATTATTGAAGATGTACGCTAGGAAGGAAATCTGTTTCTAGCATAATTATGACCTGTTAAAAATGGCAATGAGGAAGAAGAAATAGTGAAAATTGTCTGAGAGATGGGAATGTAGCGTTGGATGAAACTCAAGTGCGGATTCAATATGGGCAACATAGTGGGATATTTTCTTATAGATAAATTAGGGTTGTGGAGATTAAGGAATCTGCCTCCTTTTATCTCCACTTCCCTTTGGAAATTCTATTTTGGCTACATCCTAAACGTACTAATAGACACTAAAGGCAATTGAGAAGAAATCAGGTCATCACTTCTGCTTCATTTTGAGTATCCATCTGAAATATTCAGTTGCAGAGAAATATATACATAAATATATATATAACACTTTTAGAAGAAATGGCACAGATGCTGCCAGCTATGCCCTCTGGCACTCTGAGAGGCAGAAGTTTCTCTTGGGTTTTGCTGTATGTTCTGAAGTGAACTTGTGTTTTAATTGCTCCATCCATTCCTATTAATGGACAGGCAGAAAGGGAGAAAATTCTAATGAGAATACAGATATTGTGTGTACTTTACACTAAATACCTGTGGTTAAAAGAATATTAAGGTTGCTAAGTGGAGCATAGAAAGTCCAGGAAATATTGTATTTGTGGCTCCTGGTGTAACCTCAATTCAGCTTCTACAGCCAACAGCATTGTGATACAGTTTCAGAGAGTCCTACTTCACCTAATGAACAACTGACAGATCCTTCATGACCACTCTGGTCTCCACACTAATTATGGAGTCCCAAGCCTTATTTATCATATAAAATAGAAGCCCTGCTCTATGTACAGAGTTATTAACTTTCTCACTTATTTTTTTTGTTTTTATTTTTTTTTTCATCTTCATGCCAGTGCTGATGCAGTATGGAGTTCTCAGCATTTGGAATCTTTCACAGAGAGGAATACAGTGTTCTTGTACATGGTTTCATCTTAATCACTCTTAAACTTACTCGAGGTTCTTTTTTATGCCTGCTAAAATAAATGTACATCTTTGCTCTCTCCTTATGAGTCCATATCTTCTTATTACATCTGGATTCACTACCAATGTGCCTTTTTTTTTTTCTCTGCTAAATTCTTTGTCTTCATTCTCTGTAACACCTAAACTGAGTTTTGTCCAGCCTTGGGTCTGCATTTCTTTAACTGGTCTTTGGTGAGTTGCTTGTAGCTTTGGATCTCCCGTGTCACACCTCTGCCTCATTTTTTATCATCCCATACAGGTAATCTTCTACACCATGTTGTGTCGCTCCATTTCTGTTCTAGGCCTGAATTTCTCTGTGCTACATCATTATGTAGCATATATGAGTCATAAAATCAGGATGGTACCATAAAAAGATAAAAAAACCCAAAACAATTTAGTCAAAAGATATCTGGTAAATTAGAAAAAATGATGTTACAATTGAACCAATTGTAGCTATGTCAAGAAAAGCTTAGAGAGAATAGGCTGGGAAAGCTTTCAGCCTAAGGCTTTGCAAAACTCACTAAAAACATATAGTCCATTACAAGCATTGGCAATACCAAATTACATGTGATGCAATACAGTGTGCATCCTGGAGAACAGATTAATTAGAAAGAAAATGCTGCATTTCTTCACACGATGCTTACCTGAATCTATTGAAGGATTGAAGGCTATTTTTATTTAAACCATAGGATTCAAAGACCGCTAATTCACTGAAAGTATCTCTAGTTCCTAATTATATAATCACAACAGTACTGTAAACAGAGGTGACCATGAACAGACATATGCTGAGTGAAGATGTTATGTCTGGTAGGGCCGATTATATTAATATATATTGGAGTTAGTCATTCAGCTCAAAGCCTACAAATTCAAGGTGAGTCCCACTGGTATATATTGACTGCTTTGAGCTGTTTTGGGGATGCAAAACAGCCATAAACTTGACTTAACTAGCCAGTAAAGTAGATTTTACTGCTGCTTTGTGTCACTGGGTTTCTCCAGGGAAGCTAGAATATCCCATGAATCTGGCCCCAGATGTTTATGTGGAGCTTATTCAAACTATTCTAATCTCTTTGACTATGAAATCTGCTAAACACCTCATGAGAATAAACTCTCTTCTGCTCTCAACCAGAAATACCATAAGAACAGTCAGCCTTTCACTTTCATCACACTTTTGATTCAGTAAAGATTACAAAAGGAAAATAAAACCACCAGACCTTAGTCAAATGTTTCAGAATCCCACCTCACATGTGATTTAATTTTAATTCTAAGAAAATCTACTGTGCTTTAGTAGTATTGACATCTCCTTATTTGCAT
Source organism: Odontophorus gujanensis (assembly GCA_013399175.1). Classification (NCBI taxonomy): domain Eukaryota; kingdom Metazoa; phylum Chordata; class Aves; order Galliformes; family Odontophoridae; genus Odontophorus; species Odontophorus gujanensis. Next base: position 53,009 of record VXAB01002891.1, read on the forward strand.
CTAAATTGATTACTACTTTAGTGTTGCTGAGATACGCATTGCAGAGCTCAACTTATAGCACCAAGTCTTACAGACTTCTGTGTCACAGCTACATTTAGCTATCCTGTTTTGTTCCATTCTAGTTTCTGTGTTACCCATTGCTGTATTCCAGCAAGTGGTCTTATGTAGGATTCATTTCACAGGAGCTCAGGTGTCTGTCTGTAGTAAAATTAGTAATCTTTTGCTCTCTGTACAGGTTATGGTTAGAAATATGCTACTACATTATTTCATTATCAGTATGTCCCTTCTTTTGGACACTTAATGTATAATATCCAACAAATGTTAGAATTATTTTATAACAATTTGGATTAGGAAAGTTCTACAGAAGTAAAACTCTCACAGTGTGTCCCATGCCAGCTCCAGTCCAGGTCCTGTGAAGCAGCAAGGAAGTACTTACTGGTCCATATACATGGTCATAGACTTCTGTAGGAAGGAATAGTCTTTACTGTGACACCTATGTCAACTCTGAGGTGTTTCTCCTCATCACATGCAATCACAATTTTTCATAAGACAAAAAACTAAAATTATATAAAAATATTTCTGACCTTAATTATTTGAACCAGAGCCAAGATGAAACTCTGGGAACTGCATTGTAAGGAATGTTTTTTTGGTTTTGGCAGCACAGATGAGTTAGATAACCTAATGGAAAATAAATATCCCTATTATCTTTGATTGAAATCCCTTAACTTTTGGCGTGTATTTATAAAAATATTAAACTTTCAGCTTACACTATACAACATCCTTGAAGAAAAGTACTGCCAACTTGGATTTTCTCTAAATTAAACTAACAAATAGAAATATGACATTGTTTTGTGACCAACATGAAGACTAAGGTAAATAGTAATCAGAGAGAGGGCTACATATACAAATACTCGAAAAGAGTTAAACTGAAAGTTTCTTCAGTGGTAATATTCAATCAAATCTTCTTTTTATGCTGTGATTAGAAGCCACATTCTATTTAATGCATTTTAGAGTAATAAGGTTTATGCATAGGTCTTACTTCAATGCTTTAAGTATCTACATTAAAGGTATGACCTTAAAAAGGAGGCATGAGGGACAAAATAGTTGAATTGTTAACAAATGAATAATTGGTTTTGAGAAATGTCAACAGAGCCTTGTGTACACTACAGCTGTTCCAAGAGAGGTAAACAGAGGCGGTCTTTGCTGCAATTCACAGGGATTATTCTAATGAATTACTCACATGCCTCACATTGCTTGGTTTGCAATGGGCTGATGCCAAATCTGAATCCAATAGCACACTGCATAGTGACCAGATTATTAGTCAAGGAATGTGTGTACTTAAAATATAGGTAGCCCCAAATTTGTTGACAACTCTTTTCTCTGTGTGTTGGTCCAATAACGAAGTCCATTAAATACAGAGAAAAATGACAGTATGTACGCACTGAATTCTATGAATATTTAGTACCCAGCCGGTAAAAGAAATTTTAAGGGCATTTATCACTTGAAAAACAGAATTTGACTGACTCCACTATGTTGCATAGACCCAGCATCTTTGTGCTAGAGACTTCACTGTCTAACCAGAAAGAGTGGATGGAGGATGGGAGAGAAAGTGGAGTGGCATGCACAAATTCAAACAGAAGATGCATACTGTCTTTCTTGCAGTTATTACATTATACTGTAGATCACTCTGCTCTGTCTTTCAGATTGAATAGCTCAGCTTTTCTGTTCATAGTCATTCTACATGATAAACGTTTTACATACACCTGAAATAGTAGCCCAGTAAGTCAGGCATCACTTTATTTGTATCCCAACAATTATTGTTTATTGAGTAGCTAGAAATAGAGATTTCTGGCCTTTATTATTATTTGAAGATTAACTTGTGACCTAAAATGAGTCTGTGGTGCTGCAGTTTGTGGGGATCATCTTGTTTGGTTGAATTGCCTGTCATATGTTTTTCAGATGAGTTTCTATTTTAAAACAGGCATTATGAGAAATTATTTGATGTGGTGTCAAAGACTTCCAATGCTCCCCGCTAATTTCCCTGAAGTGTCAGTAACAGAGAAGAGAGTCTGGACTTACCGTTTTTATTGCTGAATCAGGTCTTTGTCTACTAAACATCTTCACAGCCACTAGGCTGCTTGCTCTCTGCTTCTGTTCACCCATCTTGCTGCCATTACCCCGTTCAACTGCCCACCATAAACTTCATGTGGCCTCAGATTCTTGTAGCAGCCCAGTTATCCCTCTTACATTTGCATTAGGCAAAGCAGAAGTACTTTTAAAAACTCTTTTGACTATCAAATTAGGGCTTGAATCCCATGAGAACTCCAATTCCACGATTACACATGTTAAATTTAAGGTCCCTCTTGTAGGATTAAACTCTCTGGAAAGCAGAAATCAAGCAGCACCATGTGAGAGACTTCCATTACACATGACATATGGGCCAAATGTCAGGGCCATGATCTACCTGTGAAGGGAATATTTTTATTTATATTATTTGCTTCCTTACAAGCAGTCAGATACAGCTAGTCACAAGTGTCTGTGTACACCAACTGCTGCCTGAATAGCAACAGAAACATTCCATTATTTGTACACAGTATAAATTGCATATTTCAATCTTTTCTGTATCTCTGTTAGGAATTACCACTTGGCATATGAGGACTGCTCCAAAAGTAATGCCTTCTATTTTACTATGTTGTCTCATAACATCAAAGGTGGTCGTATGGCAGTAGAGGTTGAACCTTCCATCAGCCCACCAACATCCCACCACATTTTGTTGCCTTATGACAGGTGGTAGTAGAGGAGCAGTCTGACCAAATGATGTCTGACGTGGAAGTGTATATGAAGCAAAGGTGTGTAATTGAATTCTTCCACGTAGGAAACATCACACCCATTGACATTCATTAACAGTTGCTGAAAACTTACGAAGACCCAACAGTGGATGTGAGCACAGTGAGGCAATGAGTGTGTTTCAGCACTGGCAACAACAATGTGAAAGACAAGCAACATTCCAGACAGCCATGCAGATTTTAGTTGGTGTAGCATGCTGCATAGGAACTGTTGAATCATGGCCTGAACCACTGATTGATCACCTGAGGCCAGCCTTGAGTCAGCCGCAGGAGCACAGGTGAAGGCAATGCACCTGTGTGACCGGAAGGGGTGGAGTCTGGCGCCATCTCTCCCAGACCCCATTTAAGGGTTGACCACCACTGGGGAAGGATCTCTTGTTGGAGATTCCTCTTGTGGGGAGCTCCAGGTGAGCTTTGCTCTTCATTGGTAGGTAAGTCCTTCCTATATTGCTGGTTGTCTTTATACCATCTGGTTAATTATACCATCTGGTTAATCTGTCCAACAATATACTATCCAACTTGATTATACTGTTTAGGTACTACTCATTTTGGGTTGTCATCCTACAGGGTACTATTTATTTGGGTATTTGCCCTACACCTGTGGAATCTTGTTTATCAGTGGAAAAAATGCCTATGATGTCTGTGTTGAAAAAATGTAGTTCTGTAGCTGAGAATTCACTTCATCAGATAGTGCTGTTGTGCTGTTTTTTTTCTTAGCCTTCATGAAAGTAAATAGGAGGCACTGCTTTCAGAGAGACTGACATACAAGTAGGAACTGACACCTTTCTTTGTGATCTCTGAGATTTTAAAACTGCTATAAGTAAAAACTACAGATATGCTGAAGTTCTTGGAACTCACTAAACTACTTATAAAAGTATAGACTTTAGACTTTATACTATTTCCTATGAATTTTCACCAAAACTTTTCTGTTTGAGGGCAGATTGGGATGAGTGTCTTAACTGATAGGAAGTATGCACTTTGCATTTTAATTTCTAATTACCTACAGTATTAGTATGGTAGGTACTTTATGTTGGGTTATATTAGACAGTTCATTATTAAGTGCTCAGTTAGAGAGGGCAGAATTAGAAAAAGATTCTGATCCGTCTAGACTCCTAGAAATAAGATGCCACCTATTTTGGACAAATCTATACTGCTTGCCATTAAACTTAACTAATTCATCAATCAGTTTCTTGCTGATTCATGCACTGAGATCCTTCACTGCTTTTGCATAACTGCACTAAGCACAAAATGTTTTTTGCTGGTATGTTGCCTTTTTGTTTTTGAAATACATATCTTCCTTTGATGTTGACAGTGTGAATTGTCTGACAGTGGTAGCATTTATAAAAAAAATATCCTTTAGAACCTGCGCACCTGACTGAAACCAATAGTAACTACTCCTCAAGTTCTTACAGGAGTGTTTCTAAGGCTAAAACACTTTCATGGCATTTCCATTTTTCTGTTTCCTAGGAAAAGGCAGAAATCTTGCTTGTGACTGAAGTAGTTCATATTCTACTTCTCATTCACCAGTATTTTTTTGTTTATCATTGTCTTCAGAAAAGCAGGTCATCATGTTGTCATATTTGGGTAAACTTTCAAGTAGCACTGAGTGTTAAAAAGAGGGGTATTATAAAACAAACTACATCTGACTCTATATCCTTGTGGCTTCTGGGTGTTTTCTTTTTTGTTTATTCAGACTACCTTTATTTTTTTTTCAACTTTGGAAACAGTTTGAAGATTCTGGATTATTAGGTACCCTAGGTAAAACATACATTTTTATATTTGGCTTATGCCTTTTCTCAAAATCAAGATGTATCGTCTGTTTAAATGGGCCATGATTTGTAAAAACAAATAAAACTACACGCAAGTAGAGAGACATGTCCAGAAGACATATATAAAATTTTTTTTAATGTTAAGTAGACTGATTTTTGTCTGACTGTGACATGGGCATGTTTACAGAAGTGTCTAGGAATGTCTTACCAAACTGAAAAACCCTGTGTGCATAGTCCTGACTCCACAACAGAATAAAACCAGGTGCTCACCAATTCTTTCTCATACATTCTCTTTTTGAAGGAAGAGAAAATGAGCCGTTCAGCAAACAGAATGCTTATTTAGAAAGCTGAAATATAGATAATGATAGAATCGCCATGGTTGGAAGAGAACTCCAATATCATCTAGTCCAACTGTCCTCCTATCACTAATAGTTCTCACTAAACCATGTCCCTCAACACAATGTCTAAATGTTCCTTAATCACCTCCAGGGTTGGTGACTCCACCACCTCCCTGGGCAGCCCATTCTAGTGTCTGATTGTTCTTTCAGGAAAGTTTTTCGTAATGTCCAACCTGAATTTCCCCTGGTGCAACTTGAGGCCATTTCCTCATCCTATCACTAGTTACATGGGAGAAGAGACCAATTCCCACCTTGCCACAACCTCCCTTCAGGTTGTTGTAGAGAATGATAAATTGTTCCCAGTCTCTTCCAGTCTGAACAATCCCAGTTCCCTGCGTTGCTCCCCAGACCCAACAAAGCTTCCTTGCCCTTCTCTTGATGTGCTCCAAGGCCTCACTGTCTTATACTGAATGGCCTGAAACTGAACACAGCTCTCAAGGGGCAGCCTCAACAGTGCTGAGTGAAGAAGGGCAATCACCTCTAGACTGCCACTGGTAACACTGTTTCTGACCTTCTTGGCCACCTGGGCATGCTGCTGGCTGAGGTTCAGCCAAGTGTTGCTCAATGCCACCAGGTCTGTCTGTCCCAAGCGTGTAGCAGTGCTTGGAGTTGTTGCATCCAAAGCACAGGACCAAGATCTTGGTCTTGTTGAACTTCATCCCATTGGCCTCAGTCCAGCTAACCAACCTGTCCAGATTTCTCAGTAGGGCCTTTCTACCCCCAAGAAGATTGATGCTTCATCCAGCTTGGTGTATCTGCAAACTTGTTGAGGGTGCCCTCAATGTTCTCATCCAGGCCATCAATAAAGATATTAAACACAGCAGTTCCCAGTACTGACCCCCGGGGACCACCACTTGTGACCAGTCACCAGCTTGATTTAGCTCCATTTGCCAACACTCTCTGTGCCTGTTCATGCAGCCAGTTCTTTCTCCAGCAAAGAGTGTATGTGTCTAAGCCAAGGTCTGCTAGCTTCTCCAGGTGAGTATTGTGGGTCACAGTGTCCTTTGTTGAAGTCTAGGTAGACTACTTCTACAGTCTTGCCCTCATCCACCTAATGAGTCACTCAATCATAGAAGGAGATCATATTTGTCAGGTAGTATCTGCCTTTCATGAACCCATTCTGAGTGGGCCTGATCTCCTATTTGTCCTGCACGAGCTGGAACTCAAGATAATCTGCTCCATAACCTTTCCTGGCACTAAGGTCAGGCTGGAGGGCCTGTAGTTCCCTGAATTCTTCTTACTACCCTTCTTTTAGATGAGAGTTGCATTGGTAAGCCTCCAGTTCTCTGGGACCTTTCTGGTTGATCAGGAATACTGACAGATGATTGAAAGTGGCTTAGCAATTGCCTCTGCTAACTCCCTCAGCACCCTCAGGTGGATCCCATCTGGCCCCATTGACCTGCGTCAGTCCAGGTGGAATAGTAGGTCTCTTAGCAGTTTCCATCTGAATCGTGGGGGGTTTATTCTGCTCCCCATCTGAGACTTCCAGGTCAGGGAATAGAGTACCCTGAGAATTACTGGTCTGACTTTTAATGACAGATGTAAAGAAGGCATTGAGAAACTAAGCTTTTTCCTTATCCTCAATGGTCATGTCACATTCAGTAAAGGATGGAGATTCTCCTTAGCCTTCCCCTTAGTGTTAGTATAATAGGAGTGATAATGTCAGTGTGGTGTAATGTCTGCATAGCAAGACTCAGAGTTTACTGACATTTAATCATTTGATATTAGCCAGTTTATTCCCAGCAAAGTGATAAAGTGTAGTATCATAGAGTCTATGGGACATAGATATGTTTTAGACCTGAGCAACTAACAGAACTCAAGAGCTCTTGAGTTTTCCGTGGTTGTTATCACAGCATTTTGTTCAGGGGGTATGGAAATCTGAGCTGTGCTATCTTTCAGCATCCACATACAACACAGTTGTACTTTGTACATTTGTTTAAAGGATTCTGTTCGAATCACAGTGAACCTCAAAAGTTGTAACAGATAATGGACTGATCATCCCCTAGGCACTTTGGAAATACCGTTAGGGAACTGTCCAGCAAAAATTTCTCCCTCGAAGATTATGTTTCAGTATTGCACCCTTTTCAGCAGTGTTACCTGCTGCAGAGAGCAAGCTGTGAACTCATAATAAGTGTGCTATGGGGGACAGTGTAACTCCCTGTTCTGGTTTATGCACTGTCTTCCCAATTCTTCCAAAAATGTTGTTGTTCTTTAGGTTAAGCAATAAGAGTAGATTGGGTTCTTAAAGATAACAAAGATGGCTGTGGATACATGGGAGAAAGAAACCTCTCTTCCATTAATCTGTCTAATGCTACTCACTATCTGTCTACAAAGTGCGGAGGGTATTGATGCATGTTAGACTGGAAGTAGGAAAGACAGGATGGCCATAGCCTTGGCACTCAGCTAAAATATTTGTAACTCCCTTTCTCCAAGCTTTCGTCTGTCTTCGTCAGAGATTTCTCTTTTCTCTCCTAATTTAAAATTCTTTCATAAGTTGCTGGTGAGTGTTTTGATAGTTTAAAGGCTTATCCATCTGCCTACTTAAATAGAGAATCATAGGATCATAGAATAGAATAATAGAATCACAAGGTTGGAAATGACCTAGAAGATCATCCTGTCCAACCATCCTCCCATCACCATTGCTGACACAAGCACTAAACCATATATTGTAGCTCATCATCCAGGTGCCTCTTGAATCCTGCTAGGGATGGTGATTCCACCACCTAATGGTTTGGATTGGAAAGAACCTTTAGGATCATCTAGTTCTGACCTCCCTGCTATACATCCCCCACTAGGCCAGGTTGCTCAAAGCTCCATCCAGCCTGGCCTTAAATGCATCCAGGGTGGGGGCATCCACAACATCTCTGGGGAACCTGTTCTAGTGACTCACCACCCTCACAGTAAATAATTTCTTCTTCATTTCTTCCTAAATATGAGTAGTTTGAAGATATTATTTAGTCTTATGTGTGGGAATCTGTGCAAGTGGTTGGACATTCTGCTGCAAAAATACATTTTGCTTTTTTAGAGAGCAGGGATATGTATGCAGTGGAAATCATCTTTTTATTCAAGTCTTCCTCTGTTACTGCTTTTATTCTTCCATTCTTTTGCCATTTTACTTCTGTGATAGTGACCTTTCTGAGTAAGGTGCTAATTACTTAGAGTTACTTCATCACCTGAAATGAGACTCTATGGTACCATCCTCTGAGACACTTGTCCTGGTTTCAGCTGGAACAGAGTTTATTTTCTTCATAGAGTTTTGTATGCTGCTATGTTTTTGATTTAGGAGAGAAACAAGATTGATAACATATCAGTGTTTTAGTTGTTGCTGAGCAGTGCTGCACAGAACCAAGGGCACTTCAGTTTCTCAGCTTCTCATACTGCTATAGCCAGTGAGGGGGACTGAGAGAGGACAAGGAGCTGGGAGGGGGGAGAACCAGGACACCTGACCTAAACTGACCAAAGGGATATTCCGTTCCAAATGACAGCATGTGAGAAAATTTTTAAAACTGGGAATTTGGCTGGTGGGAAGTCATTGCTTGGATACTGGGTGGGCATTGGTCAGTGGATGATGAGCAGTTATGTTGCACATTACTTGCTTCGTGTATTTATGTGTATATAATGATCATTATTATTATTATTTTTCTTTTCTCCTCGTTTATTTAGTAACGAGCTTTTATCTCAATCCACAAGTTCTACTTTTATTTTTTTATTTTTTTATTTTATTTTTTTCTGATTCTCTCCCCCATCCCGCTGGAAGGGAAAAGTGAATGTACGACTGTGTGGTGCTGAGCTGCTGCTGAGTTAAATCACAGCAGCACCTTGCATGGATACCTAGAGATGAGCAAGAGGAGTACACATGCCATTCTTCACTTTGCTTGAGTAATTGTCTGTATCTTGATTTAAGATTTTCCTACTGCCAGAAATGAATCATACCACAGCATTTGTGCTCTCCCCATTTGAACTTTGGAGTGCCATTAGTGATGATACGTGCAAAGTATCATTAAAGTTTTGAATGAAAAATATAAACAATCTGCAAAACAATTGCAGACCTACAGTCCCAGGACTTTATTTTGGTTATCTTAAGATCTCCCTCTTTGAATGAGAGCTTAATATGCAGAAAAAAAATAAAAATAAAAGAAGCTGTTGCAGGTCCTTAAAGCCGCTTTTGGGATTTTATTTTATTTTTATTTTTTTAATGGTCAAGAGATTTTTGGCACCTATATCTTACCTAGAAGCAAAGTAAATTTAGTGTTCCAGCACCTTAGCAAATCCAAGCCTGAGAGAACCTGAAAATTCCCCCCAAGAGCTGAGCACACTGGGAATGTGGCTCTTACTGGAAGTGGGAACAGACAGCACTTCTGAACACTGTGAGCCTGAATGGCTCATTGGCATACTTTCTTTCTATGATGTATTTAAATCACTAGAAATATGACTGCTAGCCATGATTTGAACCAGGTACAGCATGGGCAGATATTACAAATTTCCCTACACAAGATCTGCTAATGCATCTCAGTTTGAATTTGTAGATCTGCCAAGTTTCACTCATTTGGAGAGAGGCTTCCTCATTTGGGATTAATTTTAAGATGCTTTAAAAAAGTGCCTCTGCTTGTGATGAAACATTTTGCTGTGTGTGAATGAGATGTATAAAATATCATTCTAAAGGCCAAACTTGTCTCTGGTGTAACTTCTGGGGAATTCCCACGATGCTTTGAAATCTTCCTCATTCAGATGATCACAGCTCAAGGAGTCTGAATACTCCTTTAGTTTGATCTCTGTGCATTTTGCACAGAGTGCCAGTCAGACATTGGTTTTCTGATGTGTTCATATGGAGCGAGAGATGAGGTAGTCGCAGATCTTTTTCATTTTAACCATATCCAGAAAGAAAATTCTTGTGATGAAGTGAATGTGAGATGTAACTTAAATGTACACAGGTAAGAATAATATACACTTTACAACATATATAAATAAGTATAGGATAGTAACACTTCCTTTTTTTTTTCCTTCTCTAAAATAAACATTAAAAAATTAGCTGGTGAAAGAAGCTGTCCCTAGTGTAAAGCTGTTATATTTATGATAAGATTAGTTACCTTTTTAAACACAATAAACAATGAGCAACAAAGCAAAATAGAAAACAAAAATCCAAAACCAAGCTCTGAACTGCTGTGTGAGCTGATAATATCATTCGGGACTAAAGGTTCCTTTTGTCTTCTGTGTGATACTAAAAAACTCTCAGACTGATAAAATCAGCAAGGACAGGGCAATTGTCATTGCTCATTTTATGACCTCAGGCATTGCTCCAGTGCCTCAGTCTGCCTTGGCACCATTAGTCCCCAGACTGCTTCTGCTGATCTTAAAGAGGCTTTTGTTGGTAATCAGTACAGACTCTGGAATCCCAGGACACCCCTGCTAGTTATGCTGAGCTAAAATCATAAGGAATGCAAGCAATAACAAGCACCAAGGCCTACACTGACCCTTAGCAGCTGTTTATATGCAATCATAAGTGAGCAAATGACTTTCCAAATGAAAAGGTGTGTTTTTGGAACTGATAATAAATCAATCTTTAAAGAAAGAGAAATACTTATTAGTTTTATTCTCTGCTAGGTTGTAAAAAAAAAAACCAAATAAGGACCCCTGCCTTAGAGCCAGACGGCTTTCATATATGTGGGGGGATTTAAAGGGTTTGCACATCAAAAGGGGACATTTTTAATAGTGCTTACATAACGGAAGAATACTACTGCATTTCTGAAAGTGATATGCTCCAGCTTAATGAAAGGTAACTTTCAGAAAATCAACTAAATTCCGATCAAATCTCTGGTAATTAGTAAAAATATAATGTATACGTACTTAGCGGGGTAAAGGAATAATAAGCAAGACAGTTCTTATAGTGTGAATTTCAGTATCATGGATGACGTGGTGAGGCAGTTCTTATTTCAAAGAGTTTATGACAATTAGTAACAAAGGGGGCTTTTACAGAGGCAGATGAGAGAAGGCAGCAGCGCCATGCATGAGTAGGGGGGATGTGATGCCCCAGTTCTGTGAACCACACGCAGCTCTGCTCTACAACCTTAGGGCAAATTTGGTGGGAATTCAGTGCCCATGCCTGGCCCTGGTGGCATGGCTCTTGACAGGGCCATGGCCTCTTTCCCAGACAATGTGCCTTTGGTGGGTAAAGGGATGGGGAGACATCCACCTGCACCATCCTGTTGGTGGTCATCTGTACCTGTTAAGACCTTTTATCTCCCTTTACAAATGTGGGCAAGTAACTTTCTTCTTTCTCTCTCTGTACTGGCTTTGTAGTCAAAGAAACATAAAATCACAGATTTTTTTAAGGTTGGAAAAGACCTCTCTGATCATCTAGTCCAACCATCAACCCATCCCCCCCATGCCAACTGACCATGTCCCTTATTGCCACATCCACACAGTACTTGAACACCTCCAGTGACAGAGGTCCACCACCTCCCTGGCAGCCTGTGACACTGCCTCACCACTCTTTCTGAGAATAAATTGTTTCTAGTATTCAGTCTGAACTTCCTCTGGCACAACTGGAAGCCATTCTGTCTCATCCTATCACTGTATCGCTGGGAGAAGAGGGCCACTCTCACCTTGCCACAGCCTCCTTTCAGGTTATTGTTGAGAGCGAGAAGGGCACCCCTGAGCTTTTTGTTCTCCAGACTGAACTATCCCAGTTCCCTCAACCATTCTCCATAAGACTTGTGCTCCAGATCCTTCATTCAGCTTTGTTGCCATTCTCTGGACAATTTCCAGGGCCTTGCTTGTAGTGAGGGGCCCAAAACTGAGCTTCAGGTGTGGCCTCACAAGTTCCGAGTTTATGAAGAACAGAAAAAAGGCAGGATCCATCTGGCTCAATTAGGGGGTCCACATCTGCGCTGGCCAGATTTTCTAAAAACAGTTTGTCTCATTCTTGAGAAGATCTGTAAAATACTGCAAATGAACTGCACCACATCAGTAACTTGAAGGAAGCTGACAATTACTATTCCTGTATAAATGTCTCTATAGCAGACATTCCTGTCCTTGTGTTTTCCTTTTGTTGATCATGAATCCCAGGTCAAGAGAAAGTAGGGGAAATGAGAGCAGAATGAGCAATAGGCGATATCATGTTTTTATCTATGATGTTGTTTTCAGCTTTTGCAGAGAACTACCGTAGCCTTCTGATGATTTCTTCATAACGTATCATCTGCTACAAGATTGGCACAATGTAATATTAATAGATGAAATCTGGGTTGAATTCGTTAAAGTCAACATCCTTGTAAATCTAATAAGTACTTGGATATTGACTTGCTAGTAACCATCTGCAGAATTTTAAAATCTGAAGCTTATTTTACTCTTATGTCAATAAACAGAAGTACTCAGACTTAAAAATGTTTAAGACATCATTAGCCTGCACTATATTTTATGATGCTATCTCTAAAAGTATGTGAAAGTTCTTTGAGAAGGTCCTTATTCCTCACTACAATGCTGTAAGTATGAGGAAAGTTTCTTTATTACCATTTCGCACAGAAATGGAAGAAATTACTGAGATGGATAGGCCGAACTCTGAAGCTTGGTTGGGTGCTAAGAAATATTCTATTGTTGATGGCTATTGAGTCTGCAGACTGAAATCAACAGATTGATATCTGTAGAATGGCTTCAGTTTGTCAGTCTACTGTTTGGTTTTGTTAGTCTCCAGTTTTCAGTCCTATCTCAGGGACAAGCACACACAGCCTGTGCTGCAGCTGGTCAGTCTGAGTATGCACAAGCATGCAAATCATACTAGGGATGGGTCAGCAAGCATTTTCATAGGGTCATCTTCAAAAACAGCAATGAAATGCATGCTTACCTGAAGTCACGGACAAGAGAAAGAGGTAAGGAGGAGGCAGGGAGCATCACTGGACACTCCAGTGGTGTCATCCAGACCATCAGACACATTTGTTTTCTTCCTGGCACAATTTGCTGAGAGCACTGGTACAGAGTAGCCATTAGTATATGCTAATTGCTGAATGGAGTATGCTAATGAAGTAACTGCTAATAAGGTTGGCAGGGGTACAGCTACCTTGACAACTGAATAGCAAAATACTGTTTTGAGCAAAACTCATTAAGAAGGTGAGGGTATGGGGAGGTGCCTGGCTGAGTCCTCTGAAGGGCTCTGCTCACAAAAAGTTGTAATTTAGGGGTGCATGTATGGGAGATACTTGTGTTCTCTATGGTAACCCAAATCTGATCTGGAGTCTGCCTGCAGGATGGATACTTAATCTCTGATGGAGATTTGAGCCACTGTGACTGGCTAGGATAAGTCAGACATGGTAGCTGTAGGAGTATTTGGTATTACCAAGGAACTATTCAGTAAACAAAATGCCATCTACCTGATTCCAATCTTTGGTGTTATATATATGTATATGAGTGTGATAGAGGCATGCAGGCATCTGCAGGGACTGAGCTCTCCCACCACAGAAAAAAAAATGTATGTTCTATGTTATGTTTCTACATTTTGTAAAACTAAAGGTTTACTGTAGCACCTGTGAAATGTGAGAGTTTCTTAGGATTATTGAGAAAGTAGGAAGCTGACACTGAAGTTCTTGTTTAAATCTCTTCTACCCCTTATGAAGGCATCGGCACGTTGCACTTTAATGTATTTCCATTCAAAGTTTCTGTTTTCACCTCCAGAAATTTGTAAGGTTTTAGCAAAACATACAGTGCTTGATTAGACCACTCAGGCAGAACATAACATTTTTTTCAGAATGCATGCACATAATTCTGCCTAGTTTCAGAACTGTCTCCAAACTTTCCTGTTTGACTGGAGAGGTCCGCAGAGCCCAGAACTGTGTCTCCATGTTCAGACCTTTCATACCCTTGTCAGGATTATCATTTAATATCATACTTCCATTTCACCCTGGTCAGCAGGCAGAAACTGGCATTCCCCACTCTCCCCTGTTCTCTGTAGCACTTGATCTATCTATAGCTACCCTATAGCTATCTTGGAGTGAACTGACACAAGTCAATGGGAGCTCCAGGTTTCTTTCAAAAACCATCTAGAAGAGGAAATGATAGTGGACTGGTTTTGAAATGGTGTTAAAGTGAGAACCAACAACATTGGATTAACCTTGTCTTTTGCCTTTGGGACCATTCACTTCTCAGAAAAATAACCCCATCACCAAACTATGCAGCTGAGGAAAACAATCACCATCTGTGGCCTGAGCAAACTTGTGAGAGGTAATATGTTTGTACTGAAGTTTTAGAGGGCTTCTTTGGAGATAAAAAATCACTAGAGGAGTGTGCTACAATACCCATGTGTGACCTTTACAGCATACTGCCTATAGGACCTGTAAATGGATGCACTCATGTGTTCTGTGTCCCATCCCTGAAGCTGAGGGATAAAAATTAAATACTGTGATGACAAAAAAACCCTAACTGTTTTTGACCTTGTATATTTTAATAGCAAAATGTCTGATGCAAATGGATGGGGCTTTGGCCCTGAAATTTCCTTTGCTGTTTTTAAATACCACCTTATGGGGTGGAGTAGCATTTATATTCCTTGCATGTTTCCCTCTGGGTTTTAAGCTATTCCTGGTGAGGACTTTGAATTGATAAATGTTTGTGAAGTGCTTAGGGTGTTGATTATCCAAGAATCGGCACTACTGGGTACTGAATCTTGAAGGACTGGGTGATGAATTGCAGCCTCCTCCTAGCTGAGGAGTTAGAGACTCTTACAAGATATGTAGGATTGCTTATGGTCCAGGGGGTTGTGACAACTTTAGTGGCATAAACAGTGAGTTTTCAGGGTTTGCATCCTCTTATTTGTATTTTTCAAGGTGATCTTTTTCAGGTACCATCTTTTTTCTCCGTTTTCCCTCCATTTTCCTTATAGCAATCAAACAACTGTGAAACTGCTCTCTGAGTGCTGACAAAGTATAACACAAAGTGAGGATCTAATTGATGTAAAAATAAGAGTTCAGTAGCTTAGTGCTAATACAAGTATAAGCAATTAAAATACACAAGATCCTGCAATTAGGACCTTGCCCTTGGATGGTGTGTTTCTTTTTGGGAAACTGTGTAAGGCTGGTCAGTTTAAGTGGTAATTGATAATGATTGCCTGTGAATTCTAATAACACATTTAATTGGCACATATTGAGTACAGGCTCACCATCCATGTCTGATGGTAGGATGGCTTTGGAGGGGAAGAGTAGGAGTTGAGCACTCCATTGTAACGCTCTTATCCTGAGCCCGAGGCCAGGCTGCCCACACAGACAATATTTGAAACTTGACAGTTTTCCAGGTCCCTTCCAACTCAAGCCATTCTATGATAATAACACTGTTGACAAAAACTGGCACCAGAAATGGTGCATCGCTAAAGGTCCCTTCCAACCCCTACAATTCTGTAATTCTGTGGTTCTGTGATCTTTTCTTCTTCAGACACTGAACTCCCTTGCCAGTTTGGCCAGTTGTACGTAAGCATTGACACTGAGGTAGACCAAGAAGAGAGTAAAAAAACTTTCTGGAAGTCAAGAGCAAAGTGGAAAAGAACAAAATTTATATAGGTCATTAGAAGATTATGTTGTGTTTCTTTATTCCCATTCTTCATTTTATGTAGGTGGTGGTGATCACTGCTCTCTACTGCATTCAGCTATGATCTTTTCCTCATGAAGAAATGAACTAAATGAACGAGCTGGAAGACAAATTTTAAAATATTAAAGGCTGTCCTTCACCTCAAATCTAACTCTTATGTTAGCTGATTACATACATAATTTAATAACTTGTGTTTTTTTATATAATATTCTGACAGTTGTAAATGAAACTGGATTCAGGAAAAATATGTTGGTACATGGAATCTGAAGACACACATTTGCATTGGTAAGGCACTAGTGTATATTTTGAAGGGTTTATATTACCCCTCATTGTGGTTAGTGGTTAGAATGACTATCATGTTTTTGCAGTATTACGTATCCGAGAAAATGTAATTTTTTCTATTCCTTTTAAAATCAAATTACAATGTGACATTCAATAAAATATCTTTTGTGCAGCTAATAAAAATGAGATCCCATCTCACTGCTTTGACAAATAAACCACACAAGTCAAAATACTGCCTCTGATACAGTTTATAGCTTACGCTTTCATGTCAGCCTTTCCTATAAAAAAGCCCCATTATTTATTAATAGCCTTCTATGTCTTAAAAGTTTCTTTTTCTTGTGTGGAGAAAAAATCATTTGCCTTTTAATGGGGTGTCAGATTTGTTTTCCAAACCTTCTAAAAGGTTATCGTTGTTACATATGGACAAGTGCTTTTTTCAGAATCAATGTAAACTCTGTTACCAGGGTAATTTACTGCAGTCCCATGGTAGCTGTACGGAAAACTTAATTTCACCATTTCGCAAAGTGGAGGGGTGGGACTCTTTCCTTGTGGTTAACTATTTTCACATGGAGTGAAAATAAAATGCATGCTTCTAGCACATACTAAATAACTGATGGGCTCTTACCCTCTGTTTGATTTCAGGGCACACTGGCAGTCTGGTAGGGTTCACGGTGTAGAAGGATGACTGAGCCAATTAGATAAACCATAAAACCTTTTGGCAATTAACTCCCAAGTAACAAAAGATTCAGGCTAATGCTAACAGTGGTTAATAAAAGCTTGTTATATTTCCACCCATTACATTGCCTACCCTCACGCCGCATAGCCTCTCTGTGTATGAGCCACATTTTTGATGACAGAAGAGCCCGTACTGAGGGAAGAATATTATATGAAAGATCCGGAGGTGTCAGGTTGAAGTCTGTCTTGCAGTTTCAGTTAAGAAATGACATGAGACAACAGCAAATATCAAATTCAGACTTGTGCACTTAATTAGAGTTTACATTAGCAGCTGCAGTACTTTATTTTGAAAAAGACAATATCAGTGTTTTTCCTCTAACAAACACTGCTTAGAAACAAAACTAAACAAAACAGAAACCACCAGGAACTAATAATGAACTGAACAACTTTTTAGTATTAATTTCTTTCTATTAGTACAAATAATTTCTAATACCTTGTTTAATTAATGCCTAATATATTTGGAGGTACTGGCTACATCTGTATTGTTTAGTGAAGAGGTTTTGCAATTGGTGCTGTATCTTCAAACACAGTGATTTGTGGTCTTTATGTCCATGTAGGCACTGCTTACCTCACTGAAGACTGTTTGCCATGTTTATGCTGTTCTTAATGGGAAGTAAGTTGGTGATCACTGCTGCTGAATCATCCTGGTGCATGGAGGACTCTAGGCTTTCTGAATTCTGTGGCTCGTATTTACTTTGCACTGGGCAGAGATATGAAGAATAGGGCTTTTTTTGACATCTCAGTAAGGAAAGTCTGAAAATGAACAATTTAATGAAAACTGTTTTCTTAAAATAGAATAATTTACAAAAAAGATTATAGATAGTGAGTAAATCTTATGTCCCTTCAGATGCTGGAAATTCTTTGTTCATGCAGCATCAGTGGATCCTGGGTGGATTGTGCCATGGCAAGCTATGTAGATCCCATTTGTGGAGCGAGGTTCCTCCTTCCTCCCATACTGTGGTGTTTGTGCAACAAACTGTGTCTTCTTCTGATCATTAGGAATGTTATATGTCATAACACCTACCGGCATACAACACAGGACAGCACAGAGCACTAGATACAGATCCCAATACTAGATCCCAATACAGCACTAGATTACTCAACATTGTATCTGTCTCCAGAAATCACTGTGATGTAGACTGGATCACTTTCTTAACATTAGCTTGTAAAAACTCAAACTCTAAATTCACTGATTAAAGCCTGAAGATCATTTGTCATTTAATAAACCAAGCTTTCTAGTTCTGAAAGAGCAAAGTCAAATCTGTGAGACAAGAATCTCAATTCTATTATTTTGAAAGACCGGTATTGTTAAACCACTCATGATATCAAAAACCCTCGTTATTTTTGGGAACTTAGGACTGACTTTCAGTGTTGCTATGCATAAATGTGAATAGAGAACTATAAAACAGCTTTCTGAAAATTTTGGAGTAGCATATTTTCAGTCTTCCTGTGAGAAAGAACAATCAGGTCTCTGT
The DNA here is from genome assembly GCA_013399175.1 of Odontophorus gujanensis. NCBI lineage: Eukaryota > Metazoa > Chordata > Aves > Galliformes > Odontophoridae > Odontophorus > Odontophorus gujanensis. The sequence goes on from VXAB01002891.1 coordinate 71,074, forward strand.
AAAACCAGATCCCATTCTGATAAAAGATTGTCAGACTCTCCTAGACTAAGGTTTAGTGGCCAGGTCACCATCTCTGAAATGAAGTTTCTGACGTTGTGTTTTTCCTTGTTTAGATCAAGAACGTGACTCCTTCATCAAAATTATAGATCAGGAGCCTTCACCTTTTCCATCTGAACTTGCTTATCAGTAAAATTTCTACTATCCTCACAGTGATATGATGAGAAATTATAATATAGATCTCTGAAGATTTTCCTGATGTAAGTTTTGCTGAAACAAGCATGATAACTCAGACTGTCTAGCTGTGCTCTCTGAATAACCACCCATTTACATGCAGAGAGTTTTTAAAAAACTTGGCCATGTTCACTTCTTTGAAAGCTCAGTCTACATCTCTTCTTCCTCAGAAAATCCTGAACGTTATCTGAATGTCTGTGTTTAGTGACATTGTAACTTTGATTTCCCAGTTTCAGGGCTTTACAGGAACGTATTTCATATGTATTTTTTGTCCCCTGCCATCTGCATACCTGTATATTTGGGAGAACTGACAACAGGTTATTTCTTAGTGCCACTGTCTGGAGAAGGAAATGATGTGCTTCATCTCATTCATTCAGCTCATCTCTAGTAGTTTGTATTTTGGGGACTATTTTTTCTCCTGGCATGTAACAACTACATGGCATAACATAGGGCAGAAGTGTTCACTGGAGTTAATACTAATCTAGATAGCCTAATTGAAACAGTGTAAACACAGTGGAGCATGTGCTACCTGCATTCATATTTGGACTTCTATTTGACCGAGTTCATCTAGAGACCACTTGGATGCTTCCAACTATCTTTGTATACTGAACAATACTTAAGATGTTTTCAACTAGCTCTGTATGCTGAGCATGCTGTGTGCTGTCATACAAATCTGTGACTGTGGAGACAGCAATAGACCTCAGAGGATGAAGATGTATTGCAATAAAGAAGCAGAATTTCGTCATGTGAAGGTTGTCTTACGCTGCTTTGATCTATAGTGAAGTAGCAAGGTGGTGATGCAGTTGTATGAACAAAGCAAAAGAGTCAGTACACACATAGATAATACCTATCTTGAGTCATCCTCTCAGTAGATAGCTGAGGAATGTAATACATTAATATAAAATAAAAATAGATCAAACATTGTTTCCACATTCTGTCGTTGCACCATTCAGCTATAATATGGACATGTTTATCATTTAATCCTCAGAATAATTTCATACTTTAATAACTTCACATAAGATCTCTCTGTTTTTGCACATTGCATATAAGAATTTGTCACTGGGGTCTGGACTCTCCTCCTCACTGTAATATGAGCTAATATTAAACTAGAAAATAGAAAATACTTGAACTTTCACCAGTTTCTCTCTCTCTGCATGGTTTAGGTGCCACTGAAATAATACAAATAAAAAAAAAACGCTGCACCATTGGACAGAGATACTGAAGCGTTAAGTCATTCTCTGTTCCAAAGCACAGAGGCACTCCTGTCACACATGGGTGCTGTTAGGAAATGAAGTGTGCTTAGTCCTACTGTGAGCCCTGCACGTTGGCTCAGATTGTTCAGATTAATGAGACAATATGGTATTGTATATGCTGAGGAAATATTTTCAGTTATCTTAGCCTCTACATCAAAATGAATTTCCAATGGACATTAGCAATTAGCTTTATTTTATTTTATTTTTTATTTTTACAAAATTGGAAGATTTGACTAAGTAAGTATAGATTTTAAGGGGGTGGGAAAAGATGAATTTCCAGCTTAGATGGCATTTCCGTATTGTTCTGTCACAGTAGAGGGTTTGTCTGTTAGATTGTTTGAAGAGTTATTTTAACACAGTCAACCCTCATTTTTCTTAAGAGACTATTCATCTTTGGAAACTATTCCTGAAATGTTAAATATTACTACTATTTCTTTTGTCACACTGTGGCAGTCACACAACGTGAAATTATTTTGCTCAGATTATTAGCACTTGGCAGAGTTATAAGATCTGAAAATGAGATTTTATGATGGAAAGTATTAAATAACTATAACTCAACCACGTCTATCTACATAAGCTCAAAAATATAGCTGTAAAGGCCGGAAAACATTCCTCGAATACAGCACCAGTTTTCTGTGTGATTCTACTTTTTATCAGAGGATATGCTGGGATAATGAAATCTAAGGAAGGTCAAGTGGTCTACCCAAGGTCAAGGAGTGGGAGTCAGTGACCAAGTCACCGTCATAGCCCATGGAAGTTCCCAGCTTTGAGAGAAGTACAAGGTAAGTGACACTAAGGTACATCTTCTCTCAGTTTCCATTATGCTTGTAATCTCTCTTCACTACAGTAATGAATGATAATGAGTTGCAATCTTTTCTCTGGGTTGTTCTTGCTGCTGCATCGGTGACACTCATTGTTGCAATAATAAGTGGAGAAAAAATTGTGCCAAGTGATATTAAGAATATGTAAATATAAACAACTTACAAAAATAACAATGGTTTCAGTATTAGGCAGGTCACTCCCTCATCTGAAATTGAAAAAACTCGGTAAAAAAATGTGCGTGATTCAGTAATGGGTGCCTGTGAGCAAATGCAAGGATGGCCAAGGGTAGATGCATAGTTGACCTGACGATATTTACTATGCAAAAAACCAGCAATTCAGTACTCCCTTTATTGTCTTGCACTTTGGGGCCAGTGAACATTTACCACTACTGGTTCAATGGGAACCAATTTTCAAAAATGCTTAATGGCAATCCAGGTCAGAGTTTTCAAAAGAACTCAGTACTCAACAAAACATCTTCAGAGGACAATAGGTTTTCAACCATGCTCAGTATTTACTAGCTTTCACCAGGCACACTGTGCTCCGTGGAATCCATTGGGTGACACGTCCATTGCCAGTCTGTTTCTTATGAAGTGCAAATTGCCTGAGATGAAAGTAGGAGAGTCTTCAGCTTCCTCTCTCTTCTTCATCTCCATCATTCCCTTGGACCCTGTCTCTTCCTCCACCTGCATCTCTGGCATAGCTTCATCTTGAAATAAGTACCAACTCTGAGCTGGGAGTAGAAAATGGCAGAAGAGTATGGGATAGAGATAGGTTTGGGCAGAGGTGGGTAAAGACTCTTCCTGCAGTCAGCAGTGTTGATCCCCCTTGATGCTAGTCTTGGAGCGAGTCCCATCCGTGTGTGCTCATAACAGTATTAGCAAAGTTGGCAGCTGGTGAAAATTCAATAGCAATGAAATCCTTTGTGTATTTTAACATGAGAATATTCCATATGTTTGATGTTACCCCCTTAAACATCTTATGCAGCATTCAGGATTTTGCTTTTCCTCGATCCATTGAAATACAGAAATACTGTCTTGTTTGTTACTAGCTGTAAATATGTGCACATGCAGTCGCATGTGTGTGGTTTGCTGTAATCAGTTTATACTATATTCAGGTATGTTTTTTTTTTTTTCTTTGTCTTCAATTTATGGTTCCCATCATCATCATTCCTCTAATATCTTTTTTTGGAAATTCAATTGCCAGTTTTATTTCTATTTAAAATTTCTTTTGGATTCCTAAAAAGACAGAAACAAAAGTTCACTCATTAGCATAACAAGTCCTGATGGGAATGAATGTTCTGACTAGGTCCTTAGAAGATGTGGTTTTAAAGAAAAGGAGTAGCCAAGAATTCAACCACAGAAGAGCCTCTGCTCTTTGTAAACCCTGGATCCCTCACTTCTGCATGGTAAGTTACAACTTGAGCTTCTTGTTCAGTCCTTTCATTTATGCTGTGGATAAACCCTTTCTCACCCTAAAACGCGAAATCCCTCCTCATCCTAAAACACTAAATAACTAATGTATTAGGGTTTTTTTTATTTTATTTTTTTTCCAGCTCCAGGATGCATTTAGCAGTGACTCAGATTCAACTGTTGTGCTGGTTCTTTATGTGAATTGCTATTTCTGCTGAAGATGGGAAGGAGAGAAGTTACACTAAAATGATATATTTTATATTTATCTATTCTGGTTTACCAGGTCTTATCAGACATCAGTCCGAAAGCTAATCATTTGTTCAAAAAACCATAATTATTTTTCTCTTTCCATTTGGATTAAGAGAAAGATTTATAATGGTTGTGAGATATTTAACCTCTAGGTTGATAAAGTCTGGGTTATGAAGCAAGATATTTCCCACTGAGGTAAATAAAGTTAGCACATCTAGTTTAAAGCATGCTGAAGGCTTAGAAACACGTATGCTCTTTCTTTATCCATTCATGTGCTATAAAGCTTTAGTGATCAAATGTTATTGCTACCAGGCTACTGGCACTTATGAAATCCATTATAAAAGCTTAGATGATGGTTTTGGTAGCATAATTATACTAAGTCCACCACCAAAGAAGCAAAGATGAAGAATTGTGATCACTGTAAAGAAAACCACAGTGAGAATTAAATTGATGCTCTCAACATAGTTGAAATACTTATATCTTTACTGTTGTATGATACCGTACTGCATGTTTCAAATGAACTAGAAAGAGAACTTGACAGCTTTCTTTTGTGAAAGACTCTTGCTCCTCTTATCATAGTAAGCAGCAATCACAGCTGACTAAATAGTCCATTCACTGAACTTACATTGTTTTTATCGATAACCTGTAAGCAGCTGTTGATATTCTTGAAGATATTTGTTATTCTAAGTAGTCTAATGCCACCCAAAAATACTTTTGGTTCTACAGATTTGTTTTGAGTCTTTGATGCATGAAACTGGACCTATGGTGATTAATTTATCAGCTACATCATACAATATTGTCTCTGTTTCTTTCTCAGATGAGCATAATTCCTCAAATGGTATATCTGCTGGGAATAGAGTTTCTGAATTCACAATTTGTATTCTATGAGAATACTGTAGTATTCACTTAACATTCATTTTCCATGAATGTTTTATGTACCTTGTTCTGGTTAATAACATGAAGAGACTTATGTTTCCAAAACTCTTCTTGTGGTGTATTACAGAAATTTACAAAGCTGTTTTGACCACAGCAAACAGACACAATTTTTCAGGTCTCCTCAAAAATCTTCTTTCCTGAAAACCTCTTATGCTTCTGTCATGTTGCTGATTTCAAGATCTTTAAGATTTCAAGATAATTAAGCTGGACTGTATTCTGTAGATTAATGCAGAAAAAAAACCAACAACAAAACAAAACAAAACAAATAACAACCAACAAATAAAATCACCCCCAAACACAAGAGCAGTGTTTTATCTGAGCCAAGATTTCCTTCTACTTTGGGAGGCATTGGCCCAGCTAGATGAGATTACCTATTAATTCCATAGAAATGTTATAAGAAAAATCAGCCATCCATTTCTATGTGAATCCTACTTCTGGCCCCTTCCAGACAGCTGGAGGACTCCTACTGCTTTTCTTCCAGAGTACTGAGCATGCTCACCTTGTTTCTACTTGCAAATATAGGAGCTTTAAAGTGATCAAATCTCTTTCTCTATCCATGTATTTGATCTTAAGACCCATTCCAACATTTTTGCCTTTCTTCCCTTCTCCTCCTCCCAGGACCTCTACCTTTCCTATATTCCTACTGGTACCCATGGCTCCAGGATGGCAGTTTCCCTCCTCAGTTAAACTGAAGCAGCAACTGCTAGATGTCAGTCTTGCAGTGCTGGAAGTGGCTGCCCCTTGCCCTCCCTTCTCATCAGCCCTTGGTAGCTAACATCCATAGGAAGGGGCAGCTTGGACAACCACCCTACACATACCCCAAGACTCCAAACACTGGTTTTCAATCATATTCCGGGGCAGAGCTGGCAGGAAGGGACATTCAGAACTATGGCTTTCCAGAAAGATGGCTTTGATTGTGTTGTCACCAGCCGTCTGAAACAGTCCTTCTGGGGATGTCATCAGCTTGGCAGCTGAGCAGTTGCTGAAATACCTGCAGAAGTGCAGTGTGAGGAGCAGGGTAATCGCTCATGATGCTTCCACATTTGAATCACAGTATACCTGTTTGTAAAGGGAATTTCAATAGTGTTGCACATTACTCATTTTTGGAGAAGTCTGGCTGATGCAGGAATCTTAAATCACCGTGGTTTTTTTTTTTTTTTGCTTGATGCTAATTTGGGCTTGTTCCAACCAAGTTCTTTTTCCATTGTGTCATTTAATTACACATTTACCCACACTTCTCAGCTAGTAAGAGCTGTAATATATGGCCTCTTAATCTAATACTGATCTATTAAAAACTACACTCAGTATTTTAAAATGTTAGACAACAGATGGAATTGACAGTTTTAATAGGTAGCTACCAACATCATCTCCCAATCTACACCTCTGTATTGGATTTCAGGCAACTGATATCACTGTGGACATGTGCAGATATGGGGCTTGCATTTAAAGTCAGAAATTCAATCAATAGCTTGTCTCTCAACAGAGCTTACTAGATTATATCAGTTAGAAGTGACCATCTGGCCTAATCTTGGGAGTTCTGAGATATCATGTAGATCTTTTTCACTAATGTCATTTTTATTTGGTTAACATTAATAAACTGTAGCAGACATTGCAAATCTTGCACTCTGAAGCTGTAACTCAATTTTTGCCTTTTACATGAGACAAGTCAAACATCTGTTTCTCTAGAGGGAATGTGTGCAGGAGTGAGCAACAGAAAGCTGCAATTGCTCTGAAGATTTTACTGTCTTTCTAGGTGCTGTGAAATGATGGAAAGTGGCAGTCTTTTTTATTTTCTAAAAAGAAAAGCGTGTTACTAAAAGGTATCAAAAAACTAATGTGATCATTTCTGTGAATATAAAATATGGAGAGAAATATGTAGATAGTATTCTGAGGGTTAATGTTTCAGAGTACTCTACGACTGCAATAAAAGAAGAATGTACATTACATATTCATCTACAAGATTTATGCTACAAATAAAATCTAACTTTTAATCTGGTACAGTCAATATATATCACAAATCTGTGATCAGAAACGTAACTCTGTCATAACCAGAGTATATAAACACTGAAAGACCTTTTTTAATTCCCCCAGAACATACTTTCTGTTTTTCTTGTTCACCCTTGAAAATTTCATTTCAGATTTTGTTTTGTGTTTGGCTGAACTCAAGTTTTATTAGAAGTTCAGAATGCTCTGCTCACAAAATGGAAAAGTAAGGTCATTGTCCCAGATCTAATTATAACTTTGTGCAGAGAAGTAATTCAGTTATTCAAATTATTTTCTTGGATTTTGATCTTGTGAAATAAAAATTGGTAGTTATGTAGGAAATGATGTGAAGTAAATGGTACTCCTGAAATTCTGGAAATAATGCTTTCTGGATTTTGCTGATTTCCAGTCAATTGAATTTTTTAAAATTTTGAGCAGCAAGGTAGTCTGTTGTGAAAAGACACAGGTTTTGGAGAGGGAGAAGTGGTATTTCTAAACAGGAAAAAACTAAAAAACATGAAAATCCTCATTAAAGCAGAACCTGTCACAGAGGTTCTGTTGCTAGAGGTAGGGGATAGAGACTGAACAAGAAATGCATGTCATTCACTTGGCCTTGGTACCCAGAGCTGTGAGAAACTGGGCAAGACATTTCAGCTCCATTGGCCCTCATTTCTCCAACCAAAAAATGGTGAGACCGACAGTTATCTGCCTTTGTTTTATGACATTAAGTTCTAGCATTGAGTAAGGAGCCAAGCTGTTCTGCAGCTGCCAAGTGTTCTACTTACAAAACGAAACTAGGTAAGTTTGACATCAAAAAACCCCACCATGTCTCCCACAAAACAAAATCTAGAATACAGAAAAGCCCCCTATAGCCTCAAAACAATAAGAAAGGATCCAATTCTAGTGGTGCTATCTAGTGTAAAAAATCAAAGCTGGAAGGAAAAACGAGCCTGGAAAAACTGAAAAATAAGGAAATAGTACTCTTGATTATTAGTTAAATATTATTTTGGAAGAAGGGAATTTTTTTGAATACTGGCCTTGAAAAATCTCGGATACTACTTTCTTTTTTATTATTTCCCAGATAGTATTTTATTTTCAAAGTTTATTTTTCTGTTTTATGGTGAAAGCTGAAACAGATTTCAGCTCCTAATTTATTTTTTTTTGTCAGTCCTCCCCCGTAGAATTCTTATTCAAAGCATGTAAAAAAGATTGTTTCTTTTAAAATACATCACAGGCAATGCTACCATTTTTCAACCAGACCTAGCAAGGGAATGGGATTTTGCATAGCAAAGATAGTCTACAAATTTGTCATCATTTTATTTTATTTTTTGTTCTACCTGTAAATTCAGCAGAATTCTGAAATAGTCACTGGCCAGCTCTGCTATTGCACAAGGATGAACATTTTGCAAAATTTATTTGCAAGAGAAAACCAAATGCCTTTGCTGGAAGAAATACCCTGCCTTTACTCATTACTGGCAGTTTATTGACTGGTAGCAGAACACAGCTAATGGATTCTTCCATGCTAACCCGTTATGCATATATAGTACATTTTTTAACTTTCTGTTTCTCACTGTAGTTAATAAATCAGAATGCAGATGAGCGATTCATAGTTAATTTTCAGTAGCTAGCACAGCATGTCTCAGCCTATAAAGTCCTGGAAGTCTTGGGCTGTGAATTCCTTGATAGTGACAAGCCAAACAGCTTAGAAATTATAATTATAAGTTACAAGTGTCTTAAGGGTTGTTCTTCTGACATAAAACTAATTTCATGTTTTTATTCATAATGTGAAAGAGATGAGAGGATGGAGCCTTATTTAGATTGAGCTCCCAGAGTTATCGCAGGCTCTGTGTTCTGATTATAATGGGAAGAGATCACTTACTTCATTCCTTGTAGATAGTTGATTCTTCATGTGAGCTTTTATTTTATTTTATTTTTTGACAGTCGGGCTAACAAAAAATGTAATTTCTTCTACTTTACCTCCTTCATAGGCAGACATCCACTGGAGACTATTACTTTTACCCCTGATCAGAGTGTGTCAGGGTCCTTGTGAACTGGCTCCAACTTGAAGCATTCTTTTGCACAGGCAGGCCCTTATACAAACCAGTGAATGTGTTCTTACCATTGTTTGCGGGCACACAGTTCTCTGAAGGAGCCAAGGAGAAAGTAACTTGAGAGGGTGCAGACAGTCCCTGTCACTCTATCTTTCCCAGAAAGGAAAGATATAATTCTGTGACTATTCAAAACTCCCCAATGACTTCAAAGTCTGGGGATGTTGAGGGTCTGCTGGCACAGTGGAGCTCCTGAGAGCTCTGCTGAGGAAAAAAACACCATCTACATCCGAGTGAACCTGCTAGACCTGAAAGTAGTTAGGCGTCCCAGGGTCGACAGCAGCATGAATGTGGGGCTGTTAATTCATGCATACTGCCTTTCTTATTCTGTGAGAGATTGGTGAAAAAATTAAATTTTCAGTTTTCATAGTCAGTTTTGTAGTCCTAACTTGCCTTTCTCTGTATCTCCATCAACGTGGAAGAAGAAGCTGAGTCTCATATGAATTTCTGCAGTCATCCAAGATTAATTAAAGTGGAGCTCTTGGACATGGATTTTTTTTAACATAAGTTCTACGTTCCAGAGTAGCAGAGTACTGTATGAAGTTATTTTCATTATTTACTGCATGTGGTACTGAAACAAAGCAAGGAAGAACTGTCTTCTATTTTCTGTTTTTGTTACTGACATCCTGTGCAGGCTTGGGCTGTTTGTATCCTCTTTGGCTACAACCAGTTGTGGATTAGAACACAGGGCTCCATCCTAAACTTACCTTGCGTCTTGTGTTCAAATGCAGAACTTTGTAAAGGCCAATGCTGGAGCTCAACCCTAATCCAGTCAATGACCATAGTAGAGACGATGAAACCTAAACTTGATTACCTTGGGCACTGGTTGGGACACTGAGTGGTCTGAGCTCTGCTAGGCTATGTTCTGCAGGTGGCAATGGGTAGGCATATAGCTGGGCCAGTGGGCCAGGATTTAGGTTTCCATTATGCCAGAGCAGTGCAAATGTGAATTTTCTCCTGCTACTATGTCTACATTCATCTATTTGGACAACAATTTTTGAGGAGCAGGTGTCATTTCTTATTACCCCTTTTTAGAGTGCCAAATGCATAACATTAATAATTGTATATTACATATTGTATAATTACAATTACATATAGCAACTATAACAACAATAATAATTTAAAAAGTTATTTTGTTACACAACTCAAAGTTGTTCATTATCTTGGGTTGTTTTTTAATGTATTGACTTTCACTTTCTAGTTTTTTATTTTATTTTTGGCTCTATTATACTTTTGAATGTTCCTTGGATTAGACTGTGATGCATATCTTGCTGAGCTAAGGTAGACTGTGAATGACAAATATTAAAGAAAAACAACTTGCAGCTGGTGAAAAATATCTTACAATGTTTGTGTTTGTAAAGAGAAAACCCTAGAAGTTCATGTGATGAAAATTATTTCAAGATATTCAGAGGATAGGTTTGTGTAAGGGAAATGCAATTTTAATGTGGGATAGGACTGGAAGGGGAGATTTGTTCAGTTCATTACATAGAGAGACCACTTGGAGGGTAGACCTCAGTTCAGAATAAATATTGCTAAAATAATCTTTCTTTTGTATTTTCTTGACTTTATTAATTAATACATCTGGAACTTCTTAACAATAACAGTTAAAAAATCTCTGGGAATATTATGGTGATCCCCATGTCATTGAAGAATATCTTTTATAAATATGAAATATTTAACCTTATTGTTTGCATTCCGAGATGGGGAAATGTTAAATTTGTTCTGTGCCAAACTAATGGACAGTATTAATTCAATTTAATTATAATCACAGTTTATGCGACTGTAGCAGCAAAGGCTTAAAAAAAATGGAGGGGAAAAGAGAAAGGAAAGGAGAACACAAGTAATTGCACTGCGTGGAGGGGGCCAGGTGGGAAGGAAACCTTTTCCACAGGTGGAAATCGGAAGAGAAAATCAGAGGAAAGGACTGGAAGGAGCTGCAAGAAGGTGATGAAAGGAGGAAAGCAGAGAACAGGAAGGGATGTTCTTGATAAACTGTGGTTCTGAAAAACTGATAATGAAGAAATTTACTGAATACTCAGGCACCACATGAAAGACCTTTCTTCACCTTTGGTCAGAACACTCTTCCATATCTCTAGAATCTCCCCTGTCAAATTCAGGATGTGCTTAGTCCTTAGATTATATCCATCTTCATCTAACCATAACTAAAGTGGAATTTAATATTCTCTACAATAATGTGCCTAACAGTCCAACTCGATAAATTTGAAGGAAACAGTATCACTGTCTCTGCTACTGATAAATGTTCAAACTGTAGGATTTTTGTGGGGATTAAGAAGAAATATTCACCGTATAGCATTAACTGCTTGTCTCACAAGCACAGAATACTGGTATATTATGACATTTTTAAAATATATGACAATAATATATTGCACACATTGTAGAAGAAAATTATGTCTTTTCCTTGAAAATCTAGTTTCTCTGACATACTGATGTAATCATTTTAGTGAAGGAAGTGGGCTGCAGAGAGGAAACATGAAAAGATTAGAAGGTTAGAAATGTTGAACAAAAGGCTGAGGGTTTTCTTTGCATGCAAATAAGTAATTCATCACAAATCCATAAACAAATTGGTAATGAACTAATGATATTGCTTAACAACTGTATTTTTGATTAACATATAAATAATTTAAGTGAGTATTTCTTTAGTCATGCCAGTTTCTGCTATTATTTACTAGTCTTGTCATAGCTGCTCTTAGATCATATGCCCCTTATAAAACATTTCTCAATCCATTGCAAGGACCAGTTTGTTTTAATGCGCTCAGTTAACACCGCTCGAGCTATTAACAAGCTGATTAGCATAATCCATTGTGATATATCATTGTATAAAAGTTCAGCTGCACAACTGAATGGGACTGGGAAACGGCTTTGAAGATTTTATGATACAATAACTATCCATTTGATAAGCAATTAAAAATATACTCTGAGACATCAAGAGTGAAGACAATGGCAACACAAGAAAAAAAGGAGAGGGTGTTTGGGAGCAGAAGCTGCTGCCTGGTTCAGGATTCATGCCAGTGAGTTGAGTTGCCTCTGCTCCTTTGTCACAAATTGCACATAAATGCAGCATTATGAGGTGCCAGTAACAAGTTGGGTCTGACTTTGTCTTTTGAAGGAAGGAAAAAAGAAGCAGGTTAAGGCTCAATACCTGCTGCTATCTCACCCATGATCAATTTCTCAACCTCTCAAAAGAACATTTTAATAGACAGCTGAACCTCTGATTTTATGCTGGCTTTTTACTTCTCTTAAATTTCAAATTCATTTTCTTAGCTGTATGCATTATTCTTAGTGAACTTCTGCAGAGAGAAACAGAATAAAGGTTACTGGACACATTATCACACATTATTGTTCAAAACTCTCCTTGTATAATATAGTTGTACTGTGCTTTTAAAAATGAACCTGCAAAGAAAAGAGAAGCATATTTACAGTGAAAAAAGTAGCTTTTCAAGGTGTTACTTTTTCTAATATGCAATAGCTCTGATGTACTAATACTTCTGTTCAGCTCTGATTCTCCAGAGGTTGTTTGGCCAAAATGTCCATTGTCCATATGATAGAAAATGTTCATGATACTTGTGCACTCACTCAGAATATTTCTACTGGTGTACTCTAATTTCTTACAGACAACAGTTAATTCTTCCTCCTGATAAAGAATGAATGGAAGATGGAATTCTTAAGGCAGCATGATCTGAAGGTTCTAACCAGAATGTGTAGTTGTGAAAATTTACCACTTACTGAAGACTCAGTTTCCTTCTTTAAAAAACTGATACCAAAATATCAAGTTTTTCATTCATTTGACATTATTGTGTAAAAATAATTTACAATTTTAAGAAAGGTATTATATTGAATGTGCAATCTAAGGCAAATAATTAAATAACTAATCTTGATTATTTTAACTGTTTTGGTTTGTACTTGTCTTTCTAGGAGTCACATTTAAAGCTACTTTTGTGGTCAAAAACCTTGACTAATGTGAGTGAAAAAGTAGATTAGATATTAGCATTGTTTTTACTAAAAAACTTGTCTATAGGTCAGTTGTCTAAGGAATAAATAACAAAGTGTTCCTGCTGTCCATCTGTGTTCATTAAGCAGACTTTTTCCTGAAGTGTAAACTAATCATGGTGGATAGAATGGTATTTTGCATTTATAGTACATGGAGAACACAGAAGAGAAAAAAATCCAACACGTGATGTAACACATTTTAGTAATCTTAAGGAGTCAGCCACCAAAGTACAATGCATTGGAACACTAAGCTTTCTGCATAATAGTAATGCAGAGATCATGCTATACTATCATGAGGTGTGAAGTAGTGCTTTTTGAAGAGGTACCAATTTGATCGGAAGTCGTGGGCCAAGGTCAGCATGATCACTCTGATCTGTGGAACATCCATCTTGGACTTCCCCATATAGGAGCAGAAATTTGGGGTTGCTTTGAGCTGGTGGTTCAATGTACCTTCCGTTCCTGATGGGAGTGGTCAGAGTTAATGAAGCAAAGGGGAATTAGTTGAATCTTCTCCAGCCTCTGGTTATTGACAGCTGCTAGGAGAGCTCCTTAGAACTGCTCACAGGTTGATGAGGAACAGCTGACCTTACACTACCCCACTTGCATCACCAGTTCTGCACCACCTGAGAATAAGGAAACCAGAACAGTGGAATAAAGCCACCTTTGTCTCCTCGTTTGAAGCCCTGCAATCCACTGAGGCTTGCTGATACGCATGGACCCAGGCCTTACACATCTATTTATTTGTCAAGAGATTGGGTGATCTATAGAGTGTCATCATTTTAAAATGGGTTCAAACTTGAAGATGTGGGCTTCATTTGAGTTCAACGTGAAATATCATATACCTCCGGCTAAGCTCATTTAACAGATAAATTGAGATGACAAAAATGGCACAATTTAAATATTAGCGACCGTCAGGAACAGAGTAGAGGGAGAGAGAGAGAGAGAAGGAACTTGGCTTCTTTTATTACAGCCATCTTAGCACTTCAACAACAGGTAGCACTATTACATATTCCCTTTCCACTTTAAAGCTCTTGTAATTTCCTTCCTCATGTTGGGGCGATTTTATTCATTGTTTCCTTGCAGCAGTGATTGATGTTCTGAGCTGCTAATCTCTCTGAGTGATAACTATTTTCATGTAAGTCCATGAGTCTATGACACAGACTGCTCGGCCAGGGCTACTGCTGACTACTTATTTTGTGCCTCATTTACATTTCAATCTTGGCCTCATGAATGTAAAACCTAGGCTGCAAATTAATAACAGGAAGAATATTAGACTGCTCAAGAGTGGGGGAACAATGCAAATCCACCAGAGCACAAGGCTTTACCATTGTGTTCCGGGAGGGACTCATTTATTGGCCGACGGTGAATGACATTACACAGAATGGCATATCCAGAGTGACACAAATTTATTTCTGTCCCCAGCGCTCCAGTATATTTTCATAGAATCAGGGGGCTATTTGTCTAGGGACAATTTAGTTTCCATGAAAAATTTAAATGGTTTCTGTGGAGATAGTGGAGTGAAATTTAATTTGTTTCTCATTTACTACAGCAGGTATGAAAAGGAGAAAAATTGGATGTCTGATGGGCTGAAATTGGTGCTGTCCCTCCCCACTATCCCCAAAAGGCCTGTGGGCCTATATCATAGAGATTGAGCAAGACTACCTCATCCCTCCCCTTAGAGAATGGTAACCTTAAACCAACTTACAGAAAACCTTTGGGGAGGCTGCCAATCACCCTGAAAACAACATTTCCATCGATCCCCTGTCTGTGTGATTTATGGCTTCATTTTACGGTAATTGAGAATTAGTGAGAAGATTAGCAAGGCTCAACACTTCACCTTGATATGCACACTAAGCACCGTAATTTGTCACTAAGGGATGTTGGACACTTTTTTAGTTACACGGGGTTCCCATCTAATTGAATTTGGGGATAACATGGAAATTAATTTGACACAGGAAAATTTTGAATACAGCCGTTTCCTTTATTGTAATGCACAATACTGGGCTGCATTCAGGGGCAGCTATATTGATCCTGATCACTTTCAATTGTGGCCAGCTGAAGGATGGAATACACTAAATCTTATTTAAGCTCATATGAAAGCAGTTCATCTGCAGCAATCTGTGGCAGATAAAGAATATTACCTTTCATTTTGTCTGACTGCATCAAGATGAAGTTTTGAAAATTTACTTCTTGCAGCAAATATACCAAATGTCTAAAGTCAACAGTTAAAATTCAATTACAGACCAGATCTCGTGGGCTGTTTACAGGATAATTTGCTACTTAGGCAGCAAATGAAAATACTAACTATACTCTCCATGCATAGAGAAGCTACAGCTCTTGGAGGGGCCCCAAGGAAAGATGAAGATTCCAAAGTTCTCAGAGATTTCAAGTACTACTCATTGGATTAGTCCCATTATAGCTTGAGTGGTTTCATACACAGTCATTTTTTGTTTGTTGCTGAGCCATCTTCTGGGAATTTTATTTTATCTCAGTTGCTTAGCGCTGAAGTCACAAATATGGGACACTTTGTACAGATCTTTACATGTCCAAGAGACACTCTACCAGGACTTACCTGCATTTCCATTTTTATCTTATTGTAGCTTTATTCCTTATAAATTCCATCTATGCTGTATTTTACCCACCAAGTAAGGACTCCTATTTCAGCAAACTGTTTAGAGAGATTATTTCCTGAGAAAGGTTCTCTCTGCCGTTGAGCAGGGGAAACAGATCTTGATGCTGTATGCCAGAGGCTGCATGGCTGAGATATTTATGGACATCCTTTTCTAGACCATCTGGCTTGCTTTGTTCATATCAGTTTTAGTGATAATTGCCCTGAGATGAGCTGTAATCAAGATGTATTATTCATTACCTATTATTATTACATGATGGATTTTAGTCCAGTTGTCATTACATTGCTATTTGGAAAGACTTTCCAAAGGTTTAATGGTATTAAAGTTATTTTTGCGTCCCTGTTTAGTAGGTACAGGTACATATGACAGTAATGACATTCCCCAGTACACAGGCATCAAGAGCTTGCACATAATGGTCAGGGAGATACAGATGTGATCTACATGCAATCTAACCTGGAGCTCTCAAGATGTAATCAAACGACTTGGAAGGAATGCTATGCTGAAAGCTGTCTTCATCTGAACACCGTATTCCCTGGAATTACTGATGGCAAATGACAATTGTTGTCAGCACTTTTACATTCCAGAGTATTTCAGATTCCTATAGGCATACTATTTGGTCTCAGGAGTTTACCTGTGAATTTTCTTCTGCAGAGGATATGTGGCAATACTGCAAGAGGTCATACTGTTAGAAATGACATGGTGGCATTTATTGACTAAATTGCTAAAAAAAATTTCCTTTAAACTAGTAATCTGATGACTCTTATTAATGTGCATACCACCTATGCAATTTTCTTATCTCATTTTCTTGGGTTGTTTTCATGAATGTGATTGAAAAGGGTGCTAACATGATAGGAATGCCACTAATATAATAAGCTTAAAGGAATTTGAATCATGTTAGTCAGGGTTTGCTTTCACATTAGGATGCCTTCTGGACCATATTAGAGAAATAGAGGTCTCCAGTACAATGAGAAACATATTAACATAATAAAAAACGTAGTAATACAATGAGATACCTTATATGATTTATAGGCCAAGTTATGGTGTCTAGGAAAAGAATTGAACTTTTCTTTCTTTCTGAATGGTGAGCAATAAATCGTGGTGTTATAGCCTTCTGCCTTTATGTCTTAACAAAAAATAATAATAATAAAAAAAAATATTGCTTTTACTCCAGAGAATAGATGGTTTCTTTTAATATCCTTCAAGTGTTCTCAGAGATCTGTCCATTCCAAGGCAAATTAGAGGATTTGTTTTACTAAGCTTCAGTCCCATGCTGAGCTGGAAATCTTTAGCCACTGTCTTCTCTACCTCAAAATAGGGAGTGTTGAGGGTAAGGAACGGGAGAGGTAAATGGAGAAGAAAGGAAGAAAAAAGAAAAAAAGCATAGAAAGTCAAGAAGAAAGCAAGAAAGAGCTAGAGTGTGGAAGAATGAAATCCTGAGACAAAGAGGGAAGAAAGAAAGTAGAAAAGAAGATGAAGAAAAAAGAAAGAAAGAAGATGAAATGTCCTGAGGATGACTTGTTTTGTTGGAAGCAAAAAGTGTACTCAGTGTTTGAAGCCGCAATGCCTTAAACTCTGATCTTGTTAGTATTTAGAAACCAAGGGTTAAGTACAAATAGATTCAAAGCAATTTAAGGCACTCACTTTTAAACTTTCTGTCCTCAAATTCTTCACTCTATTGTTGTCTTAGGGCTGTAAATGCCTTTGTAGCAGACACACTGTGGTCTTGCACCATGTATTTAAATGGGTTTTGAACTTTTGTGGCTTGATCTCAACATCAGTGAGCATTTTGGTGTCCAAGCCCAACCAAAACAGAAAGGAAGTGGTGTTCTTTCTCATTTAGCTCCCTTGAGGTATTTGTTACAAGATTCAGCTCTTGAATATGTTGATATTTCTTTCACAATTTCTTTTGAAATACAGCTTTTTAAAGCAATTACTTAGTGGTCAAACCCTTCCTGGGAAGTGAGATTTCCAGTTTGATTTCTGCCTCTCCCTGAAAAAATTCAATCCCAAACGCTCACCTTTTCAGAAGAATGCTTCCTGTTCTCTGCCAGTGTTCCTAGCCATGCTGAATGCATTTTCTATCCAAGAAAGTGCAAGCTGGAATAATTCTAGGCAAGTGCATAATGAGAAAGGGGTTCCAGTGCATGATGAGTATTTCTGCTTTCTACACTAGTCTCTTTAGTTTGGTCTTCTATTTTCACAACAGTAAAATCATAGTTTATATGTGTTTGTTCAGGACTTCTAAATAGTTTTTTTTCAGTGTAGTGTAACATTAATCAAGGAGGCAGACATTTATTTGAACATCTACTTTGCTGCTTCTATTTATAATTTTGATTATCCAAATTAAAATGGAAGAGGTTAATAGTACTTATATTTTATTTGCGTATTCATAGGAATCAGAATCATAGACTCATACATTGGTTTGGGTTGGAAAGAGACCTTAATGATCATGTACTTTCACACCACCAGTCGTAGACAGGGACACCTTTAAGTAGATCAGGTTGCCCAAGGCCCCATCTAACCTACCCTTGAATAGTTCCAGGGATGGGGCAACCACAATTTCTCTGTTCCAGTGCCTCACCAGTCACTGTTTTCACCAATAGTGAAAAAGGAAGTTGCAAATATACTGTTTGCAGTGTTACAAGAGTGGCTATGAAGGATATGAAGGATGGGAAGGAGTTCGAAGTTCAGGGAAAGTATGGAAATGTCAGACCAGGATGGATATGGAGGAAACAATCATGGTCTCCAAGAAAATCTTCTCTGAAGGCTCAAATTCGTGTCATTGTGAAAGATAAAAATGGAATTCCTATAGCCTTATTAGTCTTCTAACTGCAAACTCAAATGAGAATAATAAAATCATTGTATTCAGTTGTCCTTTTCCATTACACACAGATGTGCATCCCTGAGAACAGCTTCAGATTCCAGGCCACTCTTCTCCGCGCTGATTGTCTGTCCAGTTAGGGTACTGTACTTCATCATCTTGGCATGCCCCTGTTTGCTTTTTGGTATTTTGCATAATCCAAGAGAAAATAGTAGAGCAGGACCACCTAGGCCGGTGCCAACGAAAACTGTTGAGAATACATAGAGTGCAAATGAATAATAGAATATCCTGAGTTGGAAGAGACCCATGGGGTTTATTTAATTTAACTTCTGACTCAGCCCCAAGAAACCTAAGAGTTACACAATGTATCTAATGGCATTGTCCTAATGCTTGTTGAACATTTACAGGCTTGGGGGTGGGGGGGGGCTAAGACAAATTCCCAAGGGAGCCTGTTCTAGTGCCTAACCACAACCTCAGGGAATAATCTTTTTCCTCATAGCCAATCTGAACTTCTGATGCAGCTGTAAGACATTTTCTCATGTCCTGTCACTGATCACCAGAGAGAAATGAAGAAGTTGGAGACAGCAACGAGGTCACCCCTCTGAGTCCCCTCCTCTCTAAGTTGAACAAATTAAGTATTATCAGGTGTTCCTCATAAGTCACATCCTCCAGTCTTTTCACCATCTTTGTTACCATCCTCTGGTTTTACTCCTCCTCTGCTTGTGAAGATATCAGCTGCCATTGAAAACAACTCAGCAACACTAGCCCAAATAAACGAGCTAGAGATAATCTGTCAGTCAGAAAGAAAGAATAAAAAGTTCATCATCAGCAGCAGGAATTAATGATAATTAGAAGCAAGAACAAAACTAACTTAAGATGCCAATAAAAGAGAAGAAAACCAACTCCAAACAAAGAAACAAACAAAAAACTCCCTGACCCTCTCTGCCCCCAAAACCAAAACACAAAAAACCCAGATAAATACAATGATTTAAACGGAAGAAATCTGCATAAGATGCTCCTTAAATTTAATTATGGAGTGTGCTGCAATTTATCATCATGACTACGAGTTAGTCTATCTGCACTTAAATGTGGGAAGGACTGTACTTCTGTGATCACTGCTGCACCTGCCCAAGAGCAAACACTCTCAGGAGGAACATTGGTTTGGAAACAGAAACAGTATATGTTACCTGAAATAATTTGGTCCCATCTGTTTCACTTAATTTCTCTAGAGCAGGCTTCCATGCATCTCATACTCCAACCTGGCCGCACTGCAGAAGCTTGTTCGACCTGGCTTCTCACTCACGTCTTGTTCGTCAGGGGCACAAAGGAGAGACATCTTCAGCTGCTGAGGGCACTCTGCAAGCTGCAGTGCTTTGAGAGACGTACTCGGAAGTGCTTACTGCCATTTCCTTCCCAACCCAATTGTTGGAGAAGCTGGATGATGATGCTTTGCTCTGAAGGAGTGGGAGAAATAGAAGCACAATTTCTTGGACAGTCTCTGTCCTCTTTTTCTTCTATCAGGAACACAGCACGGTTATCTCTTAGCCTTTCTAAAGAGCAAAAACTAAAAAGACACACCATCCCTTTTCAAAGGCTTTCTCACATGAGTAGGATACTTCAAACAAGAACACAAGTAAAAAGTGCGTCCAGTATTTTGGGTAAAGACAGAAGTTAACTTGAACACCTACTATTAAAGGTTAATTTGCTATAGGTGTTTGGATAAAGACTCAAGTCTGTAAACCCCCAAATGTTTGCACTTCTGAAGGTGACTTCCTGTGCTCCTCAGGCTCACAGCAGATGTTTCCCTGCTTTGTTTCACTGTGCTCTGCACCCTGAGGTCATTGGGGACTATACAGCGACTGTGCGCTCAATGGGAGCAGGCAAAGGGGGATGGGGCTGAGCAGCAGGAGAAAGCGTAACTGTGAGACTGATAGAGACATCCTGACAGCTGCAATGGGTCATCAATAGATCCATCATGCCAGTAATTTGCAACAAATTTAACATACATCACTTTAGTCAGGCCACGCTGTATCTGTCTTGTCATGGCATCAGAGTGAATAACACTTAAATCGGGTGTCACTGCTGACCTTTCTGACCCTCGAATTGACACTGCTGTTTGAGCTTGGCCTAGCTGGCAGCAGATGTAGGAAGATTAGTACAAAGGGGGGTGTGCTCTAAAGGAGGACACAGCATAACAATACAGCTTAACCAGGCAAACAAATTGGATCTCTGGATTTTCTCCCAGTCCTGCTTTGCTTACTGGAAAGTGTTGGCATTTATTTAGATTTACTTCTAGCATTTGTTGGTCACAATTTAATTATGAATGCATTTTATATTCAGATTGCTTTTATATGTATATATACATGCGCATACATATTTAATAAAATTACTAGACTACCAGGTGACTGTAATGGGTACTAAATCCCTTTGTATCCATAGAATATGTAGAAAATAAATGTAAAGCAAAACTAAAAAAAAAAAAAGAAAAGAAACATCTTCAATTTCTGAAACATTAGACATACTCTGAAGCATGAATGACTGCTTTGGGTTTGTGGCTACTCTCAACACATCAGTGCAGAACTAGCCTTTAGGAAAAGACTAAGACTCACAAAATAGTGTGCCTCAGGAAGAGAGGAGAGACACCTGAGGCATGGGATGCCATACGGAGAGGCTTAAACAGGCTTCAGCAGTGGGCCCAGGTGAACCTTATGAGGTTCAACAAAGCCAAATGCAAGGTCTTGCACCTATGTCATGGCAGCCCCCATTATCAATACAAGTTGGTGGGTATAAGGATGGAGCACAGCCCAGCCAAAAAAGACCGGGGGATACTGGTGGATGGCAAGCTAAACAAGAGCCAGCAGTTCTTACAGCCCAGAAAGCCAACTGTATCCTGAGTTAAATCAAAAACAGTATGGCCATCAGGTTGAGGAAGGTGATCCTTTTCCTATGTTCTATGCTGGTGAGACATCACCTTGCGTACTGTGTCCAGATCTGGAGTCCTCAGTACAGGGGAGACACGGGACTGTTGGAGTGCACCCAAAGGAGGCCCACAAAAATGGTCCAACGGATGGAACACCTCCCCTTCAAGGACAGGCTGAGAGAGATGGGGCTGTTCAGCCTGGAGAAGAGAAGGCTCTGGGGACACCTGAGTGCAGACTTTCAATGTCTAATGGGGGCCTTTAAGAAGGAAGGGAATGGGTACTTCAGCAGAGTCTGTTGTGAAAGGAAAAGGGGAAATGGTTTCATACTAAAAGAGAAAAAAATTGTACTGGATATCAGGAAAACATTTTTTATAGTAAAGGTGGTGAGGCACTGGAACAGGTTGCCCAGGTAGGTGGTGAATACCCTGTCCTTGAGGACATTCAAGGTCAGTCTGGATGGGGCTCTGAGCAACCAAATCAAGCTGTAGGTTTCCCTGTTCATTGCAGGGGAGTTTCAGTAGATGGCCTTTCAAGGTCCCTTCCGAATGAAACAATTCTATGATTCCATGATCAAGAGTCTGTGATAACTTAGGGCATAGTGAAAAGCTATCCTAGCTGATCCTAGGAAGAAGGAAAAACCTCCCAGCAAGCACAGCTGGTCTGAAGTCTGGGGAAATCTTCCTGTGATCTCAAGTCAAAGCCTGTTTAACTGAGTGCCTGTGAGCAGGACTCACCAACCATCGTATTTTTTTGTCATATTTTTGTTCAGCTAAGGGAAGCTGTTCTCCCATTTCCAATCTCAATGAATACCTTCTACAGACTTCTGCAGTTGTTTCTACAGACTAATATGGAAACAACTACAAATCTGTTATGTCTCCACGATGCTGGAAACAAGACACCCTCCCCAGCCGGGCAGAGCCAACTCAGTTTGCTCAGCACTTATTTTTGAATCAGCACATGATAGTATTACATGATTTGTTTGCTTACCTGAGAGGTGTTTTAGGATCATTCACTGTATGTGTGCGACTAGATGCTGGGTGGGCTTTTCCTCTTCAGTCATTCATTCTTTTAAACAAGTATGTGGTTATGGCCTGAATTTGAATTTTTTTTTCTCGAGGTATTTTTATTAAATGTGTGATTTTTAATTGATTTTTTTTTTTTAAATAGGTTTTGCAAGGTAATAAAGAAAGAAGCTGTCTTTGAGTAAGGAATTGGAAGTTAGAAAATTAATATGTGTGAATTGTAAAATAGTTTCCTTTTATTTCTGACAGCCTGCTTGATGTTTGATATATTGATTAAACTGATTTATCAGATCAGTGGGAAGAGTAAGGAGACCTTTGGTTATTCTGTATGCCATATAGCGTTCCTGTTTAATGAGTATTTGAGAGTGGAAAATACTACAGGTAATAGAAATATCAGAATAATTTGGAAAGTTTAGCATGATTACTGCCTTTTTATTTATCTATCCATCTATTTATTTATTTATTTGCATTGGTGTTGCTTTTTATGAAAAGCTGGAAGTATCTTTTAGTTAGTCATCAGGATGCTATGCTCCCCAAATTCTGCTTGTCTTCATGGATTTTTGAGTATGGAGCTGACACCTCAGACACCTGAGACACCTGAACAAGCTTCCATTTATGCATCGTGAATATTTCCCCTGCCCTTCCTTCGGGTAGGAATGGATTTCAAAGAATCTGAGTTAGATTATGTTACTCACAGCAAGTTTTAAGACATGCAGTATCTTTAGAAGGAATTATATGCCAAAGTTACTCATGATGGTATTCTTTTTATAATCAAAAACTGAATTGGTGTACACTGTGTGTGAGTTTCTGCACTGTTCAGACAGAGAGAGGCAAAACATTGGAGGCAAATCACCAGCTGTATGTCAGGCGATTCCCAGGATGGAAGATCAGTTACATCAGGGAAATGGAGACTTCTGCTCTGCTGCTTAGTTGACCTGTGGTGTGCCGTGGAAGTGACTCAGAGAGTCTGGGTATCATGCAAAGGTGAGCTATGTGGCAGAATTGAAAGCACCCACAGTCAGCTGATGACTGTACGAACTGAGGGTTCTAACTCAGGGTTAGTCCTGATAGGGAGTACTGGTTCTTGGGATAAAGTAGCTCTATCAGTTTTGCATATGTAGGCTCTCCCTTGCTTCAGCTTCCCTTTAATAAGTTTGTATAGTGATCTGCTTCCCTTCTGCTTAGAACCGTTTCTTTCCTCATTAACTTTCATGTGAAAGGAGAAATGAAAACAGTATGTGTGACAAAGGACCTTTAATGTGTATCTGTACTGACTATGGGAACTGCTGGCAGATCCAGTGAGGAGTCATGCTCTGGATCTGGATGCAAGTCTAGGATTTTATCCGGTCTGCCCTAGGGAGTATACAGCAGCTGCTCAGGATAGGAGGTCAGAGATAGCCAGAATGCTTGCTAACCAGATGATCCCCTTGGGTGCTATTAACTTCAGAAACTGGCTTGACTGGGCTGTGTGAGCACAGCAGTTCTTGACGGACACTTTCTGACTGTGCCACCACCATATTTCTGCTACTGAGAAAGTATTCATTAAGTTAGCTGCAAATACCCCTAGGTTGGATTATATCAACATCTGGATTTTTTTTCTCCAAGGAAAACCAAATTTGTGTCAAAAAATTTGAAATTCTGTTATGGGAATACTAGCAGAGTATCTAACAAATATTGTTATTTTCTTGCATGCTGGTCCAATTTATTTGCTTAGCCTGGTTCCATCACTGAAGAAAATTACCTGTGACAGATTGTGAATCCCTCAAAATGAAGTACTTCAGCACAGGGCTCCTTGGCCATCATGTACTAGGGCATGCAGTTAGTCAGCGAGCGTGTCCCAGAGGGAAGTGATGGTGGTACAGAACATTTCTAATCCCTGCAGTGCATTCAGAAGTATGATCTCAAAGAAGCTATTCATTTTGAGGCTGAGAGTGTGTATGACAATATTTTTGTTTTTCATATGTGCTATTAAATAAAAAGTAACAAACTAAATGATCTTGTGGTAGCTGTAGTCTCCTGGTGCTAAGGTAGGTAGGATAGCATGCTGAGGGTTTACCTACCTTCCTGTTTTTTTCTGGTAGGTGTTAATATCCACACCCACTGCTGTTTTCACAGGAAATTGTGCTGAAAATTTACAGAGAGGAATGATGTAGACTGAAACTTTACACGGGGAACCATCTGACTGTGGTCAAAATACTTTACAGATCATTTTTTTGGCTGCAAATTCTCTCCCACAAGGTAATTGCTTCTTTAATTTCACACTTTACAAAAAAAAAAAGGAGACTGGGACTATTTTCCAGCCCCGTCCTCTCCCTTCTCCTATACAAAAACAGGGACTGCACAGCCACAGTCATCATCTGCTTGGAAATCTGAGAAGCTTGGGAGAGGTGATTAACAGATCAGGAGGCCAACTTCGCTGTCAATGAGTGCAATTTGTGGTAATGTTGTTGTGCATAACTGTGAGGGAGACAGACCATGTGGGTAAGAAATTTTTGGCACCCCAGAATGCTTCTTCCTTCCAAGAGGCAAAAAGAAGTTGGTCCTGATGATGACCTCCTGCCTTGGGACTCCATTGAGCCTCATGATGTTGTCAGAACGTGAGGAGCTCATTCCTTTCACCCATGACCCCACCAACTGCATGTGATGGCTCTGGAGGCTCAGCAGAGCTGATTCCCTGGCAAGTTGAGCAGGGGTGCTGCCATCCCTATGGATGGGAGTGAACCTGCCATACAGGAAGCATGGTGTACCCCCAGTATTTTCCTGGTTTACAGGGGGTGTTGTTGTTGAGAAGGACAGCCAGTGGACACAGTGTGGGTGTCCAGGTGCTAGTGATGGTGATAGCTTCACTCCAGGACACCAAGGGCACACTCTTCTGAGGAGGGGAGAACCACCATGCAACCTCACATATTTCTTAAGAGCTCACTGGAGCTATTTCTTCCTTGAACTTGCTTAAATATACTTCTGCATTTCTCATGTCTCCCCTTTAGCCTTTCATCTATTGCCTTTCACATCTTTGTTCTTCAAAGTTTTAGCTATATATTGTTTAAAAGCATAGGTGTGGAAAGAACTCACAAGTGTATCTCTCATGGTGGGCCACTCTCTACATCCTCTCTTTGATGCCCTGGGAACAAATAAGGGGAAGAGAGGAAAATTAGTTGGTCCTGCTTTGTGTGGCTGTTTAAGCTGAAGATTAAAAAATGCATAGATAACTTTCTGATGTCAAAGTAATTAAAACATCATGTTTTAGTTTTCTAGCATTTTAGATTTTCAGGTGTTTAATTTCCCTGACCTGTTTTGAATGTTTCTGTATTAAAAGTAAGTGTGCTAAGGCACTTCCCCAATGGTAAGTTTTATTAGGTACATCAGGTGTTACTGTTGCACAGATATACAGTAGTATAGGTACATTGCAAACAGCATCTTATAGTATCAGACAAAGAGAACCTTTTACAAACCCCATGTCTCTAATTTCATTTTAGAAAATTAGATACTCAGAATTTTGCATAAGATAACTGTATTACTGGGATGCAATTTGGCCCAGGTTTCTAGCTTTAGTGCATGTGGCTCCTTAATAAAAAGTGTCAGTTAAAATGAAAATACAGCTTGGGTAATTAAATTTAATTGGATCTTGTCACTTTAAATCCTCTTCGTTTTTGAGTGTTTCTACAGAATTGCAGCTTCTGGTTTGCTAATTTCTTTATTGCAAGCTGTGCGCTGAACCTGACTGTCCTATAATAAAGTGGGACCTTGTTTTTGTAGAGGGCTTTGAACCATGACTGTAATAACAAAAAAAGGGGAGGGTGGGAGCTAATTTATTGCCAAAAGAAAGCCTTTCCTTTATTACCTACATGCTCAGTTAGGGAAAAATAATGGGTTTGAATTTATTAACTCTTTAATTTTCTTGCCAGTTGAGAATCATTTTGCACGAGCTCTCACAAATGCTGTAGTGTGGTATACCCATGACAGTTTGCAGCAGCAATTGTCATACTTTTTTATATCGGAGTTGTTTGGTCAAGCAATAGGGATCAGGTGAACTGCAGTATTCACACGTAGGTCAAGCAGAGTGCAGGCAGCCACAATGCAAATGATGTGTTCTGCCTGCCAATAGCCACCGTGCTGATTTGGGAGGATCACCTTCTCTGGGGGTGAGAGGTAATTCAGTTTTTTTATTACACGTTGCACATGCACAGCATCTAAAGGCAAGGAAGATTTAAGTGCAGGTGATGAAGAGAGGAAATATTGTCCGTACCAACAGACACA
The DNA here is from genome assembly GCA_013399175.1 of Odontophorus gujanensis. Taxonomy (NCBI): domain Eukaryota; kingdom Metazoa; phylum Chordata; class Aves; order Galliformes; family Odontophoridae; genus Odontophorus; species Odontophorus gujanensis. The sequence goes on from VXAB01002891.1 coordinate 97,724, forward strand.
TCATAAAAATGATCAGTCTGTCACAAACTGTACAGCTGCTAATGCTCATATTTCAAATTAAATCCAGTTGAATGAATTTGTACACTCGGGTTTTATGTGTGAAATGCAATATTGTTGCATCCTTGATTAGAAGACAGGTCACTTAGTGCCGATATCACAGCACGATTAAGATGTGAGACTGCCCTTCATAGCACAGTCAGTGGTCCTCTTATCCTGTGCAAAAGCAGATGGAGATGATGTAATTACATTTTGCAAAGTGCTGGCAATACAAATATCTCAAACAGGAGAGTTATGCCAGCATAGTCACACTGTTCATAACTTCTTCAGCTCCAGAAATGTGCCAGAGTTATAGAATATACTTATATATATATATATATATATATATTTATAGAGGTATGTATGTTTATAAATAACATACATCCCAGACTGGTGAATCTGGTGCCTTTAGGCTGAGAATCAATGGATGGATGAATATACGACTTCACACACTTATGTCTACAAGCCAGCTGGGATGCCCTTGCTTACCCCACTTGACCTCAACCTTCTGGTCTTGGAATAACATACCTAACACATGAACTGCTCTTATACCTGTTATTATTTTTCCCAAGGGGAGGTATCTCATACTAACTCATAGAATCATAGAATCACCAAGGTTGGAAAAGACCTCCAAGTTCATCCAGTTCAACTGTCCACCTATTACCAGTTTTTCTCACTAAATCATGTTCCTCAACACAATGTCTAAATGTTCCTTGATCACCTCCAGAGTCGATGACTCCTCCACCTCCCTGGACAGCCCATTCCAGTGCCTGGTATTTTCTAACAGCCAATATGAATCTCCCCTGATGCAACTGAAGCCATTCGCTTTAGTCCTATCACTAGTTATTTATATAAATTGTTGCTCTGTGAATGTTTATAATGTTTTATAATTCTACTAGGGGAGTCCATAAGCAAATATAATATTATTTTCACATTTATCTTTTTTTTTAAATTTATTTTTAGAGCTTTGCAAAGTAATGAACCACAAAGATCTATTTTAAGACACATGATTTATATACAGAACAAATGAATAGATGGATAAAAGTAATAGATAGTATCTTACAATATTGGGTTTTAGACAGGTCTGCTAATAAATCTGGCTATTCCTTTAAAAAAAAAACAAAAAAAAAAACCACATATTTGGACCTTTGAATCTAGACTAAAATTCTAATTTTGAAGTTGAAATATCAATTCTTAATTTGTAAGAATGATAGATGGAAATAATGGTTCTTCTATTTGGTGTAGGACACGATACTCATAGAATCCCCACTCGGTTTTCTTTTCCCCAGTCTTCTTTTCATTTAAAGCTTATGGCTTAACAGTATACAATACTACCAGATTGGTTTCTAACAGAGGAAAAAACACTGTGCCCTGTAAGCACAAATACAGGTATCAAACTACATTAGCATCAGTACTGGAATTAAAGCTGACTAATTTGCCCATTTTAGTGAGCAGTGCCTTATACATGATATATGTCTCTTTAAGGATATACGATTACAAATTTACAGATTGTTTTTTGTGATCTTATGTTTACCTCTGGTCTTTGAGGATTTACAGCCATCTGGTGCTAAATTTTTATTTCCTAGTGAGTGTAATTCTTTTAAATTTATGGGTGATTTCCAATTTGATCACTACTGTCCTAAATTAGAAACCATCTGAATGACAGCAAAAAAAATCACAATAACCAATCTTGACCTCTTCATCATCATAATTCAGTACAGACTCTTAAATGAATATTTTTAGTACCTTGTTTATCAGGACTAACACACCTTATCATGAAGTACACAGTTTCAGGAATGGCCTGCTGCTGGGAGCAGGAGGAGCTCAATACATTCATGCAAGAAATAGTACAATGCACTGCCTGAGGTCTCAGGGGATAATCTTGGTGACTCAGGTGTTTTCATCTGGCCTTATGCTTCTATGAGGCCAAGCACCCTCTTTTGGGTCCATCAGTGCTGCATGTTACTATCTGTCAGGCCTTGTAACTGCTCTTCTATGGAACAGCTGCTGACTTCAACAGAAGAACATCTGAACATATAAACATCTCCATTTTGCTGCAGGTTGAGCTCACTTGAAAAGGCAATTTTACTATTTGAGCTAGTTAGTCTGACGTTGTCTACAGTGAATGAGAGAAAGCAGGCAAGTTGCTGTAAGTGCTAGCCACCTACAGGATGGGCTGAAATGAATCGCCACAAAACACAATTCAGTCATGAAGAGGACATTTGAATTAAATTGCTGAGTTCTCATTCATGCAAATACGGCCATAGTTCCATGGTACTATTACTACAAGGATACAAATTACGTGATCCTAGAATATTTCTTCCAAAATTTTCAAGTGTTTGAGGGGCATGAGACCAGTTACTAGTTGCTTCTTATCTCCCTGATCAGCATTCAGGCAGAGAAGGAAAGCATCTCCTAGCAGGCCCTCATTACTCCACTACAGGACAAGGTAAACTTGTTACACAGCTCTGACTTATTTTTGTGGTTAGATCCAGTACACCTAATAGTCACACACTAGTAGTGCTAGTATAATCCTGTTGCTGGATGTGTGAAATCATCTAGTGTGAGAACTTCATTTGAAATGCTCATGGATTGCGTGTTATTCAAGGTTGTCCCCCTTAAACCAACAAGAAACTAAACTGTAGACCTGTTTTAGGTCACATAAGTGCAGAAGCCATTATATCCATCAGTAATTCCCCTAGCTAAGTTGTCTGTTATTCTTTGTATAGGATGAATTCAGTGACAGCTGCCAAATGTAACTGGCAGCATGCACTGGCTGCATTGGCAAAAGAACTAAGTACCCAGCAATGTTGCATCACTGTCGCTGGTGGAGACGTGGATCCCAGCTGGTTCTTTGCTGCATATGAGTATGTCTGAAAAGGATAATTTTGCATGACAAATATATTCCTTGAACATTATCTTGTATCCACTGGGACAGGAAACCATCTATCTGTTCTGGGCCATGATTATTATGTTTGTTTTCCTTCACACAGAAGCTTGAATTACCATGTTTGTGCCTCTCTTTTTTTCTATGCGTGTCCTCTGATAGCTTTGGAATGCCCCAGACAATTTCAGACGTGGCTGGCAGGATGGAAAAGATCTCAGAGGTATTAATTTCCTATATGTTTAATTAAAATAGCCATATGCAGAAGAGAAACCTTTCTAGCGAGTTCACTGAAGGAAAAGCTCAATTCTTGTTGGACACCAGAGACTATGCAAGAGATAAATATTGTGAACACACCAGCTGTAGGAAATCTTCACTCAGCTTTTGCCTTTTACAGCTGTGTACATGTAGATCAGTTGTGTTACAGACGCACAGACCCACAGGAACCCGGACTTGGTTAGCTACTTTGTTCAACAAAGTATGACTTTCTGCGTCACCCTTTACCACCACCAGAAGAAACTTATGTGGCATTTACAGATGATGGAAGTATATATTTTTGTGAGTGGTTACCCACATTCTTTAAAAAATAACAGTGTTTATTGCGTTTTCTTTTTTGCAGTTCGAATGCCTCTCGTGTAGTCTTTTTGTCCTTCTAACCACATAATAGACTTTGGTTGGCTTAATAACCTGGTGATGAGCTATTTGGAGTCATTTCACAGGTCTTCTGTGATGCTTCCTTAGCTTAACAGTGTTAGGTAGCATTAACAGATGATGAGCGTATAGAGAGAGAGGTCTATGTTACTCTCACATGACCAAATGAACCAGACAACAAAGAGCAACATATATCCCTATATATCAACATATATCAACTAAAGGGTGTCTGAGATGTAAGGAGGAAATCCTTAAAGAAAAATGTTTAGTGCTACACAGAAATGCCAGTACTTTCAAATCAAAGGTGCTGAATGTGGTGTACAACAGCACTGGCCTTCAGAGGATCTACCTGAGTGGACCCGCACAGCTCAGTACAGTACCTACATAGCAGCTGACACAAACTACAAGGCAAACTTGCACTTCTTTAGCTTTTGGCCTGAGTAAAGAGCCAAGCAATGTCTCAGCCCTTTTAGGGGAACCCCAGAGAGACTGTTCAATGGACTATCCTGCAAGGGCAGCTGTTTTGAAGTTGCCTTCTGCTCTGGCTGAAGCCACTTCCATCTTCTCTGGACTCCCTGATGAGGTCTGCTAGTATGGGGTTGTTCTCATTTAGGTTTACCAAATGGATGACTTTTCTCAGGGAGAGATTAATCAGCCCGACTTAAAACAAGACCAAAATGCAGCAAAACTAAAAGTTTTTTCTTCTATGTGACATGCACCCCTGGATAAGATAATATACTGGAAATGAATGTCACTGTGGTATTTCAGAATGGATAAATAATGTATGATTCTGGCAAATGAAAGTTTTGAATTCAAGAGCAATCACTGGCATTTTTTAAATAATTTAGGATGTGTTCATAAATGATAAAATTGAGGAAAAGGGATTAATAAATGTCACATATTTGGCATCATCGACTCTTTAGAATGACTGGTATTTTTTATTATCTTGTATTTAAATGTATTTAAAAGCAGAAGGATCTACTTTCTTTGCAAAAACCGATAGCAGTTATTATGAGAGAAAAAATTCTTACTGAAGTTTAGTTTTAACTAAACCATAGCAGTATTTTGAATGTCCATCTTATCATATACAAAATGAGATAATAGCTTTCCAGGCTGCCTGATTCACATTGTCCCAAATCATTTTTACCGAATTCTTTCATTTTTCTACAAATTTCTGAGTAAATAGTATGAAGACTGCTCCAAAAGTAATGCCTCCTATTTTATGATGTTGTCCCATGATATCAAAAGCAGATGTTGGTGGTATGGCAGTTGAGGTTGAACCATCCCACCAGTATTCAGCTGCATTTTGTTGCCATATGACAGATGGCTGTAGAGGGGCAGTCTGACAAATTGGTATCTAACATGAGAGTGCGAATGAAGCAAAGGTATGTCAATGAATTTCTCAAAGTGGAAAAAATGGCAGCAGTGAACATTTATTCATGCTTGCTGAAAGTTTATGGAGAGCAAACAGTGAATAGGCAGTGGGTGGTGCATTCCAGCAGTGGCGACAGGTACAGTGGGTCACCTATACTGGTGCAGATTATTATGAGCATGGAATGCAGGCTCTAGTTCACTGCTGGTGAAAATTCACAGCTAATAGTGGTGACTTTACTCAATGTTTTGTAGCTGAAAATTTACTCTATAAAAGAGTGTTATTGTTCTATTTGTATCTGCTGTAGTTTCCTTGGAAATAAATAGGAGACATTACTTTTGGAGCAACCTACGTAGTTAGAAATCAGAGTATTTGTTCACAAATCTTCAGTAAATGCTGGATGGGAAAAAGAGGTTTCATATACAAAAATTTTAATCTTTTGATGCTTGATGAGTTATTATTAAATGGCTAGATTTTTTTCAGAATACCTTTGGAGTAAGGATCATGGATTTTGTGAAGTATGCAGGGGATCTCATTTGTTGCTAATGACACTAGCTGGTGCCTCTCTTTTTTCAAGAAATCATTTCCTGATGCGGTGTTATTTTTCTACAGTACTCTTGTGGTTACAACGTGGTTTTGATGTGACTCTGTTCTCATTGAATGTGGTCAGGAAAGGTTACTAACCTGGTTACAGTTTGGGAGTTAAGGTGGTGTTACTTGAAAATGTTCTAGTGATGGCTGCCTGAGGGGTCAGTGATCATGACAGATTAGTGACTTATCTGAGATCTCCTGGGACTGTGTTTGAGTCATCTCAGATGAAGGTACTGAGGAGTATTCCCCGGAAATGTTGTTGTAAACTCACATTAAATCTCGTCTTCTTGTTCAACATGTGTGAATTGAGGCTTAAGGTGGATGCTTTGGTTTACAGTACGCTAAAGACATCTCACTACAAATCAATGTTTGAATTGACTATGCCAGTTCTACCAGATGTTTTAAGCAGAGCATGGATAAGACTGGAGCATGGGACAAGAACTACTTGGCATAATTTTCTAATAACATATCACTTGTCTCAGGAAAGCTGCAAAATATCATGAATGTAATTAATGGCTTGACATTTTTATTGATGCTTTTTGTAATGTAAATTTAGATATATTGATTAAAGAATTCAGCTTTGATCCAACATCTTTTGAATTCAATAGAAATATTCCCAATGGCTCAAAAGACTTCTCCCAGGTTTAAATAACTACCAAATCCTGTTTAAAATCTGATTCTATTGATTTCAGTCACTGTTGTATAGTATTTTCTATGCTGTTCAGAACTATGTTTGATTGAAGAGGAATTTTTCAGAATGGCAATGTAATAATTTACTGACATTCTCAAGGAAGCAGGGGATTTTGAAAATTCTGCCAACGTGCAAGTAATCACTTAAGAAAGGGAACTTATTTTCATGCTTTACAGCTCCAGTTAACAAGGGCTAGATCTTTATTTTTATTACAAGCGATGTTGGAAAGAAATTGCAAATACATTATAGATATGTAAATATTTAGCCATGAAAATATGTGTGAGTGTATATACATGTATATATATGTCCACACAAATTAAAATTTTTACAGTATTAATCATTTAAGTTAATTTCTTTATAAAACAAATGATTTTAGACCATGCAATCACAGTTTCCCTTTTATTCAGTGTCATTCATATCTATTGCTGTAAACTCTGTTGAAGTCAAAAGCATTGTTCAAAATGTATATGAAAACCCATGCTGTCAGAATATGACCCACTCACTTGAATTAGTTTGTTTCTTGAACATAACCCATCCAACACTAAATACTCCTTATCTTTACTAAATAGAAAAGTTGCTTTCAAAAGCACTGCATAGACACTCTGACTTCAAAATATCATTAAATACCCCATAGACAAATAATAGAAAAAATGATGTTACTTTTCTAATAAAAAACCATAAATCATCTGTACAAAAATTATTTCTCATGAAACATATTTGTCTTTTTTTTTTTTTTTTTTTAAGCCCACATACATATACACAAATCTATTACTGATGCAGGTTAGCTACAACAGCTACAACTCTTTTTGAATGTGAAATTGAACTAGCAGCCTTTGATCTGAACTACAGGCTGATCTGAATTCAAGAAAAGCCTGCTGCTAAGCCACATTCCCATTCAATCCATTAAACCATTCACTTCCGTGCTCCTCATCACACTGACTCCTAATTTGACAATGACAAAGAGCTCCACGGTGATTTTAAATTTCATAATTTTAATCTGTCAAGTCTGACATTTAATTAGTGCCCTTCTAACCTGTGCCCGCTCACTTGAAGGTTACTGTTGGTTTTCCTTTAGAAATTTTTCCTCTGGAAGAGTGGATTAATAAATATGTACATAACTGGCAGGGATAAAGACAATACACACACAATGGTCTATTAGTTCCAAATCTAGACAGATGAGGTTAATAATATTTTAAAGTGCTGCTTTATTGTATTAAGAGTGATTAAGCCCTTGGCTCAACCCTGTATGAGTTGTTCATTGAAAACATAAAATATAAGATCTATTAAGCAAAGTCTAGAGAGAATGGTTACCCAAACTACAGTAATACTGTGTTCATAAGGCATACTACAGGAGTGCATAATTTCTGAGATATAATTTCTTGACTTAGTAAATACAATAGAACATGCTAGCCTCACTAAACAGGCTAATCAGATTTTGATCACTGGGCAGTCTATGAGAACCTGTCTTACAGTGCAATTGTTTAACACTCCGGTATTTAATTTTTTGAAGAATTGAATTCAATGCAACTTAGGTTACTTGCTAAAAATGAGTTCGCTTGTCTCAGACTAGCCCCACAAGGTTAGAAATCCAAATCATAAAAATACCCCACAATTTGGTAATACTAGGAGAGTGTCCAGCCAAAGTCCTCGAGGAATGAACCCCAGCCAAGCTTTCTAGCTGCATACATGGCTACACTCATTGTAATTCATGATGTTCTTTTAATCGCCTCTAAATATTGAACATTTAAAAGTGAAAAGGGGAATAAAAAAACACCCTTTTTAAAAAAGCAGGTATTACAAGAAGAACACCTATGAGAATATAGTGATATTAATAATAAAGGGATATGCAACCTACTGTACGGAATTTGCTTTAGCATAGGGATTGGACTAGATGATCTCCAGAAGTCCCTTCCAACCCCAAAATTTAGTGATTCTGTGATATTACAAGCCTCTTGTTCTCAACTGGGCATGTCCCTTCTTTTCACTCTGTGCCATAAGGATTTTACATTAGTAAAGATATTTTATTTACAGAAAAAAGATACTACCATGATGTAGCAGCATATCTGACAACACAGACTCAGAATCACAGTGTCATAGTGTTGTCGGAGTTGGAAGGAACCTCTGGAGATCACTGAGTTCAACCTCTCTGCTAAAGCAAGTTTCCTGCAGTAGTTTAAGAGGAAGGCATCTAGGCAGGTATTGAATACCTTCAGAGAAAGAGACACCACAGTCTTTCTGGGCAGCCTGCTTGAGTGCTTTGTAATCACAGAGTAAAGAAGTTTTTCCTCATATTTGCACGGAACTTTCTATGTTTCTGTTTATACCAATTGCTCCTTGCTTTGTCACTGGGCAGTGTTGAAAAGAGCCTGTCTCTATCCACTTGTCACCCATCCATTCAGTAGGATCCCCGCTCAGCCTTCTTTTCTCCAGACTGGACAGTCCCAGGTCTCTCAGCACTTCCTCATACAGGAGTTACTCCAGAACCCCACCCATCTTTGTGGCCCTTCTCTAGACTCTCTGTAAGTTCCCCATCATTCTTGAACTGAAAATCTCAACAGCACATTGCACTCCTTTTAGTGTAATTTAACATTATTGAGTCTTTTTCAATATATATATTTTTTATTTTTCTAAAAGGTCCATAAGAAGAAATAAATATGTATTTATCTTTAAACGCTGTAAGTCTCAAAACTGATTTGGATGCAGGTTTATATCCTATCATTTTTACTCAAATTCTTTTGTCTGAGGAGTTTTGTTAAGGTTAACCATTGCTGAAATTAAGCTACAGTTGCTTAATATGGCTCTGAAAAATCTTTTAAAAATCAAAATGACAAGAAAAAATATTTACCTTTGATTTTATTTACTGCATTGTCCTTGATATGGAGGATGATGTTCACCAGTAACTCAGGACTAACCTCTCCCTCTGGATAGCATTCTTCCACTGTTCCAATTATGGGAAACATTTCTGCAAAGTTTCTATACATTTCCTGAATTTATCATTATTTAGTTAAGTAGAAACAGGAATGTTTAATAAAAAACAGTATATTTTGTCTAAACATTTTCAGAGAGTATCTGGGGGAGATCAACTTTTGACTTGAAATAGAAGGATAACTGGTGTGCACTGTGACACAAATATATATGACAGAAGTCTGGAATTTGCTGTGATTCATTTCTCATTTTCTTCATCTTGGTTCACCAATTCCTTTGAGGATATTCTTGGCCTCTTTTTGGTACTAGAAATATATACTGTTTCACACCAAGGCAAATTTGCAATTTTCTCTCAGTCTATGAATGATGCTGTAAAATAGAACGGTATTCTTTTTTCCTTTTTTCCTTTTTTTTTTCTTTCTTTTCCTCCTTCTTACTACTAAGCTACTGTCCTATCATCTAAACACTGGAAGAAGTTAAAAATTATTTATGACCATAGATCATACATGGTTCCTTTATTTGATCAGTCCCAGAAACCTTTTTCTTGTCTTTGTGGGACACCTGAAGAACGAGATTACAATGGTATATAACATAGTGACCTTCTCCGTTAATGCTGCCTTCTTCATCAAGATAAAGCACTGAGACCCTGACGTGATTTTTGCATCTCAGCAATAACCATTAGTTTTCTGCTTTACTCATGGATTCAGACCCAACAGAGTCATCTCAACATACTCTGAATTATAAGTGAAGCCGCTTTTTTATGGAAGTGTTGAGCAGTACAGTCAATTTTTTGAATGGATGTATTCCTGTTTCATTTGATCTTTAGTCAGGAAATTTTTCTCAGCTTCAGAAACTCTCTAGACATATAAATGCTTTCTCACAATTGATTTTAAGAGACTTTATCTGCCATGGATAAGAAGCAAGTTTAAAATAGTATGAATCAGTATCTTTCTTCTTGTATCGAGAATTCTCCATTTCATTTCTTCCTGTGTTTGGTTATAGGTTTTAAAATTCTGCTTTCCATTCCATGGTGGAAAATGACCATTTTTGAAATCTTTTAAATTTTCATGGCATAAGTAAGCTATTCCACATCTTTCTCAAAAATTTCCAAGCTTCTGATTTTCTAAATTAGGGCAGTTCATCTGTGTTTACCATTCCCACATGTGACAGCTTATAAGAACAAATCTATGCTTCTGGTTTCTGACTCAGGAGTTATCCATTTTGTCTGCAATCAAAATATGTCTTAAGTCAGGTAAGACTCCTTTCTATCTCAATTTCTGCTCCAACAACTGTAGTAACTTATTATGTGAGCTAGTATGACCAATTATATAACAGTATTAATGGAACACTATTTAATATAATATGACATAAGGATGGATTTGCTCCCAAAAATTGTGGCACATAGGCTATTACAAAGATCTTAATGTGTCCTTTACAGTTAGTGCTGAGAGAACACATGCGTATCTACCAAATTATTTTTGACAAATGACTGTCAAGAAATGGTGATACCAGTGACTAAAAATGGAGTCCAATGAACTCAAATAAATTCACTTGGTATATATATATATATATAATAGACAGTACACTGAAGACTACAGCTATTTTCACTCCATTGGCCAGACACCAGTCTAACTCAATGCATGTGAATAATAGAATAGCAGCAGCTATTTGCTTGAATTACTTTCATGTGAATAAATATATTCCCACTCACCACACAAGTCATGATTACTGCTTCCTTCCATGTAGTATTACTTTAAATGCAGTGTTGCCTGTCTTGGATCTCACTAGCTTTTCTTGGGAGACAGTTCTCAGCAGACTCAAGTTTAAAAAGTATCAGAGACTTTTAGGTGTGATTTATACTATGAGAGTGGACAGGCCTGTCGCAGAACCAGCCAAGTGTTGAGTTTGTGAGAATCTTGTCAAACACTAGGAAGCACAGTCCACAGCTCGGTCTTTCTACTTGTCTTCTTCCCCATGATGTTGCTTGCCACCTGCTTCCAAGGGAAGTTAAGGATAAACTTGTTGGGAGTATCCCAGAGTTTCACCTAGGGAATTTTTTAGGAGCAGAGACAAGAATGAATAAAATACATGAATGCTGCTTAGCTGAGAAAGCAATTAAAGTTGAGCCTCCCACAAGCTGACTAGCTTACTTCAGGAAAGATAAAAAAAATATACAAAAAAGAGATCTTTTCTCTCTATTGTTAGAGAATAATGGTAGATCCTACTGCTTGCAAAAGGATCCTAGGTTGGGATTTTAGTGGAGAAAGCTTTTGTTTCACTCCTGCTTCACAACAGGAACTCTGAAGAGAACTGGAACAAGCTGCTCAGAGAGGCTGACCTACTGTATGACACCTGCTTCAGCAGGAGGTTGGACTAGATGATGACTGTCCAAAATTTTAGCTTGCATGAAGCCAGAAGTGAAGAGGAATTGTATTGAGCCATATAAAAAAATTATATTTTAGTTAATGTATCTAAGTAACCAAATTTATTTAATTTATATACATATTTTTATTAAAACATTTAAAAAGAGAGGAACAAAACCACAAAACTAGTGGGATATGTGACCTTATTTTTGTGAAACTAATACATCAATCTGTTTTGATGGCAGTGGCTGCAATTCATAATGAGTTTTCAAGGTGTTTGTCAGAGACTTTTTATGAAGTTTTACTCTTCCTGTGCTTCATCCTTGGAAACAGTTGTTCACAAATGTGTATACTCATATATATGAGTATCATATAATACATATATACATATGTATATATGTATTGATGGCATCAATAAAGTGTGATTGTGAAGCGAGGGATATCTTCCTCTGGCATAATACATCTTATAGAAGTCTGGTAGAGACACAATTAAATGTCTGAGTTGAATATTTGATTGCAACACTATATGTTACATTTGAAAATTTGCAGGTAATATATTTATGTCAACTGAAAATGGAACTGCAAATATATGAAAATATAAAAGCTTTTTAATTAATCTTGAAACCTATTCTCAAATTCCTTTATCAAAATGGAAAGCACGTGTGCATTTTTTTTTTGCTATTCACAGAACTGTGTTTAGGCAGTGTATCATAATGCATACAATCATTTGCCATCACTTGAGTTAGCACAGCACTGAGCTCTCCCTGTGCCCTGGTTGCAGCCCAGACAGTGCCAGTCACACACGGATGTGTGGTTGTTGCTGAATGCTGTGTGTGCTCAGGGCTGTGCCAGGCTGCTTGTTAGGACAGGGGGAGGCCAAAAGGTGGATGAGCTGGGTGACATGTGGCCCATGGGCCATGGGTTGGATGTGTCTGGACTAGATGATCTACAGATGTCCCTTTTAACCCCTAAGATTCTGTGGAGTGGAAATTCAGTTACATCTCATCTACCCCATGTTTGTTAACAACCCCACCATGCCTAGTGTTGTTTATTGACTGGCTCTAGCTCACTTACCTGTGATTGGAGTTTCCTAATAATCAGTGTCCTCTGCTTAGAGCTGAACTTTGAGTATCCCTCCTGTTGTTACACTAAAAGGTTTAGGTGGATGGGTAGTAATATTAAGCAACATCCCAGACCATTTCATTTATACAGGATACCTTGATTTATTGACAAGTTAAATGAAATGGAGTAGAAAAAAAATACACATTGGAAGAATGACCTTAGTTATGACCTCTCTTTCTCAGCTTCCACCTGCAAGAGGAAGATTTCTGTGACTTATTCGGAGGTTCCTACCAACTTGATTGTACTCAGCTTCTCATTCTGCTCAGTTTTAGTTTCTTGAATGCAGCAATCTTAATATCTAGTTGACTATATGTCTTTGTCGTGGAAAATTCAAGAAACATTAGTTTTTGTTTACTTTCTGTTTTTTTTTGTTGTTTGTTTTTTGTTTTCCTTGAGTAGTTTTGAATATCTCATCCTTTGTCATTTGTCTGTCATAGCATCTCATAAACTTTAGCTTTATCTTTTCTGACATCTGTTTGTTTTTCTGTGTCCAACCCAAAATAATTATGGAACTGAATGAATTTACATCTCTTTATAGCTATACAGGAGTAAGAAAGGAAGGACAACAAGAATCTGCTCACTTACATTAAGTAAATGCTACGTATTAAAAAGTGTTTCTCTGAAGCCCAGTATAATAACCACAGTCATACAGCAGTCTGTGAGTAACTCTGTAGAGAACTTTCATCTCATCAGAGATATCTGAATCAACTATACGTAGACAAAATAATACAGCTGATGAACAGTTACAGTCTCTTCAGAATAGCATGGGTAACTCAGTGGTTCTTGCATAATTTAATTTTATTCCCTTCCTTCCCTCCCCCCCATACTGTAGTTTTATGTAGAGATAAGCTTTATATAAGCCCACTTGGGAATCTGGCCATTGTTTAGTTTGATGTTTCTAAATCCATGGTTCATGGACTATATCTGTACGATGTCAGTGCATAGTCCACAAAATATTGCAGAACAGTCATTCTGAAAGCATAGATGTAATCCAAGCTGCAAACAAAAGGAATGCTTTTTAAAGTAATAGAAAGATGGCAAAAATTTAGCATAATTTTCTTTTGTCTACAGGAAATGCACACTTGTAGAAACATTCACAAGACAGCTGGTGGATTTATTCTAATGTGATGCTGTAAGTCTTTGCTCTACTGAGTGCTGAGAAATCCATCCATATTTATCTTGAAGTTGACATTCAGGCGTATGTAAGAAACTAACATCAAAATGAAATTCCACTGTATCTCTGTCAGCAATTCTTAGATTATACTGTGTCCTAAAGAACACATTATATAAAGATTCTGGTACTAAACAGTTACTGTAAGAATTATACATTTCAATATCACCATGGTCCACTAAATGATGTCAAAAATAAATAAATACATTAAATTTTCTTGCCAAAATTCACGTCTTAATTTTCCTCATGGAAGCATTTCTGCGTCATGCTGCAGAAGCAACTCTGAAATAGACAGTTGACTATTCTCCTGTTTATGTCTTTCCTTGTAAGTTGTCTAACAGTTGCTTGCCTGAAGAATAAGTAGGTGGAACTGTGTAGAATCTAATGACTCTGTGAGAACAAGATCAGAAACCATTGCTTAGGTCAGTAGATTTTCAGACTCTGATTTCATAGAAAGAGGAATGCATACTTCCCTCAGACTTGTCTGGATTTGATAGGGATACTTTCTCTCTTATACTTCTTCTGGCTCACAAATTTCCTGGGTTTGTCTCAAATATTCTGAACATGCAGAATGTCTAATACATACACAGTGTACTCCAGCTGTCTTTTTCATGTAGATGGTAAACCTCAGAAATAGTTTCAAAGCTAGCTTTAGCTGTTATCATCTCTTCTTCATTACGTACATCATATACAGGAGGACAAGACATTACCTTTTCAGATTCTGAAAAAGATGTAGCCTAGTTTGCAAAAATTTGCCAGTACAAGTTATAAAAATTATAGTACAGGTGTTGGTATCAACACTCATGTTTTGTCTTCACAAAGTTTCTTTGTCTGCCAAAATATTAATGGTTTCAAAGAATTTTTGAATCGTAAACTGGGTTAAAAATATTAAGAACTTGAATAACTTATGAGGTATTATTTGATTTAAATAACTTTCTTTTTTAATCTTTAAAAACAAACAAACAAAAACCACAACTATGAAGCAGTTTATATTGCTTTTAAGTTCTTCACTTAATGATTAATTTTCCATTTAAGAAAAATTCCAAAATGGCTTTTACAGTATTTAAAACTTCTAAAAGTTATTTTCTTTAAAACAAGATGTTAAGTATTTTCTGAATGAATATTTCAAGGAGTGCTCCTGATGGAATAAAGAAAGAATGCACACCACATATTCTTCTACACTGTCCAGATTTCAGCCATTTAAATCACATGACTCCTTCCTTTGGAAGGCTGTACGTGTACAGACAAGCAGTGGCTGATACTTGCCATCAGATTAATAGATTCGTCTTTAGACTATGAAGGGAAAAAACCCAACTTTGTAGTTGGAAATTACTGAATCATAGAATTATTTGAGTCAAAATGGACCTTTAAAGGTTATCTGGTCCAAATCTCCTCCGCTCAAAGCCCCAACCAATCTGACTTTGAGTGTCTTCAGGGATGGGGCATCCACCACCTCTCTGGGCAGCCTGTTTCAGTACTTCACTACCCTTATTGTAAAAGCCTTTTTCCTTATATGCAGTGTAAATTTATCCTCTTTTAGTTTGAAACCATTTCCACTTGTCCTATCTCAATAGACCATGATAGGGAGTCTGTCCCCTTCTTCCTTATAGCCCCCCATTAGATACTGAAAGGCTGCTCTCAGGTCTCCCCAGAGCCTTCTCCTCTTCAGGCTTGAAAATAAACTATGTAGTTACTACATTTTTCATGAAACAGAAATATTTTGCAGCTTATATATATATATATGTATATATATATATGTATCTTTTTTTCTTTCAAGAACGTAGAAAAATATGCAATTACTAAGGGTAATTTTTTTTTTTCTCTATGAGAATTATGAGACACAGTGATTTGCTGAGGCATTGCTTCTGTCTGTTCATGTTAGGTCATCCAATCTGAAAAAAGAAATAACAATATCTTTCTAATGATAATTGAGGCAACTGAGTGTGTAAGTAGGTGAATGATGAACAAACACCAAAACAGGACTTGAGAATAAAGAATTCTCTAAATAAGAATTTGCAGAAAACTATTTGTAAAAAGGAGGCTGGAATTTGTTTGCACAAGTGTGTTTAACACCCTGAATTGCAAACATTCATAAGATGTTACTACTTTTGGACAATTTGTAAACAACTAAGAAAGAGTGTCTCTGAGAGAGAAAAAGACTAGTTATGAAATGTTTGTTCCTTTTATTTTTGGTATGTTTGGTCCTTCTCACAGAAATATATTTGTCTGTTGAGGTTGCTCTCAGAGTCTGTCCTGGTTTTAATTCTCTGGAGAATAGAAGTGATTTAAAAACTTTAAGAACATTAGACATTGAGATAGCATGCAGACATTTGACAGGACTGTAAACTCTGACTGTGTCCTCTGAAACAGACTCTCTTACTTGATTCCTATTTCCTTGTGGGATTGCAAATCCCAACAATGCACAGCACAAAACCCAAAGTTTATTTCATGTGACATTAGTGATCCAAAACTTAGGGGACAAGAACAGTGTGCAGTTTGTGTATGCATAACAGGAAAGGAGAACTGGGACAAGAGGATCGTAGAATCATAAAGTGTCCTAGGTTGAAAATGACCTCAAAGGTCATCTAGTTTCAACCCCCCTGCTGTGGGCAGGGACACCAACCACCAGAGCAGGCTGCCCAGAGCCACATCCATCCTTGCCTTCAATACCTCCAGGGATGGGGCATCCACAACCTCTCTGGGCAACCTGTTCCAGTGCGTCTCTGTTATGGTTTTATGATTTTTGTTGTATTATTGATATTCCACATCATAACATCATGTGGTGTATTGGGAGTTAAACAGTTAATGCTCCAGCTCCGTAGATCATCGATAGTTCTGGGTGTACCTGTCTCAGAAGAGAAGAAGAACTACATTCCCCAGAGGACTTTGCGATGTTTTGCATTTTACGTATTTACGCTCAGAGGGAAAGATAAAAACTGTCTGCAGTCATGGGACTCTCTCTTCCCTTCGAGATCGAGCTCGGCAGTGGGTGTTTATTGCAGCCATCCGCCTTCAGCGTTAGCGTAAGGCCTTCTGTTTATCGGACACTCTCTCTCTTGCCCATTTTATTTGATTCATTAGCCTCAATTCCAATTATATTGTATTATATTGTGTTATTTTGCTTTCTGATATCTTATTTAGTCAATTAGCTTTCCTCCTCAGATCGTTGCCGCTGTTTTGTTCCTAGGCCCATCTCCCTTCTCCTTTTTTCCTTTCTCCCTTCCCCTTCCCTGGGGTGTGGGCCCATGGTTCCCCTGCCTCAATTGTCACGGTACCAGGTCAAACTGTCCCGCAGACCGTTGACAGTCACCGCCCTCTGAGTGAAAAACTTACTCCCCACATCTAACCTAAATCTCCTCTGCATTAGTTTAAAACCATTCCCCCTTGTCTTATCACTATCAACCCATGTGAACAATTGTTCCCCCTCCTGTTCATAAACTCCCTTTAAGTGCTGGAAGTCTCCCTGGAGCCTTCTGTTCTCCAAGCTAAAGCCCAGTTCCTTCAACCTTTCTTCATAGGAGAGATGCTCCAGCCCTCTAATCATCGCAGTCTAGAATGCATGTCTAAACAGTATGAACTGGTGTCTGAGATTTGACAAGGAAGGAGAATCATTTTTCCTGTGCTGGTTAGCAGGCTTTCTCATGAGAAATCTATTTTTGAAAGTTGTGGGCACAGGATTTGGCCCATATTTGTATGGATATTTCTGCCTATTCTTGCTTTAAGAAATCTTATATAAATGATAACAATTTAAACACAAAAATGGAAGGTTGATTAAGAACTACGAAAAAAGCTAGAAGATAACATTTTGTCAGTTCCCCTTGCAAAAATATGAAATGATCAAATGAAACCAGATCCAGTTCCTTGAGAATTGAGAGGAATATTATCTACAGATTATGAATTTACACACTTACTTTAAGGCTCATTTAATGATACCTTGCAATCAAGGGATCCCTTGTCTGAGGGAGGAGTTAACAGAACATTTTTTTGTAAGATTTTGCTAACAGTTGGCAAATCTGTGAAAAATGAAACAGACGAATTAGCCAAATTTTGCAGAAAAGGCCACATCAAATAAAGTCAGAAACTCCTGAAAAACAAACACACATTTTGTCCCCTTTTTGCTAAATCCAATATTCTGCATAATGTGTCTTTTCATGTAAGAACTTATGCTATATATCTAACAACAGATGCAAGAGGAATACAAATATCACTGAAATACTAATAACCGTGTGAAACAGGAAAACATCTTCAGTGTTCCGTTGCCAGAGTTTAAATTAGTGGCAGCTTATGTGGTTGACCTCTAATCAGTACTTTTTATATTATTTAATCAACATAATGCATTTTGCATCTTTGGCATGATCATATTTGTTGAAATCCATGGCTAAACTAATCTGCAGTGCAAATATACTGCTGGATTACAGCCCAGCTCTTCAGCAGACTTATTACAATTTTGAATCAACAGGACATAGAATCCTGAGGACTTGTGTATAGGCTCAGGACTAAGCCTACAATTCTCCTCATTGCACATTTGATGAATGCACACTGTTATATGTGCATACATGAGACACTTAGGCTCCTGCAATTACTGTTTTGGGCTTCTCTGGTACATCAGACTTGGGCATGGTGGCACAGTAGGAAGCATGACCAATGGTGAGATTTCTTCTTCCATGTCCACTACGCATACTGATTTGACAGACCCTTCTAAAGCCATATTTCCCAGAATAAAACCCAAAAAAGGGGCAGATAGAGCAGAATGAGCCCCCTCCATCTCTGCCTTGAAGAGGAGAGAGATCATAAATAAACCTGATATCCTTTACTCTTCCTGTATATCCCAGGTATGTGCGTATAATCTTCTCATACAGCAGCAATATAAAACCTTTTCCCAATGAAGTTCAAAGGGAGCCAAGTCTTTGGCTTCCCCAGCATTCTGCAGTTTTACCAAATATTTGATTTTTACAGCAAAGCCAAGAGTGAGCTTTTTTTTTTGGTCTGTTTCAAGAGAAGCAAAGAGCATTTCTGTGTGGATTGTGTATGCTGGTCTCCAGAAGCAGGAACTGTTAGGGAGCACACTCTTGCACAGGTATACAGCACTGCTTTTTCGTCATGACTCACATCACTGTGTCATATTACTACCTTTGTACGTTACACTTCACAGTGCTCTTCACTGCTGTGGAAAAGGAAATGCATACATTTTCCAATGCTTCTCTCTTCCTCTGTTAACAGCAGCAACAAAACCAGGACAAAATAGCTTTTCAGCAGACAACAGATTCAAATCTTCTGATTATGGTGAGTTGATTTTTGCTCAACTACCTATGATTTCCTGAGAGAGTTAATCACTTAATCTTGGTAAACGTGGGTGTACGTATATGCACGTGTATCTTCAAGCACCTTCTCTGCAGGGTACCTTTTCTTCCTCTTGTAAAGAAATGTATTTCTCAACAGGTACATTTGAAAAAAAAACAAAAAACCACATCAATGGAAAGTAGCTTCAAATCTTTGATCATACCTTATTAAGTAAGTTCTTCAAACCTATTGTGGTAGGTTGACCCTCACCAGCAATTCATCGCCCATCCAGTTACTTACTCCTTTCCCTGCAGTGGGACAAAGGAGAGAAATAGGAGAGCAGAAATGAGAAAAATTATTGGTAGAGTTAAAGACAGTTTAACATATGAAGCAAAACTGTGTTTGCAGCAGAGCAAAATAAGGAGTTTATTCTCTACTACCAGTTGGCAGGAAGCTGTCTACCCACTTTCTGGAAAGCAGGGCTTCATCATGTAGCTCTTTACCAATCTCGGAGATTCTATGATTCTATGATTCTATGATCACATATCCACAAATACTCAAGTAAACAAATGCCACAACCATAAACATTCCCACCTCCTCCTTATTTCCCTGAGATTTTAGTGTTGAACTTGATGTCATATGATATGGAATATCCCTTTCATCAGTTGGGATTGGCTGTCCTGGCTGTATTACCTCACAGTTTCTTACCCCTACCCAACCTACTTGCTGAGAAAAAGAGAAATCTCCAACACTGTGTAAATGCTCTGAGAAATAGTACGTTATCAACATTATTTTAGTCAAAAATCCAAAACATAGCATGGGTATTTGATCTTAAGCTGTTGTCACCTTTGATGCCCCGATGAAATATCTTCCTTTCGGAACTGAAAGATATGAGACTCTGGCAATCCTCTTATACTTCGGCAGCAATTTCTATAGTACTAATTTGGCAGCAACCATGAAATTTCAATGAAAATATTTATTATCTGCACTAAGCAGGGAGTGGTTTGTTGATAAGGAATAGGTTCACAAGAGCAGGTAACTTGATCCTGCATCTCTACATCCTTCCTTAAAACACTTTTCAAAAAACCTGAAAATGAGGTGATCGCCTGACAGAATGTCAGCATAAAACCTAAGCAAGGGTATAATGCCATTCCCTTCTCCTTCTTCCTGCAAAGAGTCTGGCATCTTTGCCCTCCCTCAGGGAGGCATTGGCAATCAGCTCCAATAACAAAGGAAGCATTGGCAATCAGTTCCAATAAGGGCTTCATTATTAATGGGTATGTTTTCTTCCAACTATATGTTTCTTTCTTGATTCTGTCTGTACGAGTCTTATTCACCTTACCCCTTTGGCTAGCATTAATTTGTTCAGCTTTTTTCTTTTTTTTTTTTTTTTTTTTTTGATGCCCTTTCTCTTCCCTGTAAACCTTAATTAATTCTGTATATTCTTGTTTAATAATACCTACCTCTGAGGGACATTTTGAAGCTTAATTAATTATTGTACAGGTATTTTCAGTTGCATCTTTGAGCAATCCCTCTTCACAGCTGCTCTGGCAACTTCTCATTCTTTCCATTCTTCTTTTGTAGTTCTTGTAAACTCTTGCATGTCAGTGAAGATAATTAAAATTTATCTGCATTTTCTCCATGCTTCCTTATATTAAATTCTGCTCACTTTGGGTTGAACTGGAAAGGAACCTAGGACCCAGAAATTCTTCCAGTTATTTTCCAGTGTATTCTCATGGATGCGGCAGCCAAGAGTTGTACTGCACCACAGGATGTAATTACATAGGCAGATCTCACAGCCATCCCTGTGTGCAGCGAGATTTGTCCTCCTCTTGACCCCCTCAGGGCAGTCTGCATTGCCAGCATGAGGGCCCTGACCACTGGATGCCCACAGCCATCTCCTCAGCGTTGGAGGCTCCACAGCCTTTTCTGCCAGAAACTACTTTGTAAGACCTTCCAGGGTGTCCCAGTGTATTCCCAGATTCATTTTTAGCATGACCTATGTGCTCATGTGTCATTTTCTCCTTCACAGAGACTGTTTTGTCACATGGCACAATGCATTCTGCCCTCAAGATGGAACTGTAAATAATTTTTAGGTAAACAGAGTTTCATTTATCACTATAGGGAGAGTATGGATGGAAAAATCCTTAATACTCCCGAACTGTCTACTCCAATTCTTCAGTTACCTTAGCAGGAGCTTAATGACAACACTGTTGGAGCCTCCTGATAATTAAGGATGGGGGGACTTTGACAGAGAGGAAAAAAGACCACTAATCTAAGACTCTTTATGAAACTCTAAGTGAAACAACTTCTTACAATTATTAAAAAGTTCTACTGACATTAATTTTTAAAATACTAGCTAATTCTACACCTTCAGTTTCCTTTGATCTGAGACGTCAAACTTCTACGGAACCACCCCCAGCAGAAGGGGACATAACTAATCTAGCTGATTATGTTCAGAGAAGAGAGAAAGGACAAGAAAATCATCTTGTCTAAAACCTCTGAGTGTCTTCACTAAAAGCAGCTCTGAATATTTGCTGTACGCATCAGTTTTTCCAGATTTAATTGCACTTTGAAACTCAACAATCCCCTACTTGTTCACCACTAGAACAACTATTCTGCCTTGGGTTTAATTCTTGATAAACTGTGATGTCCAATGGTAAAAGGACAGAGATTTAGACAAGACTTGGAAGCAAACTGCATTACAACTTAATACAAATGCCAGTACCGGCATTAGCCCAGTAACAACGACAAATTTAGAATTCACAGGACAATCTACATTTCTGAAATCATGACAGATTGAATGTTAATAAAAGCAATATATATTAACTTGTGTTTTAAGTAAAAAACATTTTCTTTGGCCTGCAGTGTGTTCTGAATATTCTATATAGTTTCCATAGGTGGTATTCCCATTGAAATCAATAAGAATCAGAAGGTTGAATTTTGCCCCAAGTGCTTTTGATACTAAAATAGCAAGTTTTCTCAAAGACAGCATACATCTCAGGTTGGCAAGAGAGTCTTTATAACCCAGATGTGAGACACCTTGAAGCCTATTTGGTTTTCTGTAGGTACTCAGTCTCCTTTCCCTAGCCCAAGGCCTGGGGAAGAAAAGAAAGTGCAAAAGCACAATTACGTTCTCACTGAAACTGATGGCCAAACACCATCTGATTTGAGCTCAGTTGATAGTATATTCTCTAAACCAGATCACATGTCATGAAGTGACTTGATATTCATAGCTACAGATTGAAGTAGTAAGGAGGAGCATACAGATATATTAATGCATAGTAAAATTATTCATCTCCTGTTTCCTGTTCCTTCTAGTGCTGTGAGAAGTATCTGCTTTCTCAGGTCTACTGATACTTGTAAGACTAATAAAATAATAAAACCAGTTGAAATGCTTAAAAATGCCCCAAGTATTTACAACAGCACTCCCAACTCTGAAGGGGCTATTAACAAATTTTTTTATTGCAATCATCATCCATGTATCATGAGTTTCAAAAGAGCATTTTGTTTCTTCAGTACTATCCTGAAACATTCCAGATATCTCCTTCAACTCTTGCCCAGAACTGGATTAAAACTCTGCTATCAATCCAGCACTCACCACTACGACTCAATAAATACAGTATCTGGAATAGCTTGGGGGGAAAAAAAAAAAAAAAAAATTAAAAAAAAAAAATTTTAATTTTTAAAAAAAAGTTTTTTCAAACTACACATGACCGCCGAAGCCCTNNNGATCGGGGGGAAAAAAAAAAAAAAAGATATTAAAAAGAAAAGATTTTACTATTTACAAATAGTGTATTTCAACTGCACATGTACTGCTGATGCACTTTCTTCCTTGTGTTGGACACTTTTACCACTTTTTTCAGCAGTTTTGCTTAAGTTTTCAATATACTGATTCTTTTTTTTTTAAGAAAAAAATGGTCAATGATCATACTTAACAATACTTTCACTACTTACAGTATTTTCACCGTTACCATTCAGTTTCCCCCCAGTAAAACAATTTTAAAAATTGCTAAAAGTAGTGACTTTTCCCCGTTTCATTTAAAAGGCAGCAAAATTACATTAAAATAAGAAATCATGTGGATGACTTATTAGACTCCCCCATATTTGTCTAATTTAGACATTACATAATGCATGAAGAAGCACATCTCATATATACATATTTCAACAATAAACATTAATAACGTGTTCATAACTTTATTACTATGCTCTTCCTTTAATCTACCAAAGGAAGCTGGAAGCAAAGTTCATATTACAGTTATTTTCATTAAAGCTACCCTATTTTAAGAGAGGCCTAAGCCTTCCTCAGTGGGTTATGAATATTTTACCTTTCAGCATACACATAAATATACTAATATATGTATTTCACATACCTGCTACTTAACAAATGTTCTCCATCTGGACAAGAAGATATTTCCAGGATATTTGATCTCATTATGATAAATGAAGCCATTACCAGATGATCAGATACAGGGTTGTGGAAAACAATGGACAAAGTTGGTAGGAGACTGATTTGAATTCTGCAGAGATGGATATAATAGCTGCTTTCTCAGTTATGGCCATACTTATTGCTTATGTACTATATATTTCTACAGTTATTACAGTTATAGTCTATATTTTATACCATAAAACCATGCTGCTACTGCTTGTAATAGAATTTGATGTTTACATTGCAGTGAAGCCTATAGACTATTTGGCTTTGCCCTTGCAAAAAGAACTGGGCAAGTACAAAAATATCTACCAATTAGAATTTAAAGGTAACTGGCATGTAGCTGTCTCTGTTATAAGAACTGCTTGGAAATAACATCTTCTTTTCCTGAATGCAAAATTTTGAATGTAGAAAGAGGAAAATCATTGCAGCTGGAAAAAAAAATACATAAAAAAAATAAAGACCCTTACCCCCTTGAGTCTATGGTAATGAAAGCAGGTAATTTGGATCTGTGGTGCCTGGGAGTGGGTCTGCCCAGTTTGTCCACTGCATAAGAGTCCCACTGCTGTTAACCAAAATAGTACAACCAACAAAGATTTATTCCAGACTGAAGGAAAAACAATAATGAGAGAAAGTCAGAGCAATATCTGTTCTGGTACAACTGAAAGACTCTGGAGTCCTTTTGTGTATGAGTACAAAGACACTATGAAGGCACAAGCTCTGCCCGAAGACTCCTGGATCAATCAGTGTGTGAGTGGGGAAAACCCGTAATGAAAGTTACTGGTACACTGTGACACAGGCTAAGGTAACTTACATTTCCATCACTGAATATTTTTGAGAGTATACTTGAAGAATAGTGTTTTACATATTGTAGTTCTTTTGGAGCAATGGGATGGACTATACTCTTTTAGTTCTATTCTGTTACAATTTCTTTTGACAATATATTTGAAGTGTGTAGAGTAGTCCTTAGGCTAAGCCATCCAAGCATGGCAAGATCATACTGAACAAGTCCAAAAGACGGAAAACCCACAGTACATGGGGTATGAGGTCCAGTGATTATTTCAGGACTCATAGAGCAGTACTGAGTAGCTGTTTTGATTCTTGTCTGGGCAATACAATACAGCTCTGTTTAATTAACCATTTGGTCTCCCACCAATGACCCTGGTGAAGTTACACCTTTGCTTTAGGTAGACAGATAGTGACTCTGAGAGACAGTGAGTGTATGTGCACAGGCTGGTTGTCAAGTACTTGCACCAACACTCTGGGCTGAAAGAGAATACAAAGAGCTCGTGCTGCTACCCTCAGAAGACACCCCAGGCCACAGATGACTGAATGCAACAAAGAAAGAACTAAGATTAAGAGATAGTTTTAGAACTCACAGAGATTACTGTGCACCTTCCAGTCTAATGTTCAGCCAGTCCAGTGCCTGCTGTAAGTTGCCAGGAGTTGTGGAGCACTGGATATAGAAAAAAACCCTGATGTTTGCTTGCAGAGTTGTTGAATCTGGCTGAGCATGTCAACTTGATCAGTTCTCACACTCTCTTGGACATGTGTCTAGGAATCACCCACCACTGCAAACAGTAGTAACAAGCAAATAATGACATGACAAGTGTTTTAAAATCAGTGTCTGTTCTGTCAGACAACCTGCTTGCTTAGGGAACAGATCATAACAGCTGGAAGACAGCAGCAGTTGTTCCTCTCATGGCAGTAGGAAGAAAATGCTATATATAAACAAACAGTAAGTATTTAAAAGAAATAGTAGAAATTCATTTGGGTGATTGAAAGTAATCCAGACCTACACAGAAAGAACTTATTAATGTTTAGGTACCTTAAAAAATGAACTAGTGAACAAGAGGATCTCTATAAAGACCAATCAGAAGCTACAGAAATAATATTTTTTCTAACCAGTTGAGGGTAGAATCATTGTAGATAGCAGCATCTGACTGAAATCACAACCAGTTACTATGGTGTGATTTTTCTTAGCTATTATATCATGAGAAAATAATCAAGGTAAGTATCTAACACTCAGATGATTGCAATAGGACAATGATCAGTCATTATAAACATTCCTACAAGTCAAAGTCTGGAAATTAAAAAGGAGAAAGTCGTTTGCCAACTGAAGATCACATTCAAACTCTCTAAGGAAGTTGTTTCTGCCAGGCTGACCTGTAGTAATATGGCAACAAAACAAGAGTTGGCTTTACGGATAAATATGGATAAATCTACAGTTTGGCAACATAATAGTAAAAATAATTTATTTTAGCATTAGTCTCACTAAAATACCTGCTGCAGATTTTTGCATTCAGAACTATAACTTTATGAGTTATTTACTTTTAAACATGCTTGTATAAAAATTAAGCTTACGTTAACTTCTTGATTTTAACAAGTTATATGGAAATTATTCGAAAAACATTAAATACTGCAGTAAGTATTTTGATGTAAAATAGAACCATCAGCTTCAATCAATATCACCCCAAAAAACTGAGACCTCGAGCCAAACACTCATTAAATACCTAGAACAGATAAAATCATGAAGGTGAGAACCTGGGGTGTAAACATACATTTTAGGAGTCATGGAGGTCCGTTCATAGGTCTTGTCTTAAGCACATGAATTTTTAGAGTAGACGAGCATGCTTGTGCAGCAGGTATTGAGAAACTTTCTAATGAGACAGTCCTCTTGTCCTCCCAAGGACCTTCAACTGTGGTGCTAATCGTGACATACACAAAAGCAGAGAAAAACTCTGTTCAGAGATGCTAATAGTACATTTGTTGGTAAAACCTAAAATAAATGGAAGAAGACGTTTCAAAGTTGGAACCTTGTGTCAGTGAAATTTTTAAGTACCTAATAATTTGCCAGTCAAAACGCCTTCGTAGTCTTAGACCAAATTGAACTTAACCATGGATTCTGCAAAAACAGCTTTCATATCTTGGTGAAAATCTCATAGTATTCGACACCTAATACTGTTTTTAGATTTGAAGGTAACTCCATTACTGGCCTGCCGGCCTTAGCATACACTTCGTTTAGCTCAGATTACTTTACTTTTCATTTCTCTTCCAGGAAGAATGTGACATTAAGACTATGTTAGGAACTGTGGGATTGAGATTAGAAAAATGATTAATTTTTTAACTGAATTAACATCAGAGAGGGTGAGACAGATCAAATATTCTGTCTACTTTTTCTCAATATTTATTAAATATTTCATTGCATAATTATCATGAGTACTTAGAGCTGTAGCTCTGAGCTTCTCCTTCTGCATATGGAAAAAGGAGGATGATTATATGTAAATTTGAATGTAGTTCTGAAGCACCTGTTTCTAATTAATTCATAAAATGCTATGGAAGCTTGAGATTTCAGAGATTGATCTTTGAAAGGCAAAAATGAAAGACGTTGCACCACAAACCTGTGGTCCATAGTGCAGAAGATGCAGATGTAGTCTATAGTTTCTAATACTAAATACTGGAGTTATCCAAGCATCACTCAACTATGTATCCTAACAGAAAACAAAACAATCCCACTGTTACCATGCTATTATGCCTTTGAGAATGGTATAGGGGATGAAGAGCAGCTGTCTGGCGGAACATGGCCAGGCTACATTGAAGCAACTCAGAAAATGCTTCAGATTATATCTATAACTTCCATTAATGTGTCAGCACCATACAAAAGCTCTAAATCCTGCTGGGTGCTTGTTATATTTTGATAACTGAGATTTTCCAGGAACACCTCTCCCCATCTGCTTATGTGGACTTTATATTTTCAGACAGTGATTTGGCTGTAGCATGTGCGCATTTGTCACCTATTGTCGGTGTGATCACATTTTACTGAATTGAATGCAAAATTGAAGCAAAAACCTACAGTTCATGCAACATCTTGTTTCTTTAGATCCTGCTACTCTGCTGAGCCCACGCTCAAGCACTTCCAACAGCCTATCAATTTTTGGTGCCAGCTTTTTGGTTTCAAACTCAGTTTTAATTTTCACAAGATTTTGGAACAAGCTGGAGCTGAAGTGGGTTAGATCACAAAACTGAGGGTGGAACAATTGAAGAAAAGGTATTACCTGTTTTCAAGGTCTGGCAAGAGAGGAGTAAAGGTGGATCCAGAACCTGCCTGCTTTAAGAAATGCTATGAAGTCTCTCCATCTAAGATAGATTTTTCCATAAAAGGCATTTGGAGAGTTCCAATATTCCTGATGATTCCCAACTAGCATTACCATACCAGTCAACAAACACTCTTCTTTTCAAGCTGGATTTTATTTTGAGGAGAAAATTCCATGAGGAAGGAGCCTTGAGGCTACTGTGCTTGATTTTATTTTAAACACACAGATGCTCCAGGAATAAGTGACAAGGTAAATCATAAAATAATGAGATTAGACAAAAAAAAATCTGCCATTTGAAATAACATTTGAATGTTATTTGTTTGGAATGCATCATGGAAAGTTAGTCATATGCCAAAGGAGCTGAAATTTAGGATGCTGTTATGTATGAAGACCCCTTTTGTATTTCCATGAGGCAGTCTCATAATGTTTGAAGGTCTGGAGAAAGCTAGAAAATTTTCTGCTAGACTGGAAAGCAGTTTAATCTTATCCACCCCTCAGGTCCAAAGCCCTCATGTTATGTAAGCTAACATTGATAGCATAAACATTACTAGGGCATTAGAATCAAAGCTGCAGGAAATTCAGGCCTGCATAGTTGATGCTGAATTTTAAGATATGGATTCCATATTTACCCAGTGTTAACAACCGCAACTCACATGTTTCCAATGCTTTCCGTCTACGCATGGGTCAAGTATAAGAAAGATAGGAACCATGTGGCAAACCATATACTAACAATCTGTGTTATAGAATGCAAAGGAAAACAAATACCATACACCTCTGATTACTTCTATGATTACACATAAAAAACTTCCATATAAGACAACCATCAAATATACAACAAACGGAATATATATATTGTTAGCCATGACCAAGTTCTTTTGAGGTATATTGCTTTTTATACAAATAATATCCTCAGTTTTCCATTTCATAAAAGTAGTGGAATATTATTATCTTAAACCAAAAAACCTCATGCTCTACAGTTGCAAGTAGACAGATAGATATATCTGTGCTACATGTGCATATGTAAATACATGCATAAATATGTATGCCCCTCTGCATATATGTGTATAGATATTATTTATATCTACATAGAGAAAAAGAGAGAAGAAATCAATACAAATACGGGAGACAAATGCTTATATTTTTTGATATAATGAATTTCTCTTTCCTGATTACTGTTACGGATTATGCATACTGACTTTTTACTCTGCATCTTTGCCCAGTCTTCTTCACTGATCTTTTACTGGAGAATCACAGAATCACAGAGCTGTAGAGATCTCTAGAGATCATCGAGTCCAACTCCCCTGCCAAAGCAACTCCCTAGCCCAGGTTGCAAAGGTAGGCGTCCAGGCGGGTCTTTAATGTATCCAGAGGAGACTCCACAACCTGTTCAGATTTTCTACATCCCACTTCTCGCCCTGGATTTTACATATCAAGTGATTTCCTCCTTACATGTATGTAATAATCTAATTAATGTAACAATGTAAACAATTGGTAGTGATATAAAAACTGTAGAAATATCAGACCATATTACTCCTAAAGCTTTTAAGAGAAACTAGACTTTTAGAGTTGTACTGTATGACAGTTGTAAGAAAATCTTTTTCAGATAATGATGAGACCAAAATTAATGACAAAGTAGTTAATATCCTGAATGTCAGAGGTGTAGGCAGACTAGAAGTAATACCTTATGTGTACACTTCCATTAACACAATATGAAGTGTACCAATTAGTAAAACTTTATGAAAAGTGAAGACTTCAAAGTACTTGATAACTGTTTTAGCACCAAAGAACAATGGGTAATTTCATAGCTCTCATATAATGATGACTTGATGGAATGTGCTTCAGATGTTGGTGAAATGTGATTTCTGACACTGTTAGGAAATGAACACTTGGCCTGTACTCTCTTAAACCTTGGCCATAGTCTTCCATTACAGTTTACAACATAGAATGAACATTATGGGCTGGATAGTGAATGTAGGAAAAACCTACTTTCCCATGGTACTTCAGTCATTCGACTACAGGAGATTTTCTTCTATGTTAGAACCATATTTGTATTGACAGAAGTAGCTGAACTGTGGAAATAATGATTTCCAGATGTGTGAGAATTTGTTTCAGAGACTGGGAAGACACATAACATTTTCATTTTGTGAACTGTACCATCATTTTTCCTAATGGTATGAGTTAAATTTCTGAGTAGCTAAAAGTTTTTTCCTAGTGATGTTCATAGTGTAGGTTATACACTAACATAATCTGCTTTTTTTTCAACTGACATATTATTGATTAGTACACAAAGATATGTTTCTAAACCTATCTTCCTCCCTATTATCATAGCATCTGCAAGCTAGATTTTTCATTTTTTCCCCACCGTGGTCCGTTCTTCATGCCCAGTCCTTTCTTGCTTCTTTCTTTACTTCCATGTTGCAAAATGTGTTGGCTTTTTTATTCTTCTTTTTTGTCTAAAAAAAATCTCCTTGGTAGAAAAAGTCTTCACTCAGTGTCTAGCTTCTGCTTTGTTGTCTTGTTAATCACATTCTTCCTTTACCTATGGGTCTCACTAGACTGACCATGGCCACCATAATTTATATAGTACCTACTGGGAAATAACAGGAGAACTTTGTGGCTCTGAAACTAAATTGGCACTTTACTATTTAGAGGGGCAATGTGAGTGCAGTTACTATTTCCTCTAGGTCCTTCCTGCTCCCTGTACCAATATTTTTCCTTCTGGAAAATACAGACTGATATGTGTGTCTGTGTGTAGGTTTCAGTTTATTGCATCCAAATCCAAATATCACAAACAGGTCAGGTGACTGGCAAATTTTATGCAGCTCTTTCTCTCTGCAGACTGGAAAGAAGGTTAGGCAATTAGATCATATGAAGATGCCTACCCTGTCTAGAGTGAGGTAAGATAAATCCCATCAGTGTGACTTATGATGGATAGTTGTTACTTCGCTATTGCCACTAAACATTTAAAGATATTTAAAAGGATCTTAATAAAAGGTGTTGTGAAACAAAGCACATCTACTCTTAACATGTTGTAATTGCACACTTCAGCATGTCTGGCAGATAAGGCATCTATTGTTCCTTTAATGCACATGAGACAAATAGCACATTTAATTACCTTGTGTGTCAAAATTAATGCAGATCCCAAAGCAGGCAGTGTCAATACATTTAGTTATATAGCAATTACAGAACAGCCAGAGCCACTTAATGTATGGGATTGAAAACAGAAACTAAACAAACATGAAAAAAGGTAAAAAAAAAGCATGGATCAGTGCTTCAAAGAATAACCTTATAACCTTAGAAAAGCAAGAGTTGTTCATTAGTACTATGCTGCAAGTCCAAATAAGTATGTAACCTCTCAAAAGTGTTCAGACCAACCCCAGAGCCTGTTAGGCCTTGTTGTTTTAGAGACCTCAGAAAGGTGAAGGTGAGCTCTTGACACAATGCTTTTCATTTGAATTCACTTCCTGCTCTCTCGTTTACTGGAGGTAACTTCCCTTGGTACCTCAGCTGGCTTTCTTCACACAGAATGACTCTCTATTTGCATTTTGTTTCTAATACTGAATTCGCCTAACATGATTCAATCTTATTTTCCCAGTGGTACCATTAATATTTTAATTTAATCAGAATTTCAGGAACTTGTTTGCCATCCAGAGCAACTTGGTTACCTGTCAGCCTCCATCAGCTTGTCATATTAGAGGTGATTGTTCCTTGAATCTAATCTACTTTAAATGATTTCATTGGGTAGAGGTCTATAAATCATTTCAGAATGGGTCTGACAGATGAAGGCTTAGGTAAGTAAACAAATCAGGCTTGCTTTACTTTAGGCAGCAATGAACTTGGCTTTATCAACTTCTCATTGATTTCTGCACTCCGAAAGGTCAAAAAAATCTCTTTAACATAAGAACATTATTAATATAAGTACAGTATTACAACCAACCATAATTAAGATAAGTCCCAACATTCAGTGATGAGGCTGACTTAAGAACATTGCAGACTGCATTTCAATAAAGCCTGATATGTGGTTTGAATTGATGAATTCATTTCCAAAAGGTTTACTTTCGTCTTTCCAATCAAAACAGAAATTAACTGAATATTAAGCAGTCCAGAGTCCCTCTGGATTCCGAGCCAAGTTTATAAAGGATAATATGATGAGGCTGCAGCTGCGAGTCTAATGTACGGTATATCATTTGAACCTTACAGTATGTTCACATTTAGTTACCTAAATTGTAGTTAAAAGCAAAAATCTGGTCCCTTTGAAATGTTGCTGAGGAATCAGACATCACATTGTGATTCACTTCAGACGTGCTGGGGCTGAGTTAATCAGCGATTGTCAGTATGGAGCTGGCAACAACAAGGTGATATAAAGAACAAGGCATATTACATAAGAGCACATTTTCTTGTAGTCTTGATTTCAAACAATAATGGCACATGTGGCATGGAAGAACAATACCTGCTTCAATTTTGGAAAATGGAAAACTCTGCTTCCCTTCAGAGAATCTCAGCCTGTGGTAAGGGCAAGAAAAAAAATTGAAAATGGAAAAAAAAAAAAAAGTCATGTAGTTTATTATTTATATATACAGTTGACATAACTAATAACAGAAAAAGGTGAGTAGAGATCCTGCAGTATTTCTAGATGTCCTTGAAACAAAAAGTAAATCAACACCTAGAAAGAAGGGAATGTATGACCCACTTCTCCCCCAAATCTACTCTGCAAAAAATGAATGATCTGCCACTTCTGTTTCCAATTAGTTTACTAATCTGAAACTAGATAAAATGTATTTGTAAGGAATATTTTGTTGGAAAAGAAGATTTGGCTGCACTGACATCTCCTGTCTCATCTGTAATCAGTGGAAATTAGATGGTTACTCAGGCAAATATGCCTGTGGCTGCATGTACCTACAAAGTTTGAAAACTCAAACAAGGACCCAACTCCTAAAATCTACGTGAATGGAACAGATATGTAGCAGGTGAAACATTTAATAACAATTAATATAACTATAGACACACTGAAGTAAAATCCCTTCAAGCTTATGTCTAAACTGCAGAGATTTTAGCCTCACATCAGTATGACCCCTTCTTTTTT
This sequence comes from Odontophorus gujanensis, assembly GCA_013399175.1. Taxonomy (NCBI): domain Eukaryota; kingdom Metazoa; phylum Chordata; class Aves; order Galliformes; family Odontophoridae; genus Odontophorus; species Odontophorus gujanensis. The sequence goes on from VXAB01002891.1 coordinate 130,416, forward strand.
TGGTAGATTAATATCCACATTCAAAGCTGTTTGAAGATTTTTGCTAAAATTACAAAGTCTGTGGCCATGCCATCCTCATCTAGGTGTGTGAAATGAATGAGCTACTGTCTTAAACACAAGAACTGATAAGACTGGTGCCATACTCATTTTCTTTGGCATCTGAACACAAATAAAGAAGCTGTTTCCAGCTGAGATGGCTGGGCAACTTTTCAGGAATTCATAGCATGCCTTAAACATGCAGATCTAGTTTGTAGCAAGCATCTTAAACACTATTCTTGAGTGTTCTTAAACCACTTAAAATTTAGGAAGTATGGTTTCCTGGTAAATTTTAATTTTCTTTCAGGTAGAATTGCACTTTATTACAATTCCTGGTTCCATAATCACATAATGCTACAGGTTACCTTTCTGCTTAGTAACAAACTATTGCAGAGACAGCAAATTGGTCTGTGACTGGTGACACTTCCTCCTGCATTGGAGGGTGGTGCTTAGTAAGGCTGACAAACGTAGGAGAACATGTATATTTACCTGAAAGGACATTGTCAATCTACTCCAACTATCTAATAATCTGGTGTCTGGTGTAAAAGGCACTTCTAGATGTTGGTTTATTTCCCTTCTCATTGATGGTTATCTTGAGACATTTATCTTCAGATGGATGTATACCATAAATACCTGCTTCCCCTTACCAGCTATAGGCAGACCCTGGACCACATTTAGTCACACAAAACTTAACCCTTAATCTGGATGATGAAAATTGTTGAAAAAAATTTACTCCTGAGGCCATTAACTATCTCAAGTCCACAAATGCATTCCTCTACTTAGCATAAGGGAATATGTTATGTGTTGGTAGATGATCACTGTAGCTAGAGTCTGAACAAAGCCCACCTTCTGCCCTCCATGGTATTTTATGGGCATACATGAACTGATACCATGGGAATTTTTTTTGTAATCTTTTAATAGTTGTCAGCAGCAAATGATTTCCTCTGCAGAAATGTAAGACTAATGACATTTCTTGAGTGTCTCTGGGGATAAACTCTCCTGCCTTGGGTTGCTTTCCAGCAACACAAAAAAAAATAAAGAAAAACAAAGCCTTGCACATGGAGAATGTTGCAACATTCAATCTACATTGCACGTACGTAAAAGAGTGGTTTTATTTTGGAGCAGCTTTTATATCGTCCCCAAAAGTTCTTCAGAACCAGCTCTGTCAGCTTCCTGTATGGATGTATTTATTTATAGCTTTGATTATATTCATATTTAGCATAGTCATATCTCAGCCACTTAACTGCTTCCATCCCATTTAGGTCTGCTTTATGTTTTCAGTAATAATTTTAAGAGTTATTACTTGTAAAACACTACTTAATTTAAAGTCACAGCTGCATCAACATCAGAAATAATAATTTATTTAAATAAGATGTATGTATGGTAGGGAGTTCCAATGCTTCTACCCAGTTTTAGTTCTTTTATCTCATTTAGAAATGGTTTTGACTTGAGATGACTTCAACCTTTACGTAATAATGTTAAGCAATGAGATTAACAGTGTAAATATGTGTCTGGGAAGGGAGAAAATGAAAGTCTCTAAGATGTACAGATGCACACATGCACTTTTTTTTGGATTGTTATCCTGGTTCTATTGGGTCTGAAGGAAGCATGGACTATGTCTGTGACCAAGAGCCATCTGAAGTGATTGTTACTCTATAATGATATTTTCTAATGCAAAACTCACTGATTAAATTTCAGGCACTGAGAGAAGCCCTCTTCTGTCAGACCGCCCAATTCTGACTGATTGCTGGATAATGTGGTGGTAGGTAACACATGAATGAAGAAGGTAGCCTCAGTGAAAAATGAAACCTTCAATGACTCAGAGCCAAAACTTGTTGGCTTTAATGCAGCATATCTTAAGAAAATCTGATCTATCTGGTTCTGGAGCATTTGACAATTTGAATAATTTGAATTTACTTACTTCATTATCACATTGGCCTGTTGAAGCTTTACAGTTCCTCTCTCACACTCCCTGGAATAGCTTTAATAGGAGAAAGTGACACTTTTGCTTTATCTGCTCTCGTGGGTTTCACCATGACAAGCATGCTCCCTATCTGCCAGCAAGCTGATGGTGCCTGAAAGCAACCCCTCATCCTTTCAGAGCTCTTTCTTCCATGATGATATCAGAAACAGTTGTCACATTAGTACCTGGAATGTTTGTTAGGCTGTGCTATTTTGCTCTCAACTTGCCAAATGTATGAGGGATAGACATCTTATCACAGCTATACATGAAGTGAAATCAGCTTCTGTTGGCATAGTATGTGATTTCATAAGCCATGTAAATGTTATGCATGGAAACACTACTGGTAAAGTCTCAGAGCAATGATTTTTCTCAGACATAAATGTCACATCTTATCAAGAGCACCTATAGGCTCAACACAAGTACCTTACACAAGTAATTACTGAGCTTTGCTGTTTAGCAAATGCGTGAATTACTGACTCACAACTGACTTGGACCTTTGTGATGGTCACACCAGAATGCATATTGTGTGGGCACATGGTTACCACAATCCTTCTAGAAACTGAAAATACTTTTGTCAGAAAAGTATACTGTATGTGGAGTACATCTGTATTTTCAATCTTCTGGTGAGTAATCTACAGAATACACTCTCTTGCATGCCTCTTTGCACTGCAGAGATAATACTGAATTTATAACCCTGATGTTGTCCAAAAAAGTGCAGCATTTTACCACAGCCAACTTTCAGGTAGTAAGACTAACTTATTTTCTGTCTCCTACAGCGGCAGATTCTGCCAATAGGAGGCAGATACAAGTTTTCTTCTTCAGTTTTATCAAATATACTTCTAGAGGAAAAAGTCCTGGAACCACTAAAGGTACTAATAGACTTGTGCAGCTCTGCACTTGGAGTGCATTTGTCTATGGAAAGCCTGCACATATTTCACTATTTGTCAAAAGTTTCCATTCTTCTTTGTCAGATTTTGATAAGAATACTGCCCCTTACACCTTCTGCTGCCTTCTGAGAGCTAGGCTATACTGCGGGGACTGTCTCTTCTTGTCCTAGGTGCTGCAATAAAAATGCAGTGGTAAGGAAGAAGAACCCATTCATAAAGAAGGCCATGACTTGACAAGATGGAAAGGTTAGGAACAAAGATTGTATGTGACTGAATGTCCAGGCAAAGATATTGATGGGTGCAGGACACTCGTACACAGGGGCCTGGAAGAATACACAACAGTTTCATGAAGTTCTGACAGTTATCTTTTAAAGATTCAGGCAATAAGATGCTTCTGCAGGAGTGTACTGTCCTAAACTCTAGCAAGAACTGCAGCTTGGGCATCTGCAACTCCAACAGAATGAACTTGACATGACTTAACAAAGTGGATACTGAAGATGATGCAGATGTCAGTGCACGAGCCTGTCAATCTGGACTGGCGTGCACTCATTGCAGGAGACTAAGCCCCAGGGACTGAACTATCATTCACACCAAAAATCCCCATTAAGGAGCTAAGGTATTCCATAAGTTAATCAAAGAAAATAATAAAATTACCAATGCAATAAAACGTTAAGCAACATTGTCACTATAATAATACCAATTGAGAAGACATAAAAAATAATTTAATTTAATCCTTAGTTTTTTTCAGGGAGTAGTGAAAGTACAGATGGATCTACAGATGTGTAAAATAAGTGATAAGGCATTAAATGCAGTCGATACAATTTTGTCTAATTTCAAAAATCACGGTTATGTTTTATGTTTTCTTCGCAGTACTTAGCTATGAGACTCAACACATGTGAAAAATCTGTGAAATTCTCCGGATGAAACTTTCTTTATATCTCATCCTAGAGAGTATTTTGGATATTCTGATTTTAGAATATGGAATGATGACTGCTTATGCATCTTGTAATGCTGCAAATTCCTTGGCAAAGGTTTCAATTTACCTGATTGAAAAGATCTGTATTTTTTATAGAAATGTTTCAAAGTTGAAAGTGAACTGGTCCAAAAATTTGTTATTCTAAATTCTTAAAATATAATTATTCATGTATTGTGTGTTATCAGAAACCCTATCAGCACCAGAGAATCATTAATATGAACAACGCAATTTTGTAGTACAACGGTAGCGGTGAAAATACTCTGGGACTCACATTTATTAAACACCATAGCATAGTTTTCTTGTTTATATGAGCAGGATTGTGTTTTTTCTGCCTAGTTTTTTTTTTTTCCTAGAAAAAAAACATTTACTAACATTAGTTCAAGTTATAACAATTATTATTATTATTATTTTTTTTTTTTGTATCAACTTTAGCATTTCCTAATCAGATGCACCTAATCTGAAAACAGAAAACATTCTGATTTGCTTTCATTTTGTTAGCTACGGTCATTCAGAAACATTTGGTGGGGAAAGAAACCTATGTGAACTGAAACTCCAACATCTGGCTGTCTTACGTAAAAGTTAAACTGAAGGTGTAAATCTGTATTTTGCTGTTTTGTAATCTTTTTGGTATGAGATCAGTGAAGAGAGTATATTAAGTGACATTTATCACTGTTTTCTATTACAGCTTGCCTGGAAACTTCAGGAAAGTATTATCAGTGAATGCTCATACATATACTGAATAAATGGGTGCATGCTTTATATTATAGCATTACTTTGGCTTTCATACATTTCCAATATCTTAATCAAAGATATGCCTTGGAATTATATTGAACATATCTTACACATGTACAATGTATGCTTTACATTCCATTTTTCCTGGGCTTAAAATACAGATCAGAAGTCATGCTGTAAATTGCTCAGGTCTGGATCCTCTTCAACTTCCTTACTGCAGTGGGAATTTTTCTATTAAATTCACAAGGCTTTGGATTCAGTTCCTTATGGCTATGTAGCTTTTGCCAGCCAGGAATGATTTTCTCATTCTACAGTAAGCAAAAACGATGTTGTGGGTGAGAGTTGCTTGCCTCTTGCTGATCTGGAAGCTGCATGGTTGTTTTCACTGGGAGGAAAGGCCAAAGCCATTTTCAGATTTCATACTGATGTTTCATTGCAGTGCAAGAACCAGTCTAGGTAGTTCCAGAGCTTACCAGCAGGGAAGCTTGTAATTGATGGTTTTGGTGTTTTTTTTTTCCCTATTGAAGTGTATATATGTGCAGAATATACAGTAATAATGATATGATGAGCTATGTATAGAACATTTTTGTACAATCTAGATGTTTTCTAACCAGAATTATGTAAGAAAATAAACAATCAACTTTCTCTTATTTCTGACATTCTCATTTGTGTCATTGTAAATTTTTACTATTTAACAAAAGATCTATACACTTCCTGTCTTGTGATGCAAAACGTTATGAGACGCTGAGCCACAACTATTGTTTTCTGGAGGTGCAAAGAAACTGGGTTATGATCTCATAAAAAGTTGAGACAGGCATTAAAATAAATATGTTTTATAGGAAACAAAAAATATTCAAATTTTTTAATGTAAATATTCCAGGCTTTTAAAGAAAAACTGATATTTCATAGTTGGAATACATATGGAAATAAATTGTTTTCAACAGTCCCAGGCCTCATTTGAATAACGAAGAGGAAATACTAGTGTACTTGACTTGATGCAATTTTCTTTTCCAAATTTACCATTGATGGAGATGGGGAAGAGGCAGTTCAACAAGGCTATATTCTTGTTACCATTTTTCTGATGGCATAGATATGAATGAAACTGAACCAAGGGAAACATTAGAATATTTTAATCCTTATGTTCTTTAAACCCAATGTTGCTATTTTATTATGTGAATGTTTAATTCTTCTTTCCTCTTGGTGCCAAAAATAGGACTCTACTTTGCCGACTGACATCACTGTAAATTCACTAAGATTAGCTTTTGTATTAGAAATGAATAGTGAAAGGATGGAAAACTCAGTTGATACAAAGCTCCTGCAGACCTTTTTTTAGGTCAGCTAGTTGTAGTTCTCAGTTTATCTCAGAGGGTTTTCCTGTTTGTTAATTTTGGTGACGTTTAATAAGAAAACAAAAACACCATGGCCTATTCTGCCAGTATTCAAAGAGAACACCCAGAGGCTGTCTACAGTTCTTTCCAGAGATGAGATGATAAGTACAGGATTGGAAGGATGAACTGAATGAAAAGGGAAATCATAGTCACGGGGAAGGGCAGATTTCACTGCATGATAGAAGATATTTAATTTAAACCTTCCCTACTCCTGAATGGTGGGAATGTGTATATGAGACATCAGAAAAATGTGTCAATTGCAATAGAGTTGATGATGATAAGACCAGAGTTTTTATGCCTTTCAGTTCCTGTTCTCTAATAACCTCCTGGTATTTATAGTAGAAAAGGCTGTGAAAGGTAAATACAAAGCATTAAAATAATAAATATGGCAATAATAAGAATAGAAAGTTTGCTAGAAAGTATACTTCCATGCTTGTGTTTATTGGGGATTACTGATGTTGGCAAATTCTTGGAAGATCTTGAATGCTCATTTAACTGCTAAGATGAATTTAAAAAGTGACAATCAGAGCAGGGATTCCTTACTGTTTTAAGTGTATAGTATTATATAAAAAAAAAAAAATGACTTGGCTACACTTGATATAGTACTTCGGAACAAATAGGTGAGCCTGTACTGAGCCTACAGCTTTTGTGTGGTAGTCCCGGACATTTCTAATACTCTCAAATAACACATTCTTCTCTTCCGGTGACTGTATCAAGAACATGATTGCTACAACATACATGCATGGGTAGGTGGTCAGCACAGCAGGAAAATGCTAGGGCTATAAGACAAATGATAGTTATAAATTATTTGCAAGCTCAAGTAACAGCAATTTGACTTTTTATGAGCCTGTAACAATGCCCCCAGAGACGAAAGTGTGAATTTCTGTAGATCATTGCATTTTCATGGCCTTGGCATTAAGTAAAGGTTGCAGCTCTAGGTTTTGAATTTCCCTACTCATAAATAAGAACCATTTTGTTTTTTTATGTCTGATTTTTGCATGAAATATGTATATTCTAATCCTTACTGAGAAGTCTTCAAGGAATAATAGTGGAGGTTTTTTGGTATAAAATTTCATCTCACATGCTTGCAGAAACCATACATCTCTGGTGCTGAAGTTGCAGCACCTATACCAAGGGTTTGTGTATCAAAGACATGCTCTTCTGTATTCTAATGTTTAACAATTTGCTGATCATGACTGACAGGTATACAGAGCTAACATCTTCTGGAGTTGTGAGAGATTTATTCCAGAATAACACTGGGAATTCAGAGAATTTAGCTGCCACAGTCTTCCTTCTCATCACAGAAAAATGCTTATTAGAATTGATTGCATTCCCTTTAAGATTCTTCACTAGAGAAGACTAGACTTCAGCCTACAGTGTCCTCAAGAAACAGCAATGTGGGCATCCAAACTCTCATCAAAGAAACACAGAGGAAGGTCTGTTTGTTAATTTTTATTAGCCTTTACAGTTGTAGCTTACTGCTATTTGCATTGGTTCAGCATTTTTTATTTTTTATTTTTTTTCCTTCTCTTGAAAAGACAGTTCACTGCTAATGTTTCCATAGACAGAACAAAGTCTGCATGCACAGTTCAGAAGACAAATAAGTGTCTGGCATAATGAAAGTGGAAATAAACCTTACAAGAAGATAGGGTATTTTATTTGGATGCCACAACCCAAGAAAGGTGAGATCACAGCAAGTAGTGAAATACAGATCTGAAATGGACCTAGATATTATTAGTTTCCATGTTTTCCTTTGTACTGGCACTGAGTTTTGCCTCCATTGTTTCCATCATAGAATACAGTGATGTATTTTTAGAACAGGAACAGTATCCAGAAGAGATAACTGTGGACACTCCTCTGAAGTCTTATAACTTGATCACATTTCTGTTTAGATTCTTTTGTGGAAATTAAATTCTCTCTCAGTATTTGCATTACTGCCACTCTAGAGGCTCTAGGAAATCTTAAGCTGTAAATGCTAGATCCTGTACAGAATGTAATTGCAGGTCAACAGCTGGGGATATGGAGAGACAGGTTGAGCAGATATGGCACAGAAAAGATTGTCAGTCCTTAACCCAGAAATTTGCATGCACTGACTATTTTATTCATTAGAATAAAACAGTCTCACTCAGAAGCCTCCAGCTGGCAGATCTGGATATGTATAGACTTTATTCAGGATTTGATTTAGCTCTCCCAGGCAGAAATACATTTCTACAAAATTGTCCCATGAGTGATTCGCCTGATCTAGAGCTCCCATAGAAGAAAGGGTAGAAATCTACAGCTTTATCACATGAACTGATTATTCCATCCCTCAGTAGAGCCAGGTGTCAGAAATTGCATGCAAGGAGCCATGGAATTTTAAAGCAGTTCTTTCTCTTGGAAACCATACCAAAATATACGGATGCTACTGACACAGCTATTATCTGTGGGTTCTTTTACGTATGCATTCTTCTCATTTAAAGGCCAATATGAATAGAATAAAAAACTTCCTGCCAAATATGGATGTTTATGATGTACATTTATGCCTGGGTTAGTTGTACCAGTCTCTTTTTGCAGTAAGAGGGAAACAAGTATTTTTCAGCCATGCATCTCATTACACGTGTAAAACTGCAGAGAAAGCCAGAGGAATCACATCATAAAACATTGATTTATCTCTATTAAGTTTAAAGTAATCCTGGAGTTACTGGTTTGGATGTGGTAAATGACACTGTTGACATCCCAATTTGACTGAGATGAATCGTGATGAAAGAGAGTAAATAAAATCTACTAGAAATCAGACTTATGTATAGTTAGTATGAGAAAGTTAGAAAAGTTTGTTTCAGCCAAAGAAGGAGTATGAAAATAATCAAATATGGCAAAAGCAGAACTGAAAGGAAATATGACAGCAGTTCTAAAATACATCCAATAGTAAGGTCAAGAGAGGGAGATGAGTTAGTTGTGCCAAAGGAAAGACTAGGAAATAGAAAATCTATCCGCAGAGAAATAAGAGAAATATTTCTAAGTATTTCAAGAATTAAACTGTGGAAGGATCTCTGGAAATGAAAACCCATGAAGTTTAAAGGTAAGACCTGAAAGATTTATTGTAAAATTTACATGATGTGGTTTTGTCTATAGTACTAAAGTACTGAAGCAGTTCCAGCCTTATGCCTTGTTTTAAGTTGTTTCAAAGGTTGTGGGTTTTTTTTTTTTTTTGGTTTTTTTTTTTTGTGTTTTTTTTTTGTAGGAGATTTCTGGCTGAAGAATGTTCTAAAAATATTACAGCTATCAAATTCTCCTCAAAGTCCATTATTATTTATAGCACTTTCAAAGTTTTGTTTAGTTTTTGAGAATAGACTACCCAAGAGAAGGAAGTTGTTTGTCCCTTGACTCTTCCACTTATCACTGAACAGTAATAGAAAGGCCAACTATAAAACAGAACTTTTATGATCACTTTGACCACAATGACTGAAGAGCTTTTTGATAGGAAGTTTCATATGAACATGAGAAAAAACTTTGCTTTGAGTCTGATAGAACACTGCAACAGGCTGCTCAGTGAAGCTATGGAGACTCCTCTGGAGATATTCAAAGCTTACCTGGATGCTTTCCTGTGCGACCTGCTATAGGGAACCCGCTTTAGCAGGGGATTGCACAAGGCAATCTCCAGAGGTCCCTTCCAGCCCCTATGTTTCTGTGATTCTGTGTTGTGCTACATACCCTCTTCAGAGGGAAGTGTTAATAAAGAAAAAAAAGATTTTGGTTAAATATATTTCTTAGAAAATCCACTGTAAGTAGGATTGGATTTGAAAAAATACTGAGCATTTCTATTTGAGTTTTTAAGGTCGTGCATAATAGTTGATTCACAATTAGAAGGCAGTATGAGGACTTGTAAGTAGGTAGTATAGTAATACAGTATGTTTATTCTACTTTCAGCATTTGTGGTTTAGCATCTATTCTAATCTTTAAGACTGCAAGTTTGATTTCTCCACTGATTTCTCTTTAGAAATACATGAAACTTTATCAAATTTTAAAATGGATCTCCAAATGGGTCCTCATGAGGGTAGAGAAGAAAAGGACAGTCCCCTCTCTCTCTCTGCTGACCACCCCTCTGATATAACCCAGGATACTGCTGGCTTTCTGGGCTGCAAGTGCACACTGCTGGCTCATCTTCTCTCCTGGAGCACAATGATATTTCTTGATTCAAGCAGAAGCTGTCATGATATCAATCAAAATATATTGATGAAGATTTTTTTCTTTATAGCTTATAGTTTCTTATGAGAATCTTGAATTTTCCAGAAATTTCAACCCGATTTCACTTACAGTATCTGTTCAAGCCACCTGAATCGGCAGGGCAGCTTTGCTTTTGGCAGGTTTGAGGACACTCATAGGGACAGTGGTATTTCACAGCTCCTGCTTATCACAGTGTCTCAGGGCCCTTTTGTTCTGTGGTGGCACCCCAGAATGACTGAAACAGCGAAAAAGATTTTTTATTGCTTTGATTAGTGCCTTCTGTCTTCTTAGAATTCTTACAAATGTCAGTGAAGAATTAATAATCATGCCTACTCTGGAAAAATAATGTGAGCTCAACATTCCTTTCTGGTATCCTCTCAGCCTTTTAAGATGTCTTCATCATTCTTCTGATGGGGGAAGAGAGGGATGCCTCCTGGGGAAAAGGGGACAGGTACTCAGTGCCAGGTTACTGCAGCTGAAAAGATCCCCGTTCTTGTGAAATGCCTTCTTTCCCCTGAAGGGAGGTGAAATGTCAACTCTGCTACAGATTTCACAGTGAGTTTTGTTGAGGATCAGGCGATCACCCTGGATTTTAAATCAGCACCACAAATTTCCAAAGCTGTTAAGGGTGTTAGGACTAACAGATCTGCCAGTTCTTCCTCAGGCACCTCCATCTGAGTCTTTGGTCCTAATCCAGCAAACTGTATAAGCATACAGTTATATGCAAGTTGAAGAGTAGCATTGCTGGAATAATGTACAGATTCAACACTGAGAAATTTAAATTATTTTCGGAACTGGAAGTTTCTGATGAAACCTCTCCATAGTTCATTCACATTATCATCACAGTTTGATTTAGGGGGATAGAGCAGCTGTACTGTGTATGTCTGTGAGGCATAGACTTGAGACTCAGAGTACAGAGATTATGTAGCACAGCTGGAGGGAAGCAGTGATTCTTCATTTTTATCCCATATTGTTGGAAAAAGAATATGTTAGGAAAAGATGAGAAATATATATATATATTAGGTACAGTATATTTAAAGTAGTTGGTTTTAAGCTGTTAATAAAGACAATAAGAATATGCAAACTCACGTAACATGTAACTTCTTAAATTCATTGAAGGGAAAATAATTATTTTCCTTTAATCTGCTGCTGTAGTGCTACAGCATCTGCAGACAAATCATTACTCTGTTATCTACCTTTTACTGGTATTTAACATTCTGCACAGTTTCCTTCTTGTTAGCTGAAGGATAAAAGGTTAATACCTTTAATTGTCCATCACATTTTTATATATATACATGTATTTATATCTATATATGCCATGTTTTAGCTTTGCTGCTGGTGCCAAGGAAAATGTTGGATTCTATTCAGTTTTCTTCATATTCATTTTCCTGCCCACTTAACAAAATTACATTCAATGAGCTGTGGGAGAAATTCACATCAACGGGCCATGTAATGCAATTTCTGGTATATATGCAGGAAGAAAAAATCCTACATTTTCTTTCATTTCTGTCAGAATCAATCAAATTGTACTGAACTGAACATAATCTCTTAAAAAAAAAAAATCACCCAGGCATTTCCAGTGAAATAAGCTTCTTTTACATGGTAACATGCACATATTTAAGAGGTCTCTGTTTTATTTTTTTTTAATCATGCCTAATTAGTTTTTTTTTAATCACCCACACAACTAAGGCTCTTTCCTGCATAATTTATGACATAGAGGGGCCGGTGTCAGAAATCAAATGTTGTAAATTAAAAATAACAAGTTTGAGACTAGTGATTCAATTAAAACCCTAGAAAACATTGGATTATGCATAATTGAGAGCTTGTATGCAGAGATGCATGTCATGCTTGTCAGCTTGGATGGGAGGATTGGATTGGAGCTGTCAAGAGCATTTAAATCAACTCAGTAAAAAAATTAGAAAACAAAGATGATATTTATTATTAACTTCCAGTGTTCAAAAATAAACTGAGAGGTATTTAATTTGAATGCTTAGATGACAAGGCTTTATTTATAGCAGAAGTTATAAAACTCAGTAATAACCCTAGCTGGCACAGATGTAAAGATACTACTGTGCAGTTGAGCTGAAGCCCACAGTGTGAGGATTCAGCAGTTGGCCCTGACTCAGGTTCAGCTAATAGAAAGCTGTGTTGGAAGAGAAGAAATCTAGATTCTTGAAGGGAGCCATGAATGACCAAATCCTGATATATTTTTTTCCCCTTTTCTTGACTTTCTTTTATTCTCCCTAGATACTGAAGATGCTGTATGAAATGCTATGTGACTTCTGAAAATATACGAGGCTATCTAGAGGATAGGCTGATGTACCATGGCGACCCAGCTTTGTAGGACCAGTCAGTACCACTACTTGGTAGGAATAGCTGAGGTCTAAAGATTAACAGTACCTTCTCACTTCAACCACACAAACCAGAGTCAGTTTCAAACTTTATTTAAAATTGTTGCATCAACAATAAATTGTGTTGTTGAGACTGAATATGAAAACCAGCTTGGATACTTTTTACATTTGAAATTAAAAAAAAAAATAAATCATTTCTAGATTGAGAAGAGACCTTTCAATACACTAAGATGTTGAATCTCAGGACTAGAATATATGTAATTTAAAACACCTCTAAAACACTCAGCAGAACTTCCCCTAGCCATCAGAAATGCACCAAGGAACAAAATGCATATGAAGATCGCTCAATTTCAAGCCTGACTAGCTTTTATTTTTATAAACCAAACTACTCCTAATGATATGCCCATTAGTATTACTTGAGATCCTATTGCAATGTACTCAGAAAGGCTGATAATTGTAACTTTTTTTCCTTTAAACAAAACTTTTTCCCTAGTTCTCTTTCTGCAAGTCCCAAGCCACGATATTTAATCCTTTTTTTTTCTTTTTTTTTTTTTTCCCCCTGAGGCTTCTGTAAATCTACTTTTGCCAGCATAGCCAGGGTCCTATTGGGTTATCTCATACCAAACAGTACAGGAACACAAAGGTATTGTCATCAGCTTTAGAAAGTTTGAAAGCAGACGGCTCAGGGAGGAGACACCCAGGAGAGGCAATGCCAGCTTTTTTTAATGTTTTAACATGCTTGAACCTAAAGATAATTTTAGGGAAAATTTCTTGCCTCGGGAAAAAGCAGAAAGAACATTCAGAGAGTGGAGAAAACTACATGAAGAGTTAAATTCTTCTCCTTTGGTACACCACTAACGGCTGACGTCAACAGGATTTGTGAATGCACATCTGAGAGTGGAATTTGGCCATAAGTGAGGTGGAAAAATGATTGATGACCACCTAATGGCAGAGTTGGATCAGTGCAATCACTCAGAGGAGCTGAAAGTTGCTCAGTTTATCCTCAGCAGATTTCTATCAATTTCCCCTCTGAGCACACAGGCAGGTGGAGGACAGACAGCTCTTGGTACCCAGAGACCCTGGCAAAAAATTAGCCCTGCACACGGCCACCAGAGAAGGGCTTTGAGGGTCCCAGCTGAGGAGGAACATGCCACTGAGGAGAGCCTGGGACACCTTTCACTGAGCATAAACAGGAGATGTACAGCAGCCATAAATTTAGGCTGTGAGACAGAGATGTATGTAGACAACCTTCAAGGATTCTAAAGGGAAATGCATAGTTAAATCTCCTTAGTGAATCTAGAGGTGAAATTTTAGCATATCATTTTTTTAAACCTCAATTGGCAATTCCAAATCTTTGCTGTACTAAATTCCTCTTATAGCCTACGATCACTTGGTAGCATTTACATATACTATCTTTGTATCTCTTTCATCATCTTTCTTTGATGTTTTATTAGTTACAAGGTTTAGCCTAGAAAAGCCTGTGCATTCCTCTTCACTTAAAAAAAAAAAATAGTGTGAAAGGTTTTAATTTAAGCCATTTTGAGAATTCTCCAAATTATAACAAGACTATAAATATGAGTAGGAGAGTTATGTAAGCACAAGAGATGAAGAAATGGAGTATGATTTTTACTGTACTGGAAATCGAAGCTTTATTCCTGAAAGTTCAAAATATCAAAGGCATTTTCCATTTCTATAGGTAAAATCAACTAAATGAGATAGTTGTATAAGAGATCTCCAAGTGCCTTCAACACTAGTCTAGTTTTGCTCTTGTTAACTTCTCTAACAGTTTTCTTATGAGCTTCAATGGGAATAGAGTTCAGCCAGAGTCCTTCCATTTATTAACTCCAGTGTCTGGGAAAAGGATCAAATTTTGCTGTTTTTTGGAGGAACTGCTGGTGTCAGTAAGTTAATGTGTAATGCTAAAAAAAAGTTAAATTCCATTTCTCTTAGAGCACAACCAGTTATCAGAGTTTCCCACTAAAATATAAGCAAGCAGTTTTTTCTTACACAAAGAAAAAAAAAGTAATAATTTCATTTGAGTAGCATTTCTAGACTGAAAGGAGTTGAAATTAGGGACAAATTATTGCAGGCAAAACAATGAATCATTAATGTTGTTCATTATCATGGGACTTTTGCCTTTATAGTGTTCTACACTTCACTTTCCAAAGAAATTTTTGTATTCCCCTTTTTGGACTATTTCAAATGGAGGAAAACTATAAAAAATAATTGTAGTTGGAGTAGACGTATATTGCAAAAGTACCTGACTAGTAAAACTGAGCACAGATTTCTAGAACAAAGATTGTGAGCAAATGTGTTGAAGGCTGGATATGAATGAGTAATATCCACAAGAATGGGAATTCTGGGACTTTAGATGCAGTTTTCTACACTGCAATTTTCTCTGAGATTAAGACTTCACCTTTTGCCCTTGATGTCTACATTTTGTGACCTGCAGTGTTGCAGGCCTGGGGCAGTGGCTGGAAAACTGCATGGAAGAAAGGGGTCTGGGAGTGTTTGTCAATGCTTGGCTGGGCATGAGTCATGAGTCGTGCCCAAATGATCTAAGCAGTGGCCAAGAAGGCCAATGGCATCCTCGTTTGTATCAGAAATAGTGTAGCCAGAAGGATCAGGGAGGTGATTGTCCCCCTGAATTCAACACTGGTGAGGCTTCACCTCAGGTATTGTGTTTTGTGTCCCTTACTATAAGAAAGATATCAAGGCTGTGGAGCGTGTCTAGAGAAGGGCAACAAAGCTGTGAAGGGTCCAGAGCACAAGACTTATAAAGAGCAGCTAAGAGAACTCAGATTATTCAGTCTGGAGGAGGCTCAGGGGAGACCTTATTGCTCTCTGCAGCTATCAGGAAGGAGGCTGTGGCTAAGTGGTGCCCAAGCAAATCCTTGAGCAGTGGCCAGCCCCCAGCCAGCCCCCTACAGATTTGTAGCCTTCTGCATGGTGTCATGAATTACGGAATAAGCAGCTCTTCCCCACTGAGGTACCTGGCCCTAGGCACACACCCATCAGTCAGCAACAACAAAAAAATTGGTGTGCTCTTAGCACTGTCTCAGCTGAAATCACGGCATCAACAAAACTAAAACATTTTCCCCGTTAGAGACTCATTACAGTTTTTCCTATTGTTCCTAACATAGTTTTTATCTTTGATGGAAGATGCACAAGGTTTCAAAGGGTGATAAGAAGAGTGAAAAAAATACAGGGCTCAAGTGCATAGCTGTACAGAGTACTGCCTAACTGCATGATGCTTCTGTTTAAGGGAATCTGCAGGTATGAACTAGATGTACTAACACCTGCCTACGCTATAAGTAGAAAGAGGACTCATGAAAGTTTTCTATGAAATGCAGTACAGGTAGATCCATAAGAGAACCATTTAGAGAAACTGCATGCAAGCACTTACCTAAGCTTTCAGTCCTATCCTTGATCTACAGCAGCTCTTAAGCAGTAATTCCTTTGGAAGAAGACACTATGAAACCACTGACCCACTGAGAACAAGAGGGGATGAATGTGTTCCCACTCTTGGGAAACATGTTTGAATTTTCCTTTCTGACCACAGCCAAAGATACTAAGTAAATCAGAGAGGGTGTGTGAGCTCCATCTTCTTGTAGGTATATTTATCATTAGAACTGAAACTGTACTGAGGCAGACCATTTCACAGAGTTGCATCTTTCTAATATGCTAACAGTGACTTTGGACTGGACTTCATATGTCATACCTACACGTACCACTGTGACTTCAAACCAGAAATATGCCTTGACTCTAATCCTGTCTCCTACCAGAGTGATGACTGATGGCATAAATCTGAGAGCACACATTGCATACCCTGGATACTGTCATGAAGAGAATGTGGATGTGCTTAAGGCTGCAAATTGTGCAGAGAGAGTACTAAGGAATATCGCGCTTTGTCTTTTGTGGATTGGAACTAGGCAAATCTGAAAAAAATTTTGTCAGTAATGTTGTTTGATGACTCTAGAAATGGGTGCAGACTTGGTCTCCCAGTTAGACTTAAGCACAAGCCATGTCTAAATTGAAAATTTAAGTGTATCTCAGCTTATGCAGAGAAAGAAGTTGCACGTTTCCTGCTGAAACTTTCAGGGAAGGAATGCTGCTTGGTTGTGATTAGTGTCTGTCAGGTCAGGTGACAGCTTAATGGAAATTTCCAGGGTTACAGTCTGGCATACAGACAAAAACATATTTTCTTAATTCCTACTAGAGACTTTCATAATTCCTTTGTTTCTTTCTGCATTGGTTTTACATATCTAGAGAACATTATTAGCCGAAATGTAGGTACCATGGGAAGAAAACTATCTTCCTCTGGGGTATAGCACCAGCTCAGCTGGGGTTTTGAAGATCTACATTTTGGACTTAGATGTTTACAGTGGCTGTTAGACCCCTAATTCTTTCAGTGGATTTAGGCCATAGCACGTAGGCAAAGCTTGGTAGAGTCAGCTGAATTTTTTCTTAGAAGTTTTCAGTTTCTTTGAAGCTGAAACTCACAATGGAACTAATTATAACTTAGCCGTAGTTGTCTGCCTAATGCCTTATGTGAGAGATACTGTACAATTATTTCTATACTTTTTAAAATGTGATATCATGTTCTATAAATAAATTGAGTGTTTGTGATGAACATGAATTCTAAATGATGAATGAAGGGTGGATAATTTTGAAATAGACTATTTTTTTTCTGATGAAAAGCTTAGATTTGTGCCAAGAAATAAAGAAATAAAACAAAAAACCAAAACAAAATCAAAAACAAACAAAAAAAAACAACAAGTGTTTCAATTTGTCCATGTTGGTCATAATGGATTTGTGAAACGTTACCTAGAGAGTGCAGTGACACAAAGGTCTATATAGTAACTATATTATCTTAGGAATCTGCTGAAGAAAAAGCTTTCTGATCTAAGCATTCAAAAATTGGGATTGAATTTTAAGATTTATACATTTTCAGATTGGTAAGAACTGGTACAATCATGCGGTTTGACCTCGGGAACTCAAATGCCGATCTGGCAGACACTGAGGGAGAAAGTCCCACTCTGTGACTGTACTTACTGTGCATTTTCTACAAAAAATGTGCGTTCAATAGACCGTAGGAGAAAGTTCTCATCAGGGAAACTGACTTAAATGTTATCAGACCCCTAGGTTGCCCCTGATGATTATCCTAAAATCCTTACACTGCATTTAATGGAGAACTTACTAACAAGCTACAATAAAAGGCTAATGTGGTACAGGCAACACAGCATTAACCTCTACACTAATCCATTTTTTCAAAAGACAATGAAAAAGTGAATTTGTTGGTATAATGTTAAGGAATTAATTGTCATTTCATAAGACTTGACTAAAAATAAAAGAGAATGGTGTGATGGGAAGCGAAGTTTGAAAAGAAGAGACCTCAGTAATAAGAAAATGAAAACACAGGTTCCAAAATCCCAAATCATCCAAAAAATTAGTAAGTGAAATCCCCAAAATACAGGATCAAAAAAACATCAAAGCAAGCACGTATACACTGCTAACAATTAGAACAGTATTAATTAGCAACGATGTTCTTTAATCTATAAATAATAAAGTGATCAAACAGTCCCACAGAGAGGTGTATAACAATACATATAATTTTACAGTCGTAGGTCAGAAAGTCTATTTTAAATCCCTGTGGCTAGTTCATATGTTCAGATTTAAACTCCTATTTATTGTTTAGTTGAGAGATCACTCCAAGGTGGAAGAGATAAGTCAAAATCAAACTCAGAGCCTCAGAAAAGCTACAGATCACACAATGAAGAAATTACATTTAATCTCCACTTCTTTCTAATGAAGGAAAAAAAATCACTAAGTAGAAAAATACTATAGCAATGAACCTATATTTTAAAAGAAACTGTAAACAGGAACTAAGTCAAGAAATCTACACTGCATATCAGCAATAAACTGTGCCTTCAAACTGAGTTACCACAAGGGACCGCAGAACAGTAACTGCACTTTACATATATACATATCATGCTTTACAGTAGGGCAAAATACTTAATAATTTTCAACTTATGTCAGAAGATTTATGTAATTATACCAAAGGTTGTGATAAAGAGCTAAGTTAGTGCTATCCCCATTTCTCTACATGTGAACTGATGCAGATAAATTAATAAGGAAAAGTTAGTTTTGTCTCTCTGCATCTCAGAGACCACTTTAGAACCTTATTATATAAAAAGTTAGGAGTCTTCTTAAGATTCATCCAAAATTTCTTAAGGTTTATTTACATCTAAAATATCACATGATCATTAGTCTCCATCCCTAGTTTTTTATCACTTTTGACCAGGTCAGGTTAATTCCTGCTAATGTCATTATTTACCTGAATGAGTAGCATAAAAAGCACCAAGAGTATTGGCTTAAGAGTGGTGACTTTCCCATAATATCAGACATACAACCCAATTTGACAGAGAGCTCTGTGGGTTCTGAGCAGCTTGCCTAAAGGTCTCTTCAGCCTCTTCTGGAAAGAGATATCCATGAGATCCTGTTATGGTTTTATGATTTTTGTTGTATTATTGATATTCCACATCATAACATCATGTGGTGTATTGGGAGTTAAAGAGTTAATGCTCCAGCTCCGTGGATCATCGATAGTTCTGGGTGTACCTGTCTCAGAAGAGAAGAACTACATTCCCCAGAGGACATTGTGATGCTTCACATTTTACATATTTACGCTCAGAGGGAAAGATAAAAACTGTCTGCGGTCATGGGACTTTCTTCTTCCCTTCGTGATCGAGCTCAGCAGTGGGTGATTGTTGCAGCTGTCCACCTTCAGCGTTAGCGTAAGGCCTTCGGTTTATCGGACACTCTCTCTCTTGCCCATTTTATTTGATTCATTAGCCTCAATTCCAATTATATTGTATTATATTGTGTTATTTTCCTTTCTGATATCTTATTTAGTCAATTAGCTTTCCTCCTCAGATCGTTGCTGCTGTTTTGTTCCTAGGCCCATTTCCCTTCTCCTTTTTTCCTTTCCCCCTTCCCCTTCCCCGGGGTGTGGGCCTGTGGGTCCCCTGCCTCAATTGTCACGGTACCGGGTCAAACTGTCCTGCAAACCATTGACAGATCCTTGAGGAAACTGGTAAACACAGTGTTCTGGAAACAAAGGGAAATCCTTCCAGTCCAAAACTTGGGATTTCCACAGAGGAGTCAGTGAGCATGTGGATAAAAGGGAGACAGGACAGGCAATGTATTTAGTCTTCAAAAAGACATTGACAGGATTCCACATCATGATCATTAAAGAAGCTGAATTAGCTTTGGACTGCAAGAAAATTCATTTCATAGGCTAAAATGTCATCAAATGTCTGAAACTTAATGGATATTTTTCAGGACTTAGAAATATCACTGGTAATCCTCCATAGGGAACAGTGCTGGTGTTGGTTTTATTCCTCAAGGATCAAGAAGCCTTCATGAAGATGCATATGGTGTTAAAGATGGCAGAAGACTTTTCATGTGGAAAGAATATTGAAGTAGAGAATTTGGGAAGACTATTTATTCTTTGTCTGCATGTTCTGAACTCAGAGCTGGGAGTCACGGCTCAAGAAAGAGACCTTGGAGTCACAGTTTCCAAACCTGTTATCTCTGTAGTGGCAGACAAAAGGCAGTAGCATTGGATGCCATCAGAAAAGGCTCCAAAGCAGGTCTGAGAACATCATTTTGCCATGATATTAAGCCAGGATGTGCTACACTTCACTGCTGTGTGTGAAGTCCTGAATGTGTGTTGCAGAAAGGACTCAGTGGAGTTGGAGGTAATAAGGAAGAAGAAACGAAGAGAATCCAGAAGATAGAACAGCTACCTTCAAAAGGAATACAGTAAAGATTGGGACTCTTTGTTTTGGAGAAGAGACACACTGAAGAGGAGAAGAAGTAATCATGGCAGAATCATTTAGATGAGCAGAATGCAGTGCTGTTTTTGACAGCATTCTGCACTTCTCTAACCAGGAAACACTACCTTTCCTGGTGAACTAGACCACGGTGCTCCTGAAGTTTTGCATTACACAGTGGTCTGGAGGCAAAGGGGGGAAACAAATGTACAGAAAAATGTCTTACTGCAGTGTGATTAGCATACCTGGGTATCTCTCTATCCCTCTTATTTGAAACTGATTTGGCTTTAGCAGAAATTCTTGCCATTAGTCCCTAAGTACATGACCTTACACCACTTATTTTATACACTTCATTATGAATTTAAAATACTTCAACAGAAAACATGTATTCCATACACAACACAAAGTTTATATTCACAAATACATACCCAATTGGTATGCTATACACATTTATATATATATAAATATCAAGCATAGTTACTGTCAGTCCCAGGTAAACTTGAACACAGAATTGACCCGTCTTGATAATGGAATATAAGTTTTCTGGTAAATTAATAAACTGGTTGTGAAAATTTTGAGTTTTCATTTACATGTTCTGCATAGATTTCTTCTCTGACTTCAATTACATAATGTTCATTATTTAATCTTCATAATGTTTTGCAGATTAGTTAGAAGTTTAACTTCTTCGGAGTCCTATGTGACCACCAACTTTCAGCTAAGTGATTAGTTCACCTTCAACCATTGTAATGAAATTTAACATTCAATGACATCATGCTTAAGCAACGTTTGTAACAGCACTTCATCATCAGTATCTTCTGGAAACTTTACCATTGTTTTACT
The DNA here is from genome assembly GCA_013399175.1 of Odontophorus gujanensis. Lineage (NCBI taxonomy): Eukaryota > Metazoa > Chordata > Aves > Galliformes > Odontophoridae > Odontophorus > Odontophorus gujanensis. The sequence continues at coordinate 151,630 of VXAB01002891.1, forward strand.
ACTGCCTAGAAGAATCCTTCAGCATCTGCCTACAAAACTAAAAAGCCCTGTAGCAGACCAATTTTTCTCTTCATGTATTGCAGAGTGATTTATTCTGTATTCTACTTTTACTAGTCATCAGAAAGCCCACAGGACCCTCCACTTCTGCACTTTCTTAGGACAGTGGTCCAATACACATCCTAAAGTCTGTACTTCTCTGTTGCGGATAACTCAAAGTGAAGGGAAATTGTTTATAAGACAGACCCCTCCACTTGCACCCCTGTTATTTGCAGTGCATTTCTCCTCAACAAAGAGAACCTCAGAAATTCTGCAGTGTAGCAACTGAAAACTTTGTTTTCTTTGCCATTCTTGTTTGTTTGGTTTTTTTTGTTTGTTTTACCTATCGCTCTTTTTGTGTGATGTGTAGCACTGGCATATTGCATTTGCCATCCTAGCTTCTTACATTTTTTCAGTTGAGTACCCAACTGAAGAAGTAGCTGATTTGATTTTTTGGATGATTTAAACTCTGAGAATCCTTTGAGCTGTCTTTAATTGCAGAAAAAAGGGCTCTCTTCTTATCTAGTTCATAAAAGCACAATCATCACTGCAGTAGGTTGCAACAAGTAAATTTCCTTGTACATACAGATTTAATTTACTTAGCTGTTAGGCAGTTTTGGGATTTATAGTTCCATGTGTTCTATATTCTCAGTTGCAAGCAATATGCAAGCTCCAGGTCCTGCTGCTTATTGCTGCTCTCTCCTGTACTCAGAACTGCTTGATGCTGTGTCTGAACAGGGATTTCGGAATGAGGTAGATATTTGAGAAGAAATAACTTAGCTTTAAGCTACAAATGTTTTCAGTTTTCCAATAACTGCACTGACAAGAGTACTAAACAACATTTAGCTATGGACTTTTCTTTTTAGATTGCCTACAGCTCATCCCTAAAGGTGAGGATCACAGAATCACAGAATTGTAGGGGTTGGAAGGGACATCTAGAGATCATCTAATCCAACCCCCAGTTGCTTCTTCTTACTGTGTCTTAGGCTGTTCCAGGCTAACAGCACCTTGAAGATACCTGAATGTTTTCCTCTAGAGAAGCAGAATTTGCAGACAAACACATCTGAGCTGTATGTTACATGTGCTTGCTTACCAATAATATTTTTCTGCAGAAGTGTAGGTGGTTCAGTTCTTGCAATGAACATAATCGTATGTGCTGATAGCTCAAAGTCCACAGGGCATGCTAGCTTTTCATGAAACTGCAGGAGTTCTCTGGCACTGTTTGGTCTTCAGATTTTAGCTTATGCAACTGATAGTTTCTGAATTTCTAATTTTTTATTTTTTTTTTCCACATGGGGGACTAACTAGTGACTATTTGGATCCTTTCCTGCTCTTATTATCTCACTGTCTGCCCCTTCCCTGAACTGTACAATTCTCTATAGCAAATATAACATGATTCACGGTACACAAATGAACCAGAGAGAAAAATTATCTGTTCTCTTTAAGAGAGCAAAAAGTAGGTTGTGCAATGCACAGACGACATCAGAGAGATAATCAACAGAAAAACATGTTTTCTTTTTCTCATGGCATCTAATAATTTCAGGATATTTTTATGCTCCATTTCACTAAGTTTCCAGGACAATATCTTATTTGCACTGGGGATATATCATACTTAATTCCAATTTCAGAAAAACTCATTGGCACATTCCTCCATATTAATACGCCAGTAATTTAGAATTCTTTAGAAATTTAATAATCATAATTATGTATGAAACCAGGGCCAATATCTTAAAGTTACATATCAAATTGTACAAGGGCAAAGTGGAATTATAATTCATTTTGCCACAGCTGGGAGTAATTCTTGTAAACAGCACAAAAAATAGAGACAAAAATAAAAAAAACTTTCTGCTTGTTCTTCGCCTCTGTGGTGACATTTGTAACTGGATCAAGACAATGCTCACTGTTCCTCTGACATATACAGACCAGACACTATCTGCTTTTGAAAGGTTTTATTTTGCAACCCATAGTACAGCACTGTAATAATAAAAAAAGATGCAACCTTCTGGTCTGGAGAGAGTTCACTTAAGTCCATGTCTCTTTGTAGTGGTGGTTATTTAGCAGATATATATACAGAGAGAAACATGTAAAGACTACAGAATGTTTAGAGAAGGAGAGAGAAACTGGTAATTGCATATATTTGCTTAAGATTTGCTTAATGATTCTCAGCTAACCAGGACACAAGAATGTATATCATGCAACCCCATTTTCACACCTTAGAAATATATGAACATTGCACATTCTACATGCTGATCAAGAACTTGAAGAATAACGAATGCCTTTTTTTAATAATAAATCAATTTGACAAAGTCAGTTTGCTCAGAAACAATCTGTGAACAGATAGGTAAGTTCAGCGAATGTGATTTTTGTCATAAATTATTAATCTATGACTAGTAATTAGCTCCCAAACATGGAATTCTAACATGAGCCTTTTGCAAGGAGCTCTGAGTGAATATCCTCATCTTGCCAAATATTGGAATTGTCCATTAGCAGAGCAGTCATTGCGTGTTCAGGACTGAAGTTAGCATAGGGAAGTAATAATTTAATTGCACATAGAGCTTCGGGAAATATTTTACATAAAGTACTTTTTACTCAGGCTACTTTCACCCACTGTGAAATCAAGAATAACAGAGGAAGTTGGACAAGCTGATGATCAAAGTTTAAATGTCGCTCGCAGCATCTCATAGACCTCAATTTGAATTCTACCCAGTGTGATCTGTGACATTCCTATTGTCTTAAGGAAGCTTTGAAAGAAATGGGAAAAAGCTCATTGTAAGGAAAAAAGAAAAAAAAAAAAAGAAGAAGAAGAAGAAGAAGAAAAAAGACTGAATTAAAATGTAAATTAAAAAGAAAAAAAAGGAAACAAAAGATGTTCTTCTGCTCTGCTGCTGACTGCAATGGGGTTTCTTGAAGATAAGCACTCATGAAATTATCCTTCTGAATTTAGGGTTTTCACGCAGTTTCTCTTATTGCAGTACCTAAGTTGTCACCATCTTCCTCAAAAGTATCCAGACAACACTCCTCTGAGGTGGCAAAACGTTATTTTTTACATATTAGATATATTTAGCATATTAGGTATGAAGGAAATCAAAAAGAGTAACCGAGGGAGAATCTGAATGCTCACTAAGGTCTGAATTTATTTCACTTATTTTAGATTTCAACTATTTAAGCACTAAAGCTAATAGTGTAACAGCCTTCTGTAGCGCTTTGGGTAGCTTCTCCCTTGAAGTCCCTATGTACTTTAAGCAGGTATGATTAGGCAAAGCCACACACACACGCTATAATGGAGCAAGGACCTTCTGAACACTTCTCCAGCTCTCATTTCTGAGCCTCCTTCCTCACTGGTCAAGTCTTTGCTTATTATTATTGGAAAAAGGGGACTATGTGGTGGTGAGAAGTGATTATGTGTGTGCACGCAGATTGATATTCAGTTGGACTGTGGAGTTATGACTAAAATTGCTATAACATTTCCTGTTACTGCAGGCAGCTGTGACTGAAAGGCTGTCAACCAAAGGGACAGGAAATAAATTTATTCCTTTACAGCTACTGCGTCGCACTTGTGGGCGATTTGGTGAAATGTGCATTGCTGCATCAGTGTCACACCACCTCTGTAGACAGTGGGAGTGCCCCCAGCACTCCCAATGGCAGACGTCTCAGTGCACATTTTTTCTGGAGTGCTCAGTTAGCTCAAACATTCCTGAAGGCAGTCAGTTTACACAGGAACTGTTTTGCCTAGTTTCTTCCCTTTGATAATCTGTAAGATTTCATGTCTGAGGAACAAACATTTCTCCCTGGGGTGAATTGAACTGGTCTGTTAACTTCATGAAAGATTTGGCATGCAAAATTGGGCTCTTTCTGCTACCAGTGATAAAATATCACAAGTAGTTCTTGAGTTTGCAGAGTTATATTGATGATATTTATATATATATTATATATTTTTTTATCTGAAATCAACCATGAAAGGTTTTGATGCTAGCCCTCCCTTGGAGCACAATGTGTTGTTTTTCTTTAAAAAAAAAAAAAAAAAAAAAAAAAAGAAAACAACAGCTTTCAATCTCTCATGCTGTAAATATTGAATTATCATTAATATATTAGCACAGAGAATTTAAGCCCTAAGACCTTCAGTGTCTTTGCTGAAGTCAGCAGTTTCATTCAGAACCTATCATGGCTGCCTCTTGTATCAATCTTTTGAAGTTAGTGCTGTTCTGAAGTGAGATGGGAAATAAGGATTTTAAAGGGGAAAAAAGAATGTATTCAATGGGCAGGTGTGTGCAGTTCTGAAAGGAGGTGGGAGCATAGTAGAAACCTATATGGCATACAGCACAGGACAACCAACTACTTCTGAGGGCTAAACACTGGCTCCTGTGTGGCTCCATGGCTGTTGGTGGGTATACACAGCTTTCCATTAACCGGGAGACTATATCTTTCTACCTCCAGTCTTACTTGGGGCACTCTCACTTCACCTTCACCAAGGATGCCCCAGCAATTTATAACTAGATATCTCACGTCTCCTATATGTGACAGAGGTCTGGAGCATGCTGGGGATCCCAGCCAAAGAAAGCCTGTGTTCAAAAGAGGGCAGGAGAGGGGATGCATGTGAGGAGTGGTTATATATGGCCCACGTGCCAAACACTCCACTGCAGCTTCAAACACCAACCACAAAAATTCTTCTGCACTGCCAAGCTGAGAAAATAGCTTGAACTGAGTGTATTACCTTCATTCTTCATCTTCACAAAATTCTTAAAATTTTCCGAAGTAACATTGATTGAGGCTGAAAAAAAGAAAAAGAAACAAAAACAGCAGCAAAACAAACAAAAATACAGAAAGAAAAAAAGCACAACAAAACAACCAGAAGAAAAGTCAGGTAAGCATGCAATGAGAAGCCTTCAAATGGAAAGATAAACAGCTCTTCACTTCGGTGGAGACATCCAAACAGTGATTTTCTCCCTGCTGTTGAAATACAGTGGTGTTTCAAGTGCTTGAAACAGATTAAGATGGGGTTCAGGTAACAAACTTTCTTTGATGGACTGGGTTTCTTGATCCTTCATTTCTCACTGTGCTTACATAGCAGGGATCTAATCTGGCATATGAAGAGAATACCAGGGGAAATACTGTTCAATATACTATCAAAACAAACAGGATAGTTAACTTTTTAAAAACCTTGGACAACTTGTGGAAAAATCCCTACTCCTAACTTCCTTTTCTACTGCTACAAAAAGACAGAAGTTTCAATTTCCTTTTCTTAAAATTTAGAGCAATAGAAATAAATGTTTTCTGCCCTGGCCATTGAATTATCAGTGCCATCATTTTGCCTTTGTGCAGGTGCAAATTAGGCAAATAGGGCTACATGTTTTCCTTTAAAATCCTTAGGAAGTTGTGCACTTTGGGGAAGATATTTTGTTCCACGATCGCTAACCAATAGACTTCCGTACCTATGGTCACTGAAATTTTCTATAGGTTGTTTCATCCAATTCTCCCAAGAGCAGAAGGTAGTCACTAATGAGACAGCTTATGGATGAAAATTAAAATGTCTGTGCTTATTTAATCTTTCCATTTTCCAAATGTGATGGCTGTATGAGTTGGGACTATTGCAGTAGTCACACGTTCCTGCAGATTTTATTCATGTAGATCTGTAAACTGAGCAACGCTCATTTGGATCACATGAAAAAAACTGGATGAAACTTGCAGCCAGAGGTTCTCTTGAACAAAATGGAAAAAAAAGAGTATGGCAGACCAGACAAAACTTTTAGATACCATTTCAGAAAGCATTATTATCAGCCAGGGATTCATTTTCACTGCTAGTTAAATTCCTTAAGACTTGTCTAAACTATGGAAACCTACCCTTTTAAGAAGTGGTTGGCGCTCCTAACATGGTTGTAAAATAACTCATGTCCATGCCTATAGGCCTTTTTGATTTGCGGAAGTGTGCAAAAAAAAAGACAAAATTCCCACTGGTGGGAGCCACAGGGTAGACAAAAAGTCTATGAATGTATCTATTTTTACCACCATCTTGCTTTGCTTTGCTTTTCCAATAGATTTAATGAAAACTGTGGTTGTGGCTCCCACTAGTTTTAACACATTCAGCAACACTGGAGTCAAAGCTGTGGAATTTAAACCGATTGTAAATTTCCTCACTATTAGTCAGAAATTCCTC
>VXAB01002892.1:0-29748 GCA_013399175.1 Odontophorus gujanensis
GGTGAGGATGAGGAAGAGGAGGCGTGGAGGAAGCATGCTTTGGGCCTGCGCACTGAGTGGGTGGGTGTGGGGGCTGGTACTGGGGAAGGGAGGGCTCTGTGGGGTGGCCCTGTCCTGCTGCCCTATGCTGGGGCCTCAGACCTGTGGAAAACCCTGAGAAACCCTTCTGGGTAGTGGTGTGCAGCTCACTGATTTCCCCATAGTGCCTTATCAGGGCATGCTCTATGCTGGGGAAAAAAAAACAGCCTGTCTAAGATGGCCACTTGCTGTGTGACCTCAGTGCTGAACGTCTTGGGGCTCCCTGGGGCTCCCCCAGTCGCTCAGGGCTGCTTCCCCATCTGCTCTTGGCCCCGGGGACTGGGACAGGTGGAGCTGGAGCTGTTAATCCCCAGCATCAGCCTGGGGATGCCAATGTGCTGAGATGGAGTGGCACGTGCCACTGTCCCAGCCCAGTGTGCCCAGCCATCTGTGCAACTAGTGCAGGGCAGGATGTGTCCTGCTGTGCTGATTAGCAATGAGGGCTGCTTGTCGATACCTCTGTGCTGTAAACACACATAGGAACCGTGCTCCCAGCCACCTCCTGGTGCTGATCTGTGCTCCTGACCCAGAGCAGAGCTGCTGTGGAGCTGCAGCTCCCACTCTGGCACACACCTCCTAGCTGCCCTACAAATGGATGCAATATGGGAGCTGGCTCTAGCTGTGCTTTCATACCTGTTGCTCAGGAGGTGGAACGAAGCTCTGCAGTACAGCTCTGGCACACTGAGGGGCTGCTCCAGGGGCACCCATGCTCCTTCTGCCTTCCTGCTCACCCAGCGAGCCACTACCTGCGAATTTGCTCTTCATGCCCAAGTGCATTTCATTCATTCCTTGCTTTTTTCTTTTTCTTTGTATTTTTATTTGCACTCTTTGCACAGTGTCTGCTCTGTTTGTCAGCTCACCATCATTGCTCTGCTCCCTGCAGGTCGAGGCTGTGGACAGTGCTGCATTTCCCACGCAGCCATGGCACCCACACTCGCTACCGCTCACCGCCGGCGTTGGTGGATGGCGTTCACAGCCATCATTGAGAATCTGCTCTTCTCAGCTGTCCTGCTGGGCTGGGGATCTCTGCTCATCATGCTGAAAGCAGAAGGGTTTTACTCCTACCTGTGCCACGAATCAGGTAAGGGTGCTGCGAGGAGCTGGTGGTGGAGCTGGAGGGACTTGGTTTAGTGGGCGTGCTGGGGATGGGTTGATGGTTGGACCAGGTCTTTCCAACCTTAATGATTCCATGAAAAAGGGCTGCTGGTGTTTGCTGGTGTTGTTCCCTGCCTTGGGGTGCTGTGAATTGGTTAGAGGGTTGAGCACTTGGTCAGTTCTGGGGTGGAGAGATGGGATGTGTGTGTCTCTCCAAACTGGTGATGGTGTCATGTGGCTGTGGTTGCTGCTGCTTTGCAGAGTGAACGGAAAAAAGAGCCTTAGGTCAAGCTTTTCTGGACTGTCTCTTCCACTTGGTTATGTGTTCCCCACCTGCGTGGGCATCTGGCTGACCTCTACAGGGAAAGGCTGATGGAATGTTGAGGAGTTCTGGGGGAAGGTGGCTCTTGAGGAGGGTTTGTGTGAGGTGGCTGAGAAAGGAATGAGAGGACTAAGGGTGGCAGGGGCTGGATGCTGGGGCTGTGTCCAGAGATGCCCACTAGTGGATGGGATGAAAAGGTTGCACCAAGCCAGGGGCTGGCTGTGTGGGTTGGAGGAGGAAGCAGTGAAGGGATGGAGCTTGAAAACAGATGTGTGGACCCAGAGTCCATTGTAGGTAATGGCTGAGAATAGTGGGAAAATCTGAAGAGGTGGGGGAATGAACTCGAAGCAGGGTGGCGGTGAGTGGGTGGGATGATACTGTTTCTTCCCTTGCTCACAGTGTTTCCTCTTCCTCAGCTGCTTGTGAGGGTTGTATCTTTGTGGGCTGCAGTTGCAGAGCCTCAGTGGTCGCACCTGGCCAGCACACACCATTGTTCTGCCTGCTGTAGCTCAGTGCTTCATTTCCTTCCTGCCCTATGTTCACTGCGTGGCAGTACCCTTATGTCTCTAGAGTACACAAGGGAGAGCCTTTGGTTCCAGGCCCCTGTTTCCACCAAGCCACAGTGAGTTTCCCACAGACCTGTGTGAAAGATCCCATTAAACCCAGGTGGAGGCTATGTGCCACCAAGATAAAGCACAGAAGAGTTGATAAGCAAATGCTGACTGTCTCCAAGCATAGTTGTTTTCCTCTTTGTGCCCGGAGACATCAGCCACACTTTGTTCGAGTCCCACATTGCTGCTGCTTGCTTTGGTTGCATTCAGTTTGTCCACTTTTCCCAGATCACTGAGGTTTGCCTTGGCCTCTCCCTGCTGATTGCAGACTGCAATCTACCTGTGCTGCAGGGAGGGTGCACACATGTTGGGGTGGAATTGCTGCCCTGGGGGCAGTGGCTTCTCCCAGGTGTCAGACTGCGCCCTGGGGTGGGACAGCTTGATCCCTGGAAAGAATTTAGGTATACAGACTTTTATATTGTCCTCAAATTCTCGTGTCCTCAGATGCCCGTGGAGGCGATGAGCATGGAGGACCAGTTCTGTCAGCTTATCCTTGCTTACTCATTTTCCTGTATTTGTTTTTGTCCCTATTGCCCTAATCTCAGGGATTAGGTAGAGAGGAGCAGGAGCTCACAGCTGTAGGGACACACACCCTTGTGCAGCCCTAGCTGGCTGCAGGGCTCTTGGCACCGAGCTGAGTTTGACCCCTGCTGGGTTTAGGGTGGCCTAGTGGTTTCCTTTCTCAGCATAACCCAATGAGTCGTGCAGCCCTTGGCTGACAGATTGGTGGAAAGAAAGAAATTATAACTAGTAGCCTTTGGGCACTTGTTGTTCCTAATGCTGCTGTGTGCATGCGTTGCAAAACAGAAGGGGGAAAAAAAAAAAAGACTTTTCCTAACGAGCCAAAGGTTCTTGGCAGGGCTTTTTGTTTGTCAGCAAAAGCTCTGTGCTTCATGATATCTTCCAGCAAAAGAGAAAACTAGACCTTGTCCCTCCTGCAATCTCCTCTCTGAGGGTAGCAGCAGCTGCCCAGGAAGGGACTGCTGTTCATGAAGGTCTCATGGTCTTCCCATTGAGATCCCCCTCTCTCCACCTGCTCGTGGCTTCTGATGCTCATCCACCCTACAAACACACAGTGTCCACTCAGTTGTATGGGAGTGGAGGTGGACATGGACAAAGCTAACACTGAAATAGCAAATATTTTTCAAACCCTGTTGCACAACTGCTTTAGTGGAGGGCTCTACCCATTCCTGCTGGCAGATCTGACCATGTTGAGAGGTATGCTTGAAATCTGCTGACAAGGAGTCTGGTGGTGGCACTTTGTTCCCATTTGCATTTTACTACACTACTACTTGGCCTTTAACCAACTGAAGCAAATGCTGATTCTGTGCTCCTTATCGGGGTTTGGGCCTTATCAGCTGCTGGGAACTTGATCCATTCAGGGACTTGCTGTGCTACGGTGTGGATTGGGAAGCTCAAGTCTTAGGCATTTCTGGAGCATGTTAAAAAGAACACTGAACTTGATAGTTTGCTCACAAAGAGCAGCGATAAGGAGCCAGTTGGACAGGAGACCTAAAATGGGGCTGTGGAAAACCAAAGAGACAGGAGATAAGCAAATTCACTCACCACAAGTCAACAAACCTTAACAAGGGCAGAGGGTGCAGCCTCACAGCTCTTAGGTTCAAGCTGTAGCCACAGGGTCTGTGGGGGGAGCTTGGGATGTGAGATGGGAGCTTGTGGACTGAGTCATAGAACAGTAGGATGGTTGGGTTGGAAGGGACCTCAAAGATCAGTGAGTGTAACCCTCCTGCTGTGGGTTGGGCCCCCTTCCCAGCTCAGTCTGCCCAGCCCCCATCCATCCCAGCCATGGGCACCCATTGCTTCTCTGGGCAGCGAAAAAGAAAAAAAAAAATAGAATCTTGTACAACTGTACAGCTGCATTTGTCCCATCCAAGCTGGTGAGATGTGATGAGTGCTTGTGAAAGGGCTGCACGTGTGACCCTGCAAACAGGAAAAGCGTGAGCGTGGTGGCTGTTGGAGCTCCACAGGAAGCACGCTGTGCTGACTTGCAGCTGCAAGCAGCATCAGAGTGGGGTGAGAGCTGCTGCAGGATGGGGCCACAGCTGGGGAGCAGATGGGGGTTAAATCACCCAGCACTGTGTGAGGTTGGGAGTTTGCTGGGTGCTCGGAGAGGTCCTGGAGGTGAAAACAGTGAGAAACCCAAATCAATGGTGTTCGCAGTGGTGTAAAGCAAGGACATCTCCTCCCAGTTCCCAGAACTATGACACCATCCTAAAAAAGAGAAAACATGTTCTTATGTGGGCAGGCAGCAGATTGGTTGTTTGCACATGCCTTTTGCTTTGACTTTTTCTTTTTTTTTTTGTAAGCAGTGCTCCCAGACTTTGCTCCTGTTGGTTTTGTTTTGCTTTTCCCCATTTGTTTTCTTGCTTTTTCTCAAAAAAGAGGAAGGCCAGGCCCCGTGGGCTGCGTGCTGTGGTTATTACCAGTTCAGCTGGGGCTGTCTTGCTCTCTGATCTAAGCAACATGATGAAAGGAACCTCAGTGCTGGTGTGAGATGGCAGCTGCCCCTGGAACAGCCAGGCTCATTCCTCCAGATTTGGGGAGGTCAGCAAAGAGCAGTTAATAATTGACCCTCTCCTGAAACCGACAGCACTTAATTTGGGAGGAAGGATGGCTTTAAATGTTCCAGCCTGAACAAATCCCAGCAATGAGCTTGACATAAATGATTACCAAGGCAGCCTTCCTCTCACCTAAGCTCTGCCACACTTTAAATAGTAACTCCAGCTACTAATTGGGCAGCTGAAATCCTGCTGCTTGCAGGGGAGAGCTGTAAAAGCAGGCACTTTGCTCTTGTAATTGCTGATAAAGACTTGCAGCTTCTTGCTTGTTGGTCAGAAAAGCAGTGACCGTGCATGGCCTGAGCCTCTGTGCTGCTGTGCTCAGCAGCACTTTGCATGGCATGCAGGTGGACTTGCATGCACACCCCTCCAAAAATGATCTATTTACAGTGTCAGCTCCAAGGGGATGAGAAGGTGCCAAGGGCTGCTTGAATCATTTCTATTATGCCTCGCTGGATCTTCTCTTGTTGCTCAGGGGCCGCTGCTGTTTTCACAAACAATTTGTATTTCCACATCACCCAGCCCCTCCTTGGAGCTGGCAGTGAGCTGCTGTAAACAAGGTGCTGGGTGCCCTGCTCAGTCCTGCTGCAGTGTTGGCTGTGTCCCTTGCTGTTCCTCAGGGTCATGGGTGTGACTGTGTCCGTCGATATGTTAACACCAATGCATTTGCTCCAGTTCTGAGTGTTTCTGCTCTGAGGTCCCTTTAGGTTTGAGGGCTGGTGACAGTGTTGCTGTAAGGTCACTGCACTGCCCGTGTCTCCCCACCCTTCTTCCAGTCTCTGCAGAGTGCTGACACAGGGAAATCACTACAGTTTTGTCCCTCTCTCCCTCCTCCCCTCCTTGTTTGTCTGAGTTCAGCCTCTCATCCACTTCTGCTTTCTGTGAACTTGCAGAGGGCCCAAGAAGCTGGGATGCTGTGGGTGAAGCCCCTGACCCACTGGGATGCTACCAGGCAGCAGTGTTCAGGGTCCTGAGCTCAGCATGGGGCGATGAAAAGATTTATGGACCCTGTGTGAGCTACAGAGGGTTCCAACTTTGTCCAGGGATGATTTCTAAAGGTGCACCTCTGGTCTGCTGTGCACCCTACCACAGGGATGCTGGTGGTGGTGGGACATGGGGCTTTTGGGGCCTCATCTGTCATTTTGAATGCACGTAGCTAGCAGGGCAAGAGAAGAATGGATTAATTATCCATCAGGAACAAATGGTAGAGGAGGGAGGGAACAGTGGTCACTGATCACAGTCTGAGAGCACCTTATGGCAGCAAAATGAACGGGAATGCCTTGCAGAGGGCTGGGAGGGGGTGGAGGAAGTTGTGCAGATATCTCCCTCTGAGCTCCTGTTCATACATGACATCTGGAAGGTGGTTTGTTTGCCATTGACACAGAGCTGGGAGGGTGCAAATGGCAGCTGGGAGAAGCAGGGTGAAACCAGTCAGTGCCATGGTTCCAGGGCTGGGCAGATGGGGATGGGGTGGTGTGATCTGTGGGGACATGGGGTGGCATGAGGGGATCCTGAGTACAGCAAGCAGAGAGCATTGAGTCACTGGGATGTGAGGGATTCCTGCTAATTAACCACAGTTCGTTGGGAATATCTAGTTTTGCTTCACACACATAGGTGGCTTCTCTCTCTAATCTTACTTTAATGTTGAACTTCATCAGATCAATTATTAAATATGGAGGAGAGGGAGTGCTTTCTGTCCCTGGTTTGCTGCAGAAATATGTGGAGGGGAAAAAAAAAAAAGGCAAGTGCTTTGTCATCCCAGCAAAGGTTACAGAAACGTCAGATAAGCTTGGGGAGAAGGAGGGGTGGAGTGCACGAGTTCTGTGGGTTAATGAAAGACTAAAGGCACACATACATGCTGTAGGGGATGTAAGCCTGCATGGGATGGACTTGTGACAAGAGGCACTGAAACTGCTGCCACAGGGAAAAGGGAACTTCTCTCTTTTCCCTCTTTTTTTTTTCCCCCAGCCCTGTTTCTGTGCCTGTTACACAACATGAGCTCTGTGCAGCGTGGGAGTCTGCATGCACAGCTCCTCATGTGAAGGCACGACCAGAAAGGCAGAAGTGTAACCAATCTATGTGGCCTAAACCTTCTCTGAAAGAAGGGAAAATGCTAATGATGGGGGAGAAGCTGTGAGTTCGTCGTCTGTTAGTGACTGGTGAGCTGCCTGCCTACCCGAGCAGTGCTCATCCCCTGCAGGGCCAGGACAGGAGGCTCGTCCTTCGAGCCATGCCAGGTCCTATCAGCTCAGTGTCAGGGCCTGAAATAGCCCATTTGGCTGCAGTGAGCACTTCCAGTTTAGTTCAGAAAAAAAAAATCTGTGATGCCATGCCAGTCGGGGCTGAGGAAGGCTTTATTTCTGCGTTCGTCTCTTCCCGTCCTACTGGGGCAGTGCTGTATGATTGCAGGGGCCTCATTTTATATATTAACAACGCTCTGTCCTCATGTTGTTCTGCCCAGTCCTTAGGTTGTTGCCCTGCTGCTCCTTGGGGGGAGATTTGTTCCTTGTGCTCCCAGCTGATCTCCTTGGCTTCTCCTTGTCCTGCTCTTTTTCTCTGCTTTTTGTGTTTCTTACTGATTGTAATCAAAACTGAGCATCCCCATACCTTCAGTGTATCACAGGGTTTATCTCTATCTCCCTATCCCAACACACTGCAGCGATGCTCCTCTATCACCCCGTGCAGGAAACTTCACCAACGGCCCTGAGCATGAGAACAGCACCGTGACAGAGCACAAGTGGCCCTCGTGCAATGCCCAGGATGAGATGCTGAACCTGGCCTTCACCATTGGCTCCTTCCTGCTCAGTGCCATCACCCTGCCCCTGGGCATCGTCATGGATAAGTACGGCCCTCGCAAGCTGAGGCTGCTCGGCAGGTGGGTGTCCTGGGCACAGGGTGGGCTGAGGGTGAATTTGCATGTTATCTGAGGTTAATGGGTGCTGTTTGGGTGCTGTGCCTGTTGGCATGAGCCTGCAGCCACAGGAACCACACTGGGAATTGGTCTGGGAGCTGCTGGCCTTGTGCTAGAGCAGCTCTGGGATGGTTTGGGGCTTTACAGTGAGTTGCTCCGTAAGGGAAGGGCTTGGGACTCAGTGTCCAAGCTTCAACTCCCTGGACAAACGGAGCCTGGGGGAAGAGTGGAGTCACTTGTGAGTCACAGTGGGTAGCTTTTTCCTTGGGCTGGGAGCTATGTCCTGAGAGGCACAAACCCAAGTTGTTACATCAGAGCTTGCAAGCTGGAGACTTAACTCCAGGATAAGCGTGACCTACCTGCCTTTCCTGGGTCCTTTTTTTGCCACCCAGAGTCTGTGTTGCTTTCTGTCTTGGGTAACAAGATCATCTGCAGGTTTTGTAATAGCACATGGGGGTGGTAGCAACTAGGACTCGAGCACTGCTGGGTTTTCAGAACCATGAACCAGGCAAACAGGGAAAACAAAGTGAGCCTGACTCAGAGCTACCTGAGTGAAGCTGTGACCACAGCTGAGTCGTGGGACCAGGGCTGCTGCTGCCTTTGGTCACCTCGAGGGGAAGGCTGGCAAACCTCTGTGCTGGAAAACCAACAGTGCTTTTGGGTCCAGACAGAGCTGTGTCACAGCCGTGGGAGGGAATGTTGCTGCTTCAGCCCTTGTGCAAGGTTTCTCTGTAATCTTTGGGTATTTCCTTAGGTTTTTCTTTCCAAATCGCTAGCTCCCTCTTACACAAATTATTCAGAACTTGCTCAACGAGGTGCTAAGGAGGGAGAGCGAGATGTGATTAAGCACATGTCAAGCTTTCTGCAGGAGACTTATGGTTTTGGTTCCCTTTCAGTGCCTGCTTTGCTGTGTCCTGCGTGCTGATAGCATATGGTGCCAGCAACCCCAACTGTGAGTCGGCCTTGGAGCTGTGTGGGGTTGGCTTTGAGGCTGGGAGTAGGTCTTGGGGTGGACTTTGGGGACACGGCTGCATTTTTGGGGCACATGGTGCTCTGTGCTCTATGTGCAGACCCAGTATCCTCCCCGTATGAGGAGTTCTTAAACAGGAGGAAAAGCAACTTTTTCCACAGCCTGGTAGTGATAGTACAAGGGCAAAAGGTTTTAAACTGAAAGAGGGGAGATTTATGTTAGATATTAGGTGGGAATTCTTTACTCAGTGGTGAGACCTCAGCACTGCTGCCCAGAGTGGTGGGTGCCCCATCCTTGGAGGTGCCCAAGGCCATTAATGGGGTCCTGAGCAGCCTTAGTTGGGGGAGAGCCCAGCCCATGGCAGGGGTTGGAACAGGGTGGGCTGTAAGATCCCTTCCACCCCAACGTACTATGATTCTAAGACTCATTTAGACAGGCTGTATCAGCAAGCCTACTTACAACAGAAAAGTGGACCATCCATTCCAAGAGGCCATTGCACCTTCTCCACGTGGCTGGGAGATGGGTGCTGATGGGATGAGCTGGATCAGGAGCAGCATGTCCCAGTGCTTATCTACTTACTGAGGTTTTGTGTCAGGACCAAAGCCCTGGGGGCTCGGTGGTCTCCTTTCCTTCCCCACCCAGTAACTGCTCTCGGGCTTTGTCGTTGCAGCTCTCTCTGTGCTGATATTCATCGCGTTGGCTCTGAACGGCTTCGGTGGGATGTGCATGACCTTCACATCACTCACAGTAAGCAAAGAGTTATCTCCTGTCTCTTGATTTATTCCTTACTGTGGCTGTGAGCTGGGCTAGCGGGAAGGAGCAATGTGGACCTCCTGTCTGCAGCTTGAATAGCACGTGGGTTTGCTTTGTACAAAGGGTCAGTCACTATTTTACCTGAAAGGCCGGCCATTAGCTGGTTATTCCAAGGTTTTTTTCCCTTTGCTATCTGCCCCTTGCACCTCGGGTGGAGGTGAAGTATAGAAGCGTGTTTGTCTTCTGCTCAGGTTGCTGTGTACCTGTATGTGCAGTGCCCAGCTACTTGAGGAGCACTGTGTTTTCACTGGGGTTAGCTTGGGCAAAGTGAAGGAAGCATCAGCAGGGTGCAGACCCCTTGCAGTGGGGTAGAAGCAGTGTCTCGTGAGGGCTTTTTGCATCCCTTCCCCAAGAGAATGGTGGTTCTCTGGCACAAAAGGGTGGGAGACCCATCCAGGTTTCCTTAGAAATGCTGAGCTGCTGAGTGAATCGGGCTCTGTCTGTGCAGCCTCCATGGTCTGCTCAGCCCATGGGCTGTGTTACAAGCATCAGTCAACAACTGTCAGTTGGGGCTCTGTGTTTTGGGGTTCGTGTTGCCTGGAGATGGAAGCAGTATCATTCTCCAAGTAGCTGCTTCATTTTCCACCTCATTACCCGTGTCAATGAGGCTGAAAGAAGGTTGGGCAGAAAATCTCCTAGAAAACAGCCTGGGAAACACTGGTTGAAAACTTTCTGATTTCAACTGCATTGCTTTGAGCTCTCTGTTAAAAGTTAAACTTGTAGTTAAGGTTACCTCTAATTTAACGTGGGTTAGGCTGAACTCCCGAGACCTAAATCTGGCAGGGGCTGTTTGCAGATCCCTGGGTGCACTGTGATGTTGCTGCTGCTGCTGTTGATTTTGTACTCAAAGCCTTCAAAACTGTGTGCAGATGTCGATCTCTTGGACGTATGTAATGTTTTTCACTGGAAGTCCTGGCCGTGCTCCCAAAGATCTGCAGGGCAAATGTCATCCTGCTTTAAATACAAGCAAAGAAGAAAGGAGCACATTGGTGCTGCTGGGGGAGAGGAGAGAATTCCCATCTCAGGGCTGCCAGCAGTGCTTCTTGTCACTCTGGGTGGTTATTAATGGGTCACTGATTATTTTGGAACCACTGGTGATGATGGGAGGAAGGGCAAGGGCAGGGCAGAGACTGGATGTGCTGTTCCGTGGCTGTTTAGCAGCAGAAGAAATAAGCAAGGCCACTTATTAACACCCTCATTAATGAGCCAGTTTCTCAGCACTAAGGAAGTACAGCTGCAGGGAAAAGGTGAAACCTTCCAAGAAGTGATCCAAGTTGGTGTCACAAGCTGCTTTCCATGGTGATGTGGGGCTCTCCTGCAGGTCCCTTCCAGCTGTGGCCTACAGGGATGGAGTGTGGTGAGAGAGGGACGTGGGAATAGCAGGTTGCAATGAGCACACCTCAGTGCCTGGTGCCAAGCAAGCTTGTTCTGGCTGACACAGGCACTGACTGTTCGGTGTGCATGACTTAAAGCAAGGTGACTTCCTCCTACTAGCAACCTTTAGCACCCCAGGAGATGGGTGAAACCCCCTTGTGCTGTTCCATGCCACACCAGGATGGTGAGAGTGGCTTCTTGGAGGCACACAGGGCTGGGATGTTCTCTGTATGCCATGGCTGGGCCCTTTTATTGAGTGCTGGGGACCTGTCTGCATGGGCACTGTGCACTGAGATGGAGAATCAGATCCTCTGTGGTCCTGCAGGAGATGAGGGATGGGGATAAGTGAGATTGCTGAGGATTACAGCGTGGAGCAGCAATCCATGATGATATGTCTCTTGGGGTCGGAGGTGTTTTCAGCACCAAGTCCCCCAGGTTTGCTCACAGCACGTGGCCTGCTGCAGTCAGGCTGCCTGCCGGGGAGGAGGGGGAGCCGTGGTGTTCCCGCTTCTGGGAACAAGGTCAGCCTGTGCCTGCTGTTAAAATGCAGAGGGGAGATTGCTGCCTCGTGACTTGCTCTTAGCCAATATATGTGGAGATTGGAAATGGAAGCAGATCCGTATTGGTGGCTCTGACAGCAACACAGGATTCTGGCACTGGTTCTGCTCCGAAGCTATTTCATGCAAAGAAACAAACATGTGTGATAAATTACCACAAAGAGCCTTTTATAGATTGTTTTCTGTCCTGTTTTCCTTTCAAAGAATTGCAGCTGCTTTGCTCTTATTTCTGCTACAAACAGTGCCCTGTAGTTGGAGTGAGGGGGGGGGAAATCTCTGTGTAGGGAATCTGCTCTGCTCAGAAATATTAGCAGTATTTAGGGCTCTGTGATCTTTTGTTTGTTGGAGAACAGCAACAGGAGTCTCCGTATGTGTAGGACAAAGCAGGCAGTTTGAGGCTTTCCTGGAGAACATATTTTTATTGTCTGTATTATTTCCAAATATACCCCCTGATAGGGAAAACAAAGTCAGCTTGAATGGAAATACCATTTCCAAGTCCACTTCTCAGTCCCCTTGATTATTTTTCCTTCTGTTCTTTCAAACAATCCTCGCAACAGGAGGGAAGCTGGCTTTGGTAATACCACTGTGGTGTTTTTTGTGGTATTTTTTGTATAGAAAAGCTGAAAACTTATAAAATTAACTGGAGGTCTTAAACTCACTATAGGGCAAATGAGGAGAAGTCCTCTGCAAGAGGAAACAAGGAAGTGATTATATCAGTTCGGGATTGCACACCTATAGTAAAGGACTCCAACTGCAGTGTGGTACCTTTCAATCAAGTTGGTATCTTTCAGACAGGGCATGACGTTAATTATACCTTGAGTGTTATTGACCTTTAATCAGAAGGTGTAAGAGTTTCTTCGTGGTAGGTCTTCCAGAATTGAGACACTCATAGCACCATAGGCAGAAGTCCGTGGAGGAATTGGTTCCAGCCTGTAGGAATAAGGTCAGGCTGAGGATCAGATCCTCCTGGTAGCAGAAAGCAAAGATCCTGCTTGCTCTGTGGTTTGTGTACTTGTTTTCTTTCTTTATTTTCTCATCCCTAGGGTTCATGTTTTTCCAGTGCTTGCTGCTATGCTGGAAATCGAGCTCAGTAAATAGTGCACGTTGTTTTAGTAGCTGGTGTTCAGATGGGACCTGGGCAGGCACTGGCAGTGCTAACACTTGCAGCCTGAGGGATTTTCTGTCTGGACTTGGGCTGTTTTCCCTCCCCTCTGTCCCTTCAGGTCTCAGGTTTCCTTTCCTCCTGAGTGTTCAGTGTTAGCAGTTGCAGTTGATAACATCTTATCCAACCCAATGAATCTTCTCTGTCCAATTTTCTTTAATCCAGCCACTTGCTTGCTTCCAAACAGAATTTTCTGAAGTCTCAAGCCTTTCTAGGACTTGTCGTCTAGAAAGGCAGAAGTAGATTTGGGTTTTCCAGACATAGCTGCTTGCTTTGGGCTCACTCTGGGTCTCCAGTACCCTCCAGGCAGGAGGATCCACCTGGGAGCTGCTCATCTGCTTATGAAAAAGGCTTTTTGTCATCTCTGGAACTCTGGGGAAGAGCAACCCGAGCCAAGAAGCAGCTGTGTTTGTGCAGCTCTCACCCTGCTCGCAGCTCTCCAGCAGCAGCAGCTGTTTATTGTAATTTCTGGAGATTATTTTAGGTTTGGGGCATTTGAGAGATTATACAAACACCCTGCCTGGTGACAATGACCAGCCCCTGCATACCTGCAGGTATTTCATTCTGCAGATGCTGTTTTCTAGGGTGTGTATTTAGGCCAGCGCTTCCAGGGAGAGACTTCTATGCCTGGTAACAGACCTTTGGATCCTTCACCATTTCCTGTCTGCAGCTCCCAAAAGCAGCCTGCTGGCAGTGCTCCCGGATGCGGGGATCTAGGGAGGGGTGTGGGGATCCTTGCTGCAGAGAAGTGCAGCATTTTCTGGCTCTGCCGTGCCCACTCGGGGCTCAGTGTCTGCTGCTGCTGTTCTCTGGCTGGGGTTATCCAAGGACCTGGAGGCTGCGCTGCATAGAAAGCTCTGCAGTGAGACAGAGGGATGATAAACAGCCAGATGGATCCTCGAGTGTTCCTGCACAGGAATACTTGTGCTGTAAACACGCTGGTCCTGCTGTGACACAAGCCAGATTCACTTGCCTTATATGCTGCTCCTGGGAAAGATGGATTTGTTTTCCAGCACTGAAATGAGAATGCGATGACAGCATTTGCTTGCTCAGGCTCCATCCAATATTCTGCAAATCATTTTGTTGTCTTAAAAACAGATAGAATACTCTTGAGCTATCAAGGCACCTGCAGTGTCCTTGGAGACCCCCAAGGCTGATGTGGTAGTGATGTCCAAGTGGATTTAGGGACTCAGTGACCTGAAAGAACAGGGAGGAGGCAACCAAATCTCACTTACAGAGTCTGTCTCCATGGGGGAAGCTGGCTGGTATTGGAAACATAGCAGCAACACAGTTCGTGTTAGTTCCTACTCCTTCTTGCTATAACAGGATCTTTCCAGTCTACTGCAAAGATTAGGTGCTGACCCAAGGTGTATAAACAAAGCTGGCAGCCCAAGGTATGTTAGGGATTTTAGAGCTGTCACAGCCCATCTCTAGCAGCTCTTGGCTAAAAGGAGGACGATTGGCAGAGAACCTGAGCGTGGATTTTTGGAGGGAAGCAGAGGTGGTGGCTGCAGTCTTGGGGAAAGGAAGCCTCAGAGAAAGCAGAAGGGCTGGAGCAAAGGATCCTGTGCTAAAGGTGACCAATGCAAAGCATGCTGTCAGTCTGGAAAGAAGCAGTATTGTTAAGCACATAAATCGTGGACTGTAGACGTTCCCTGACACTGGAGATACCAATGCAATTTGCAGAGCTTCATCCTGATGAGCTGAGCCATTCTTGAACAAAACTGGTTTTTTGGCTTCTGGTATCCAGAAGTCTCAATTCTGAATGCCACCATCTATCTCAAGAGGCTCCTCCCCCCCATCTTGCCTTCCCTTACCCAGACAGCAACCTGTTCTAACCGATTTTTCTGTCCCCAGCTGCCCAACATGTTCGGTGACCTTCGTTCCACATTCATTGCTCTGATGATTGGCTCCTATGCTTCCTCTGCTGTGACCTTCCCTGGGATCAAGGTGAGGCTGTGGGATCGTGACTCATTACCCATGCTGTTTTGCTGGAGATTTCCACCATTTAGAGATGATGCAGAAAGAAAGAGGGATGAATTGCCAAAGCACTTTGTTGGAGATGTGCTTTTGCAGGATTCAGTTCCTGTGTGTGCTTACAGACTTACAAACTCTGTTCTCAAGGTCAAAATCATATTTCCTTGTGCTTTCTAGGTTATATATGACTTTGGGGTCTCCTTCATCCTTATTCTGCTCGTCTGGGCAAGCTGTGCAGGACTAGTTTTCCTCAACTGCTTCTTCAACTGGCCGCTGGAGCCCTTCCCAGGACCAGAAGACATGGACTATACGTAAGCACCATCTTGATGGGCCCCCTTCTTAAACATCTAAAAAGTGATGACATAGCCAGTACAGAGAATTAGGCAGGGAATTCTCTTCCATGTTGCTTATTGCTGCCAGTTCTCCTGAGGGTGAGTGTTTGTGTCTGCCACTAGCTTTATATCTTGGCTGGTGAACACCCATTTTACCTTCCGAATCATTGCAATCATAAAGGAGAATGATGTACCAGTAGCAATAAGCATTTCCATGCTGACCTGTGTCAAAGTGGTCCAGGGCAAGTACTTCTGTCTGCTCTGGATCCAGATGACTTGTGGGTTTGTAGGTTGAAATCTAGTGCTTTGCATCCCCACAGCCTTATTCCCACAACTTTGCTGCCTCTGACCCCCAGTCTGTGTTGCAGCCTCATTCTCTTTACTGCCCAACAGGGTGAAAATAAAGTTCAGCTGGCTGGGATTTGACCACAAAATCACTGGGAAGCAGTTCTACAAGCAAGTCACAACCGTGGGGCGCCGGCTGAGCGTGGGGAGCTCCATGAAGGGCCCCAAAGAGTCAGCAGCCTTGCAAGAGAACAACAAGCTCTGCCTGTCCACGGTGGACCTTGAAGTGAAGTGCCAGCCTGACAGCACAGGTATGGCTCCCCTCATGCCCTGGGAGATGCTTGTTTTGGCAGGAGGCTGGTGCTCTGCTCCAGGCCTGTTTACATGAGACAGTGTGATACATGATCCATGTATTGCCAGGGCCACATGTCAAGCACCACTATGTAGATAAGAGTTCAGTTATACAAGGAATCGTGCTCATGTATGGCCTGCTAAAGTATGTCATTGCCAGGCACAGATGACCACGTGAGTGACTGGTATGGGAGTAGGACTGCACACCTGGTCACTGATGTCTCTTAGGCTGCTGCCACCTCCCAGCCTTCCCTCCTTGGGGATATGGCAGAAGGAAATGGTTAGAAGTTTCCTATTGCTTTGCTCCCCAGAACTGGGTGAGACTTCCCTTGCCCAAGTTGTTGGTGGCCGAACTCCCAGTATCTATCACTGTTCAGTGAGGAAGTTTGTACGAGAGCAGACAGTTGCTCTTAGCGGACTTGGGGCTGCCCCTGGCACCACACTGGGATGACTGGGCAGAAGGCTTGCTAACCCAAGGGCTGCAGCCTCTTCTGAAGTCATGCCCATCTGTAAGTCTGTGTTGCTATCTTCAAAGACTCCGTTATTCCTTCTGCAGCTTCTCCCTCCTTCATGAAGAGTGTCTTCAGCCCCATCTTGTTGCTCAGCCTTATCACCATGTGTGTCACTCAGCTGAGGCTCATCTTCTACATGGGGGCCATGAACACCATCCTTGAGTTTCTGTCTGGAGACGAAGACCAAGGTAAGGTGATCTGGAGACTTTTATCTGCTTCCTTGGAGCTGGGTGCTGACCCAGACTGGATCCTTGCAAGAGGTCAGCATGGCTGATTACTCAGCAAACACACCATGTACAGCAATTACTGGTGCAGCTGGCAGCTGATGGTAGGGTCCAGTGGAAGGCTGGAGCTGGCCCAGGAACGAGGGACAGTGAGTTGGACACTTGAATGTCAATCTAATTTTAGTCTTGTGTCTACTAAACACTATTTCATGATATTTCTTCCGATAGGTTGTTGAAAGTGGCCTCTCAGGATGGACTGTGACTGCTTTTTTTTTTTAATTGGGAAACCTGTTCCATCAGGGATTTGCTTTACTTATCCAAAGCATCACGATGTGCAGAGCAGCTGACTCTCATGACCATTGGCTGGACTAGGTGTCTGGTCCCAGCAGCAGGGTGGGAGAAGTGAAGTCATTGCTGTTTTGTGCAGCCTGTGTGTGCAGGGAGGCTCAGGGGTGCTCACTGGTCTTGTATTTATAGCTCTGATTCAGTACTTGGAGCAAACAGGAAAGAGTACATTAGTTTACTGTTGCTGAAAATACGCAGGATTGCAAAACAGGACTTAGCTTTTTTTTTTTTTTGTCCTTTGTAGTAAGATCCAGTTTGAACTTGTTAAGTCTGGATTGCATGAAGCTGATAAATCAAGAGGCGCTCCTCTGAAAACAGGAGTGAGCTCTGGGGGAGGGAAGGAAACTCCAAGTGCCCTGGCATTCCCTGAATTGCTTTGTTTGAGAGTTTGACAGCCTGAGACATTCAGCTCTTTATCTCCTGGCTCAAGAGCCAATTTAGGCATTAAACAGTAAACAGGACAAACTTCATGCTGCCTACCTTTCCCAGCACAGCTCAGTTTTCTGCTTACCTTGTAATTCTTGTACTCTGATATATTTTTTTCCCCCTGATTTGCTCTAGTTATTTCCTCCTCCCTCCCCCCTCTCCCAGTATTTTAAGATTGATATCAATTTATGCTGCCAAGTCTGTTCCATTCAAGCTCTGTGCTTAAAAAAAAAAAAAAAGAGCCTGTGCTTCTTGGGTGAATTGTTCTTCTGTGCCACCTTTGAGATTTCTTCCCATTTTCCCCCTCCTCCCCCTGAATGCAGCCTGGGCTCACAGTGCTATCTGCTGTCTTGGTGTTTCCATGGCACCAGCAAAACAGTGGTATTGTCTGGTGGCAGCAGTGTCAGGCTGTGAGAGCTGTTCCAAGATGCATGCAGATCTCTAGAAATGTAATCTGTGTCCATCAGGAGAGGATGGGATGCTGCTCCCTCGGATTTCTTGTTTGTGCTGTTGTTTACTTGTTTGCTCAGAGAGCTTCCCCTGCCTGCAAAACTCAGCAAGGGAAGAAGAGAGCTGCAAGTGTTGTTACGGTCAAAGAAAACTTAAACGCACCCAGGGGCTGGAGAGAATGCTTTGAGGAAAATCAGAGAGTGTGAAGTCTTGAAGCTGTGCTGAAGCACTGTGTTATTGGAAGTTCTGCTTCCTGTGCATTTCATGTTGTGAAAACTTGGGGAGGAAAAACAGTCGGTATGTGGCTCCCTATCTTCTGGAAACCCCCAAAAGGTGGAGGAGAGAAACTAGAGAGTTCAGAAGCCCTCTAAACAACCGTGCAATTGTGCTGTGGGAAGACAGGAGAGAGGAGACCCTGTTGTGTTCGGGACTTTTAATTTGGCTTTGTCATAAATCGTCACCTCGGTTCCAAAACTGGTAGTACTTGGAGACCTTGGGTAGAACCAGGACAGGCTGGAAATCTTGGCTGTATCCTTGCTCAGGGTAGTTTGACGTAATGACTTAGAGAACAGTGGGTGTAAAGGCCATGCCCATGTCTGCACCCTTTCTGTTTGCTCTGCTTCTGCCATGCCTCTTGGTGTTTGCTTGATATCCTCTTTCCTCCTTGGGAAATAACAGTTTTATGATAGTTAAATTGAGGAGACTGTTCTTATAGGATCTCTCCTTCTCTCACTGTTCCCATAAACTTCATTCCCTGCTTGAAATTGGCTTCTGCTCCCGGTGTTTAGAGCCTAAGATTAAGTGTTCAGAATAGCACAGAGAAACAAAACTTGACAGCATGGCTTGCTTCTTACCCTCAGTTAAAAAATAACCACACAAGAGCAAATCAGCTTTGGGAGTGTTTGTAGAGGGTGATGCCACCTGTTTCTTTTGGCTCCAGCAGACGGGATGTGGGGCCACGCCAGGGCTTGCTTGTGCAGAGGTAATGGGGGCAGGAATGTGAGTTCGGAGGCTGGAGCTGGAAGTTCCTCTTAGTTCCCCAGCCAGCAACTGGAGCCAGAAAGGGATCATCTGGTGCTATGCCTGGGCACTGCGAGGCAGCCCTACTGGGGTTTGCTATGACTGCATAGGAGAGGAAGGCTTCTGGGAAACCTCCCACCTTGATTTTGGTACTGTATGCTTTGGAGAGCCCTAGTGATGCATCGGGAGGGATAAACTGAAATTCTTTTTGGCTGCTTTTGCTTACAGCACTGTAACTTGTGAGCGCCCTGTGCTGAGATTGTCAATTCCAGAATCACATCCTTATTTCAGAGCTGTGGTACACTGACTCACCAGTTCTTCTGTGTGATGCCTACAGATCCATCATGTGGACTCCAAAGAGGAAGTGGGAAAAAGCATTGTGGAGTGGGGGAACTGTCTGATTACAGGAGGGGGGAGGTTTCTTCTAAGTCTGCTGGCATCAGCTTTCCCCTAGAGAGCCACATAGACACTTCTCCTGTGTTTAACACACAGGGAGTTGTCATCAGTTTGAAATTGTAATGATTGCTCACAGATGGTGTGTTTCTTGCTGATTATTTCCCTCTCACAGAAGCACTTCCAAACTATTCCTTTCTTCACAAAGTGCCATAGATTTCACCTTCCCAGCATGGCTTGTCCTTGCTGGAGCTTCTGAGCTGGAGAAGATGCATGTGGAGCTCCCTGCAAGGCAGCAGAGGGGATGACTAAGGCAGGGTTGCTGTGCAGGATGCATTGTGTGCAGAACTTTCCCTGTTGCTCCTAGCCAGCAGAAACCTCACCAGAACAAAGAACTTTTTTGGGTGCCACTCCTGGAGTTCTGCCTGCTGTCGGGCTGATGCTCCTCTAAAAATACAACAGAAGGAGGACTTCTCAGCTGCCTTCAGCCCTGCAGGTTCATCTGCAAGTATATGGAATCCAGGCTTCTAATAAGAGAGGTGAACAGTGAGGAGGAAGCTTCTTTTGTGTCTTTTTTTTCCCTGTTACTGCTAGTTTATCACTTGAACTGACACTTTGAAAATCTTTTTTATTATTATTTTTTTCCCCTGCAGTGAGTCTCTACACTTCCATCTTCGGGGTGCTGCAACTGCTGTGCCTGCTGACAGCACCTGTGATTGGGTACATCATGGACTGGAGACTGAAAGAATGTGATGATGGCTCTGAAGAGAACGAGGAGAGCAACGCTGAGCAGTGCGTAGTGTGTGCCATGCAGGACATGCAGCCATGTAGTGGGCCCCTTGCTCTGACGATACATAGAAGATTGAAAAGGATATTGGTTCATCAGTATAGAAAAGAAAGCTTGTAGGAAGACTTGATAATTGGAAGGAGGGAAGGACTGTGACTTCCATGTTCACTAAGATCAGTTAAGAGGAACAAATTTAAACTGTAGACCAGAGGCTCAGACTTTCCTTCTAGAATAACAGTAACAGCAGCAGCACTGAAGTAATTGCCTGTACGTTCCTCACTTTCCACTGATGGAGATCCCTCCTTCTCTCTAGGAGGACCTCTAGACAAACTGGTTTAGATAGTTGATGTGAGATGTGGAGAATCTTGCTGTGAGTTTCAGCAGCTGCTGAAAGTACTTTTTTTTAACATAGGTTTTGTTATCCTTCCAGAGGCGACAAGAAAAAGAAAAAACGTGATCGTCAGATCCAGAAAATCACCAATGCCACCAATGCCTTTGCATTCACAAATCTCCTGCTGGTTGGATTTGGAGTCACCTGTCTCATTCCCAATCTACCACTGCAGGTGAATAGGTCAGAGGTGTGCTGGAGGGACTGGCAGCATGGGTCTGACGAATGCAGGAGGTCCTGCAAACCAGCAGAACCAGCTGATGGCAGGAGGGTGTTCTGGCTCTGCTGGGAGATCTCTGTGCTGCTTTGGGAACCCCAACCTTAAAGCTGGAATGAATAATACCAATCAGTTTTTACGAATCTTGAGATAACCTAAAGAAGCAGCTGTAGGTAAAATGGCAGAGTTGAGCTGCAGTTTGTGCAGCTGAGCTCTGTAACCACAAATACTTCCCTATTGAGGTGCTGTTAGCAGTGCCTGTGCTTTAACCTGGGCTTGATTTAAGCTGCTGACTGACAGAAAATCTGCAGTAAGCATCGTGACGCCAACATATACAGCAGGCAATTTCTGCATCATATGCTATGCCCAGTGGTACCTGTGGGTTTATAAACCTGTTAGAATATTTATTTTGTGACGCCACCTGCTTTTGGCAGATGAGTTCAGTGACTGTATACTATCCTTAGACACGCTCTGGTGATGTGGGCAAACAGATGTCGTTTGCTCATATTTGCATATTGTCTGCAATGTCTTGTGGAAATTTAACTAAATTGGACACATGTCCAAAAAGAAAACACTGTGGCCCTGGCTACAGTTTCCTGGGTACGTGTCCTTGCAACAGGGCCATCTACAAATGAGACAGACCATGTGTATGGCTAACCTCAGAGAGCATGACACATTTTCCTGGGCAAAGTGAGGAAAAACACTGCTTTTAGAGATGAATATTTCCCTGTGCCAATCTTCAGGTTTAGGCTCTCAAGTCTGCCTTCATACTAGAAAAGGAGAGTTCATTTTAGGAATGGAAGTGTGTTGGGTGCTGGTACCCCTTGGCATCCAGGACTTGACATTTTATTCTTCTCTTTGCAGATTCTTTCCTTCATTTTGCACACGATTGTAAGAGGATTTATCCACTCAGCAGTGGGAGGCCTCTATGCAGCTGTGTAAGTCTCTGCTTACCTACAATATGAGGCTGGACAGATACACTGGTTTGAGGTGATAAGATGTCCTGGTGAGAAGGAGATCAGGAAGTAAAGTCTGTGTGGTCAGAGGGAAAAAATGATGCAGTTTTTATTCCCTTCCCTTGCTGGGAATGACAGTAGCTGAACTGAAGTCCTGGCTGATACATTCCTTCTTTGGAAGCAGATAACCCTTTTGGCATTACTACTGCCAGGACAGAGGTGTAACTGCATGTGGGCCACAGGTGAGACCAGGCCATTGACACTAGGATTGTATAGTATGAACTCGAGGCTTTTCTTGTTATAATGGCTAGCTACGTGTATGTGTCTGGGTAAAACATTAACATAATCGAACATATTGTTGCTGATTTGGTCTCTGGAAATTGCACTGGTAAAGCATTGCCCAATATACCATTAGTGAAGCATACTCCCTTTCCCAGGTGGATCATCCATCCTGTTTCCAACTTAACCAAGTTACCAAATGCCGGATCTAAATACTCTCTTCCTTAGTAAGCAATGTTTTTCACTTTGATAACAGATCTGCCTCTCTGTCCTGAGCTGCTGGACAGAGAACAGGAAGAAACTGTTGGCTTTCAGAGGATAACAAAATGGTTGAGGTGGGAAGGGACTGTTCAAAGCCACCTAGACCAACCCTCCTGCTCAAGCAGGGTCAGCTAGAGCAGGCTTTCCAGCACTGCATCCACTTGGGTTGTGAATATCTCCACGGGTGGAGGCTCCACAGACTTCTTCTGTGAAAGGTTTTGGTCTCATTGCCTGTGTATTCCAGATTCAAAAGCCCATCAAAGACACTAATTCAAAAACACGTAAACTTTTGGTTCTATAGCAGCTAGAAGCAGAATGTTTTTGTCCTAGTCAAGGTAAATGTCTGTTGTTGTATGAATCAGCTTGCTTGTAAGTTAAACCTGGTCAACCACTGCAATTCTTTCCAACTTCTTTATTTTTAGTTTGAATTAGACTTCTTTGAATATTGGAAAGAAAAAGGCAGATCAAAACTTGCCAACCTGCCTTATTCTAAATACTGCTCAGCTGTGAAAAGAGACAGATGTTAGACTGTTTCTGAGATTTATTTTTCCATTAGTAGTATCTGATATTCAGCACTTTCCAATGAGCAGTATTGTTTAATTTGACATGGGATCAGACTTGTCCTCTAAAAAGGAAAACACACACTAACCTGTTGTGCAGGTTTCGCTCACTTCTAAATGGAGCAAATTGCTATGGCCAGATGAAAATGATTGCATGGCTGCTAATGCTGTCACCTGGATAAAGAGGCCCTGCTTTTAACTAGTAAATGTCAACACTCTTCTCCCTTTCAAACAGAAATAGTTGTATAAGCACTTCCATCTGTCTCATGGCACTACAAAACAAGTGCTAGATCTGGTATTTCTTAAGTTCTAGAATTCAGGGTGAGAATTGTCTGCAGAGGAGGCATCTGTTCCATCACCGGGTGCTCTCTGCTCTAGAGAGCACTGTGCTCACCACCACGTAAAACTAAAATCTCTACAATAAGAGGTAGCTGTACCTAAGTTCAGGAGAGAGAAGTTCTTCACGTTATGCCTCTCTTGGGACTGTATTCTACTGTGCTAGTCTACTGTGAGTGTAACCTGAGCTGGGTGTTGTGAACAGTCAAGGTGACATATAATAATGCTATTGCTTTTTCTGTTGACAGATACCCCTCTACTCAGTTTGGTAGCTTGACAGGGCTGCAGTCGTTGATCAGTGCCCTTTTTGCCCTTCTGCAGCAGCCTCTGTTTATGGCATTAACAGGACCGCTGGAAGGAGACCCTCTCTGGGCAAGTTATTCTCACATATATTATGCAGGCCCAACGGTGAAGACAATTTGTGCTCACTTCTTAGAAAACAAAAACACCCCCTGTGCATGGTCCAAGGTTACAAACAGCAGGGAGTGTATGTGTCCCTCATCTGCTGTTCTCTTGGTGCCATCTAAGAGACGCTTTCCTGTGTGAGTAAGAGGCCCTGGGGGGGAATGGCACTAACCCTTACATTGGTGTGTGGGAAGGGAGAAGGCTGCTGTATATTTCTTTCCAAACAGTTTGTATGGGAGGTCAAAATCTGTAAGGTAAAAGTGAGTTAATTTGTCAGGCCCTCAGATGCACTAGAAATTCTCAGTTATCTTGAGAACAGTAAACTAATGATCAGTAAATATTGGTTTGCTGATGCTAATGTCAGGAAAACCAAGTGGTTTTGAGTGTAGGACAAACGTGTGGTGTACTGTTGAGAGCATCTGGGCAGCTCACTGTCAGTTTTTTGGAGAGTCTTGGTCTCTACTCCAGCAACATGTGGCTCTTCAGTCAGTGATGTTGGTGGAAAGGAAATACACCTTGAACAGCCCTACGTGTTGTGTGGAACAAGAGACTCCTGTAGCCGAGATCCAGAGCAACAAACTCTTACGTTATTTAATTGATATGCATGGTGCTCTGGGCACCAGAGTATAAATAAAAATACAAAGGATATTGTTGCCAATACAGAGAGCAGGGCGTCTCCTGGTTTGCCTGTAGCTGAGTGACGTGAGCTGGATTCTGAAGCTTGGGTGTGTGTGACTTGGTTGTTGTTTTAACCTGCCTGTTTTGTCTGTCTTCCTGCAGGTGAACGTTGGCTTGCTTGGTTTGAGCTTACTGGGCTTCTGCCTTCCAATCTACCTGGTCTGCTACAAACGCAGGCTAGAAAGAGAAAGAAAACAGAAGATTGAAGATTCCAAACTCTTCCTCAAAATCAATGGCACTCCCAATGAGGAAGCCTTTGTTTAAACTGGTGCTTCAAATACAACCTCCCCTGTACAGGTTCCTACCATATCCGTGGGTTCTACCTGTGGTGTAAGCCAGGCTTTTTCTCTCCTGGCTCTGTTCATCACTGGAGTGAGGGCTGGACATCATGACTGAGCTTTCCTCAGATATCTGTCAGGAGGAGACTTCACACTCCTTACTTCAGAACACAAGATGCAATTTTCCTTTTTATAAAGGCCACAGAGATATTGTGTCTTAAATTACCCCTGATCATGCTCTTCAGCTGCAGAAGCTCTACATAGGAAATTGGGAGAGAAGGAAGAGATGGATGGGGGAAGAGGGAAGAAAGACATTAATTAGAATTTGTAAATGTAACATGCTGAAGTCCATTCTCCCTCTTCTTCTCCCAACCTTGGCCGGCTGTCTCACATGTAAGCTGCACTATCCTCCCTTCCTGAGGCTTCATAACAGTCTTTCTGCTTGATATGTAGCTGGACTCAGCAGTTTTACTGCCT
This sequence comes from Odontophorus gujanensis, assembly GCA_013399175.1. Classification (NCBI taxonomy): domain Eukaryota; kingdom Metazoa; phylum Chordata; class Aves; order Galliformes; family Odontophoridae; genus Odontophorus; species Odontophorus gujanensis. Next base: position 24,410 of record VXAB01002892.1, read on the forward strand.
ATCCAGAGGTATCCCAGACTGTTTCTGAAGCAGAGAAGGGGATTTATTCCTTCGTACATAAGCACGGCTTCAGTGTATCGCTAAATGTTGGCTGCTAGCACTGACAGCTCCCAGACGTTTTATTACTGCAGTGACACAGACTGTGAGCAATGGATCTGCCTTCCACACAGAAATGGAGAGCCTGCTGAACTGTTCTTGGTCCTACACCAAGCCTTCAAAGGCCTGGAATTCCTTTCTTCCCAGCCTGTAAGCCACCTGTACATGTTGTAAACTGCCTGCAGTCCTGGAACTGTTGAGATAGGAATTGGATCTTGTTTACCGATGAAGTGCTTTTGAGACTTGTTGCCTTTTGCCTCTTCCTCCCTCCAGTGTGAACCTGGGAGAGGAGTAGCAACGTGTATTTACTAAAGTGGAGAGTCTTCTTGAAGCTGGGTTCTGGGGCTCCAAATTCCTTGGTGTTCTCTTGTCGTAAGCTGACTTCTTGTTGAGAAGAGCCAAGAGTGCAGAACAATCCTTGTGTTTGGTAACTGGATCCTGTGGATGTATGGCAGGGTGATGTGGCAAAGTAATTTTTCCTCTAGCCGTAGCTTATCTACATTGTTCTGACATAGGCTCCAAGCTGCTGAACACCAGGTTACAATGACTGACCAAAAAGCTGCTGGTTTGGCTGTATTAAAAGCCTTCTGTGTTGTTGGTGCTCTGTCTGGACAGAGTACATGGTGACTGATTGTATGGTGAAGCTGACTTGCAGAGCAATACGTGTGGGTAAAGGTGCCCCAGGGCCCATTTGCCACAGAAGGAATACAAAGGGAATTCTTAACATGCTTATTTTTATAATGGTTTTCCTGGGCCTTGCCTAAAGTCGACATTCCTCCCTTTCACCTTCTCACTGAGGTCAGCAGCTCAGCCTGTGCAGCTCGTGACTGATGTTAGCCACCACACATTGCGTGCAGCAGTGCAGTGGGCTGAAATAGTGACTGCAGGGAGGCTGGTGGGGAGAAAGAAGAGGGTTATGGAGTGGTGGTGTCTTCTGAACTGCCAACTCCAGTGTCACCTTGATGATGGGCTGCATGGGACGGCAGCGCCATCTTGAGTCGCTGTCCTTGGCCAGCTGGTGGCAGATCAGTTGGACTCCACTCATGGTACCTTTCAGTCTCCAGTAAGTCATTAGGAAATGACTTGCCACTTGACAGTTCTACACATCTATGAATTTGATTTTATTTTTTAACTTGTTGCCTTTATTAAATGCTTGTTCCAAGGCAGCCTTATTGCCTGCTGTTAACACTCTACTGTTCTAAAGGTTTTCATGTTTCTGTTGGCCTCCAGCTTTGGGGATGATTTGCCCACGTTCCTGGCTTTTTGCCCTGTGTGTCCAGTGATGATGAAGGCAGCATTTTGATTTGATTCGCTCTTCTCCTGAGACTGCCTCAAGTGCATGTCAAGATCCACCAGCAGTAGTACAGCTTTCCTAGATTTCCAGAGGAATGCATTCTGTATTATTACACTTCCTCCTTCTAAAAGTATTGAGAAGATTTTCCCTCTTTCTCCAAGATATTTTTTACATGACAGCAACTTTACATACCTTTTATTTTTAATAAGCTCTCAGACAGGTGAGTGGTTCTGAGCTGCAGCCCTCAGACTCGCAGTATCCCTAAATAGACAGCTCTTGAAGGACGGCTGCATGCTAACTCAGCAGCACTTCCACCTCAGTCCCAAAATGATGAACATGATATCGTCTGCTTCTATCACTTCAATTCCTGATATAAATGCCTCTGCAAAATAGAGAAGTACCCAGAGAGGCATATTTCACAAGGCCACAGTGGAGATGCAGCTGCCTTTGAAGTGTGTGTAGCTAAATTAGACAGAGAACACTCTTTTATTCCTGCCATCTACCTCCCTGCTGCAGTTCTCAGTTCCTTCCCTTTATTAGGGAAATTGTCTAACCCGGTATTGTTTCATCTGATAAAACATTGGGTATATGTGGTTGTTGTCTCTGCTGATGTGTCACAGTGTGTAGAAGCTGCCGGTCAGCTGTGAAGAACAGAGCTTGTGCTTTTGAGTCATTTGTTTTTAGGCTGTGTTTTTAGACTAAGAGTAAAGTGTGCCTTTGGCTTGCAGTTTTGAGGACAGGTGGGTACACAATGAATTTTAGTTGGTTAGGGTTGAACAGACTCATGGGAGTGCTTTGTTGTGCAGCCCGAAGTCAGTCAGTGAAATTCATTGCTGTAGAATGTCATAGGGAACCGATTATTATTATTTAAACACAAGGGACTACAGTTTAACAATGGTTCGATACATCCAATAACTCAGGGAGATTTTAAGTTGCTGTAAATAAGAAAGTTACGCCAAGAAAAGATTAATCTTTTTCTGCACACTCTGTCTCCAAGAATATGTTTTGAGTCAAAGACTGAGGAAAAATACACGCTGGGCTGTGCAGAGTGTTGGTCTGACTTCGTGGGGTTTAACTGACTCTGACAATTGTGACCTAAACTAATTTTAAAATCAGTCTCAAACTTACATATCTACAAGTCTGTATCTGCATGTGAGATGTGCACCAACTCCACTAACTGTTATGTAATTGTTTGAATGCTGAACCTTCTGTAGGGGTGGGCCCTAGAAGGTGAAGTATTCTGGCTTCAACTTTTCAAAACATTGCCTTGGATGCTGCAGAAACAAACACTGCTGAGATGGTTGTTAAATATGATTGTTGGGGTAGTTTGCCTCGTTCTTTGATGCCTATGGAAATGTAACCGTGGATTCCTTATGTATGGAATGGAAAGCAGCATCGCTGCTGCCTAGAAAAGTGATGCAGGACTAAGAAAATTCCCAGTGCACCCTTTGGTGTGCATGAGCAACCCCTGTTGAAAAAATAAAAGGAAAACCAAACACTGGAGAGCCACATCAACTAGATCAATACTGTGTTCACCTGTAATTCTCAAATACACATCAATACGTGTAACTATGTTAACCTACACATTCTAGCCTCAAGGAACGTTTGTTGCTGTGGGTATGTTTTGTTTTTTTTTTGCTTCCCCTCATACTAGAAATGTGAAGGGATGGTCATGGAAAAAGCTTCATTTTCTCAGTAGAAGCATCCCCAAGTGAATGTGATGAAGCAGAAATGTGATCTGTGGGTGCCTGCAGTTTGTAGGGGTCTTCTGTCAGCAGTATTACTGCGTGGAGGTTATGGCACCTTCTGTAAATGTCACTTACCCCTGATCTCTGGAAACTCTCATACATTTAATGTTTTGGTTTTTGTTTGGTTTGTTTTTTAAGAGAAACTGAATGGGGAAGGAAGAGTAATGGCTTCTTCCTTTCCCTAATTTGTTAGTACCTAAGCCCCACCAAGCGTCTTCACAGTAGTAATGCATGGTGCTACTGCAGAGAAAATCTATGCTGTTTTTCTTATTTGGAGATATATAACTGCATCCAGTTATTGTCAGAGTATCTGGATCCTTAAGATGTAACTGGACATAGATATCTACAGAAATCATAGAATCATAAGGGTTGGAAGGGACCTCAAGAGATCATCGAGTCCAACCCCCCTGCCAAAGCAGGTCCCCTACACCAGGTAATAGGGAAATATGAGAGCAAATCTTGCTGGCAGTCCAACTCAACAGCAATGCTGCAGCAACAAATGTAATGTTCAGCTCTCACAACAAAGCCTAGCCAATGTCCTCTGTCTACAAAGGAAACTTGTAGGATAATGAGATATATATTTTTTAAAACCAAGACAGTAAATCACTAAAATGTTTGCAAGGAGATTTCCCTCTTGACAGGCTGATGGATTTGGGAAATATGCTGCAAAATATAAAGCAGGTACTGCAAAGGAAAGAGAATGGTATCTTAAAAACTGCAACTTCTGTTGTTTGGTTGTTACCTTTGAGTGTGTGCATTTTGTTTTGCTTTTTTTTTTTTTTTTTAATATTTATTTTATTTTGCTGCATCTGCAGAGCTTTTGCTATTTCTCTACCTCTCAGTTCAGAAACAAACACATGGTTCTTCATAATACAAACTGATATCACACTCGGATTCTTGATGGGCATGGAAAAATAAACAAAACAATAAAAACAAAGCCACTCCAGAAAACATTTCATCATTATCACCTTTGGAAATAGCTCAAACAGCGAGGTGTTCTGTAGGTGCAGTCTGACATGTTAACTATTACCCCACAGCTCCTCTTTTTTCTACCTGTGCAGCTCTGCCTGCCACGCAGTCTGTCTCTATCAGGTGTGCTGTGCTCCATGCTGTCATCGTCCTCTTCCTGCTGCCTGCCCTTCTGCTGCTCCCTTATTACTCCTGGAATAACCTCATTTTTCAGAAGTTGCCAAGATTTTTGTTTCATAGCGTGTTTGTCACCACTGAAATGTAAGCACCCTGCGGCAGGCCGGTGTCACCTTCTATGTGTCTGTAAGGTGATGTGTGTTCTCACAGTGCTATCTACAAATAAATGTGGTATTAAGTTAATCATTAGTTTTCCTTTTGAGGCTGGATATAACAAAAGCATCACTTGCTTCTTAACTATGTAAGCACGGGTGCTCATGTGGTGCCATCTGTCAACTTGCTCAGCTGCCCTTTGAACGCTTCCTCGTGCTTTTCTTCTCTGGGTGGGAGCTAACAGCAAGATTTCAATTCGTCTCCCCCTGAGGGTAGAAAATCACGCTCCCTTACTTGTTTTATTTTTACAGCCAGTTGAGGAAGAGATTGGGGTTCATCAAACAGGGTAAGCTGGTACTGAGAGGCGAAGGGTGAAGGTGTATGCGCTGAATACACACAGATAAATGAACCCCAATGTGGTGTGAGGCTCTGAAGTGTGCCCAAAGAGGGGCAGTGTGGGGTCTGGAGCACAACAAGGCATGTGGGGGGGGACTGTGGTTGTTCAGCCTGGAGAAGAGAGGATGCTCTGGGATTTTAGTGATCTCAGTGTCTTATTTCCAACCTTAACGATTCTATTGGTTGTAGCGCTACATCCGAGGTGCGGCTGAGAAGGGAAAGCTTCAGCTATCCACACACGATGCTCAGTGTGATTTCCCCACCACGTACAGATTCGTGCTCTGTGGTTATAAAACCAGCGCCCTTCAGTTCTTTTCCTCCTTTAAACAGGGCACAGGTCACGCACACAGACAGAGACAAAAAAAAGGCCTTTCACAATTGCCTTCAGGAATGCGAGGTCACCCTCAGTACCGAGTACAGCTCGCACTGACCCCGCTCTGAGGCAGTACTGACAATCAGCTGCAAACGCAGACGTCCGCTGCCACCGCCGAGCCCCGTTCCCAGCATAAAGACGCTCGCAACGCAGCTTTTTGCGTTAACGCACGCCTCGCTCGTCGGCCCCCTCC
>VXAB01002892.1:30553-74296 GCA_013399175.1 Odontophorus gujanensis
TTTTTACTAATATTTAAACCCTTGCTATTTTCATCCAACAACAGAGGTGTAGAATTCAAGGACTGGTCTGTGTAACATAGAGGCGGTGTTGCCTGTAGTGCTAGCAGGCAGAAGCACGGCTAAGCACTTAGTTTCAGATGCATGAGAAGTATTGTCTTCTCTAACATCTATTATGTTGATATTTTCCTGTAAACTTAGTTGGTAAAGGCACTTTGTCTTTATGACTGCCTGTCTGGTTTACTTCTGTTCAAGCCCATCTATCTGTTTTCATGCTTCTACTTAGAGTTTCAATTTCTTGTCCTATACTGCGGTAAAGCTCGTTTGCCAGTGAGCTGTGCTGCCTGCAGGGCATCTGGTAAAGATAGAATATATGAACTTCAAATGTTCAGAGTTCTGAGTGTATGAGAAGTTAATTTTGGTGAGGATGACTTCCAAAAGTCATTTTCCTTGGAATTATTGTTTACATCACCAAATCAAAATACCTGCTGGTCTTTCATTCTGCTTCTTCCAGAAATCAATCATAGAATCACTGAATGGTGTGGGTTGAAAAGGACTGCAAAGATCATCTAGTTTCAACCTCCTTGCCATAGGCAGAGTTGCTAACTGCTAGACCAGGCTGCCAGGAGCCTCATCCATCAAATGTGAAGAATAAACACTAAGACAGAAGGTTAAAAGGCAGGAATTACTAGATTTGTTTATTCTTACAGGCTTCCATTTCTTTTTTTTATTTTCAGTAGGATCACTGAACCTTCTGCTCTGTATTGTTCTTTTTCTCCCTTCCGTTCTTTGTGTCTTTAAGATGTATGTGTCTCTAAGGACGCTCAAGGTTGCTACTCTGCTTCAACATATTGGCATTTATTCTTTGGATACCAAACTAGCTCCAACAGTTCTACGTTCTGAGTTGTCACCGTTGGTGCTGGTGTTAGTTTTCCTTGACATTGTACGTAAAAAGTTGCCTATTTTGCATGCCATCAGAGGTGTTTTTTGACTGTGTCTTATGTTCTGGGAAGGAGTTGTTCAAGGCATATGGAAACTACTTGTGTTGGTGTGACCTGGATAGTCAAAGCCATTCCCTATTGCTGGTACATATAGGTACCTTACTGCCTATAAAAACTGAGCTCTAAGTGATAAAAATGTGTGACTGTGTGTCATCCGAGCAGATTATTCCTCCATCTCTTTGACCCCTCTCTACAAAAGCAAATGGGTGTTGTTATGTGCTCCAGAGGTATTTAAGGAGATGTTGTGGATATAGAGCAATAGAACAAAAAGTGGTGTCACATCTTTTATTGTCAGTCTGCATCATATGTCTTTTCTGTGGAGCTTCTTTTACTGACTGTTATGCAGTGGTAGCTTTAAAGTTTTCATTTGATGTCCTAATAGTCTTTTGAGCTTATCTTTCATTTATACCTATCCGTGTTCCAGATAAGCTGTGTGGTCGTTTGCCTGATTCCTTGCAAGGTGCTGGCTGAAATCTTGCATGTTTGCATACTCTCCCTGAAGAGTATTTTAACTGCATCAGAAGACCTTGAGGAGAATCTGAGCATAGAGACTTGCTTCCCTTTCCTGTGAAATGACGATAACAACACTGACCTTCTCTGCAGCAGCACTTCCCTTTGCTGTCAGCTGAGGCATATTTCAATTTAGGAGGCATCTCCAGTGTTCTTCATTTTCCTGCCTTTGGTGTGACAGGCAACTGCAGCGTGTAAACTTGTCATCATTTGGTCAATCTCTGCCCCAGACTTTGGCGTCTTTGTTCCTGTTGCTGCTCCTGGGAGGCTTTTTCTCTGGATCCTTTAGAGTAGTTTTCCCTCCTCCTTTGTCACTTGACAACCTATAAATGTTAGTCATCCCCTGCATTCTTTGTTTGCTAGGAGAAACAAACTGTAAACTACTTAACTTCTTTGTGTTTCTGTTTCTCCATCTGTGAACCTCAAACTGTAAGATAATATTCAGATCTAGTACTTTTCAATTTCTTAAATAAAATGTCATTAGCTTACATCAGGCAATATTTGAAATCCATTCCAACATCACTTTTTCTTCCTCACTCCTTGCTTATTCACCTTTGCTTATCCTATCCCTCTTGTTTTTAATCCTCCTATTAACTAATGCTGCTTTTGGTGGCATGATCAACCCGTGGCAAGCCATTTCCCCATTTTTGAGTTCTCCCTTATGTAAGGAGTGCTATACTGAATTGGACTAGAGGTCCTTTTCCGTCTTGCCTTCTAGCAGCTATTTTTAGGAAACAACGTGTAAGTACGAGTGGAGTGATCCTTCTTCAGTGTATCATTCCAGTACGCGGCATATAAACTTCCTTGAACTGTTCAAATCCCATTTTAAAATTGCTTATGCTTCTTGTGTTTGGCAAGGAATCACATAGCTTAATATGCATGATGTAACAAAGTATGCTTGATTGGTTTAAAATCTGTTACCTAATGATCTTTATTCTGTCCTGGGTCCTGTTGTAAGACACGGTCATCGTTCCTTCTCCATTCACTTTCCAGCACCGTTCATGACTGTTTCTTAACCCTCTGGCTCTCCTTTCTTCTGAGATGAAGGACCTGGTATAACTACTCTGTCACACAGAAACTTTTTCCCATCTCACCTAATCTTTTTTCTCCCCCTTCATTTGTTCTGTACCTTTTTTGAGATGAGGTGATCAGAACTATATACAGGATTCAAGGTGCTGATGCGTGAGAGATTACAGTGGCATACCTGTCATTATTTTTTCTGTGCTTATAGAGTGCTTCAATTTCTGATGTTTCATCTAGTTTTTGAGCTGCCACTGAACTGATAGTTTCAGATGTTTCTCATAACACTACCAAGATGTATGTTGGTGATAGCTTATTCAGGGCCTGTTACCCCATGTGTTGGGGAAAATGAATGCCTACAATGTATTATTCAGCTTCTATTGATGCTGAACTTCATCTGCAATTCTCAGTAGCTTTTTTTACACTACTCTGCAGCCAGCATGAAGTGTTGCTGTCAGAAGAAATCTTGCAAACTCTATAAACTTTTGCCCCTCTTTCAGTTTCTTTTGTGCTATTTTGTTGGTAACATTTCTCTAGTGTAGAAAAAATATTATATTTTTACCAGTTTTTTTTTTTTTTAATCAGTTGTTAATATAATGGACTTCTATTCTTATCCCAGTATATCCTCATTTCTGTGAGAGTAATTCAAGAGGAAATGAGATTTCTTCTACTCATGGTGACTGTGTCTGTTTCATATCTGTGCCTTGTTCTGCTTCCCTGTTTCAACATCATCCTTACTGAAAGCGGAAGTTGAACTCAAATCTGATTCCAGAGAAAAGAAATAAATACTTTTTACAAGAGTCTTAAAGCGCACACAACTGTCAGCTATGAATTTAGATTTATTCTTGTATTTTCCAAAAATCACAGCAGTCAACAGAGCAAAAACTGCCAGAACTTGGTCAGTTGATTCAAAGAGGCATTCAGGAAACCACAGGTGACTCATGTACAGAAATGGCAGCGCCTGCCTTCGCAGTCAACTCTGAGAAAACCTTCCATGTACTTCTCTATTTAGTGTTCCTTCCGATGGGATAGAATGTATAAACAAAGCTTGCTGTGGTTTGTAACTAAGACAAATCTGTACAAAACTCTTGAAGCACTTAGCAACACTCTTCAGCAACTTGGAGAGGACTAAGACATGACTATTGAAAGGATGTAGTGAGAAGTGCAACTATTTTGATTCTGTATGTTCTTGCAGGGTAGTAAGATATTACTGCTAGTTGTAGCATAGGGTTGCAATTAGGCTTTATTGTATCATTGATTTTCTTTGAGGCTGTTACATAAATAGTCTTGAAGTAAAGAGTAAGTACTAGGGATGCTGGTACTAGGTGGACACTGGAGTAATGTGGGGAGAGGAGAGCTCTGTAGTTGTTGCTGTGAGAAATGTGCTGTCTACATTTTGCAGCTGTATTTGTTAACTTTCTATTTCTGTATTCTCTTCCAGCCGTGTTATCCTGCCTGTGTCTGTGGAGGAGGTAAGTCCTTTTCTTGTTGCTTCCTTTCTTTAGGACCGCAAATAAACTCATGGTCAAAGAAGTTTGAACAAAAGCTGGAAAATGCATGAAACAGATCCAGCTGACTTCAGGGCGTCTGTGTGATCTTACCTCATTCACTGTGCTTTGACCAAATAATTTCAAGACTGAGGTATGAGGTACAGATATGCAGATAAATCTTGACTTGTCAGGTTGTTCTAAAGTGCAGTTTCCTTTTGATTAATGCAATTGTTCTTCTTCGTTGACATGAAGAGAAAGCTTTAATACAAATTTAAATGACGCTTTAGTCTGTGTTTTCCTAGAATTCTTTTGTTGCTCTTCGTCTATGAATTAAAATCAATGTCTTCTGTTCTGTGAGGGTGGTATAGCAAAAGAAAAATTGTATCTTTATGTCACAGCACTTCTAAAAACTCTTTTCTAGATCTTGCAGGAAGAAAGCTTTCTTGTTCTTTATGCAAAGTTCTAATTGAAAGGAGAAATGTCATTTATAATGCAGGCAGTGATTTTCATTGCCAAGCTAGGCATGGAATAGCTGTGCAGAATCTGGAGCTTATTCTCTGTTCTTTTCTCTGGGAGTTGCAGCTTTCCTTCCCTCTTCTACACTGAACACTACTCTGAAACACTACACACTAGGTATCTGATCATGTAAAGGATTTTTTTATTTTTTTACTTTTTTGTGAGTTCCTATCAAGGGCTTGCTCTAACTCTTAGGAAGAGCTGCAGTAACAGGACTCTAGTTTGTCTTTTCCCTGGATATGGTACAGAGAATGGTAAGCTGGTTAATGCCAGCGCTGTTTTAAACATGCTTGTTTAGCATGTTTGTCAGTTCCATAGTATTTTGACGGGGCACACTTCAGAACTTGGTGCAGTGTATTTCGGCAACTGAGACTGCTTAGGAAAGGAGAAAACAATGTCTGAGTTTCAGAGTTGAGTTTCGTATTCCTGTGGCTCAGTGTTCTCTGATCGGGCATCACATGCTGATGGCAGCCTGGACTTGTCACCAAAGTGATTTGATGTCTGCATACTATCTTGGTGCAGGAATGGGACTTCATACCAAATGTCTGTCTGTTGTGTACTCCTTACCTATAACCTATATGTTCTCTGCAGGATTCTGTTTCAAGAAATTCCAGCAGAAGCTTGACTGAAGTACTAGAGTAGGTATATTTAGATCTTCTGTTATGGCCGAATGCAGCTTGTGTGAGGAAGTCCTTGTCAAAGGATGGACTAACACAAACAAGGGAAGCAAACTTGCAAGCGGCAGAGGAAGTGTTTGATCAAGCTATGTCTAAATGGTGAGGTACCGCTGAGCTCAATAAATGGAAGACTTGAGCAGGAGCTCTGCCTTGTAGTGATATGCCTCTAGGTATCAAGCTGCGTAATGAGGAAGTTATAGCATCAGTATACAGATTGTTTCTTTGAAGGGGTTAGATTGGATGGAACCCAGCACGGGATTTTTCTGAGTTCTCTGATACTAGGATTAAACTTCATCCAGTTAAAACGAGTCCCTCACTATGCTCTTTTCCCTCCCTTGCTGGCTGTTCAGTGCCAGGCATATTTTCAGCCTTGTGTTCCAGCTGCTTCTGTGAGAGCTGGGGTTTCAGGCAGTACATAAAGATGCTCTGGGACCATTCCTTTCCTCTGGATCCAAGTTGTTCCAGAGAATTGAGTAACATAGTGAAAAGTCTGCAAAACGTAGTGCAAGTGCTGTTAGAAATAAAAACATGAGAATTCTAGAGAGATCACCTTAGCATGGTGGGATGTGGAAAATCCACCAACTTACTAAATGCTATTTTTCCTCAAACTCAAGTATTGTTACCACTTTCCCTTTCCAAGGTCTGGTGGTTCTCGTGTGATCTGTAGTCTAGGTTTTGGGAAATGGTTCCCTAAGCAGAAAGTTCGTACATTCACTTAGCTTTGCACGTGCACTTGTGTCATATGGTAGTTTTAAAGGCATGCTTAAGAAGAAAGCTTATTTCCATATTGACTGAAAGGATGACTGCTGCTTTGGGTTTGCATATTGTCATCCTCCTTCCTGTGCAGAAAGATGCTGATGCATCTGTATGCCACTTGGTCACTACACTGTTGTCTGTACTACAAAACAGATGTTACAACTTTGTTGCTTTCAAGAATTTCCTTGCTTGCAAAATGCTGAATAGGGCTCTGGAGACTTGTCATAGCTCTTTGCTCTGCAGCTCCTCATTAAGCATTTCTGTCTCTAGAAGATGTAATAGGAGGAATTTTTACTTCAAAGACTGGGAAGTTCACTCCTTCAGCATGCAAATTGTTTCTGGAAGTATGGTGCCCATGCATAATGTAGAGAATGAAAACAGTTGTGTCTTTAAGGCATTGTGGTAGGACTGAGGCAGTCTTCCATGTTGTTCTGTGATATGCCAGGAATTCTCTGTTCAGTCCTTTCGCCCCTAACAAATGGAGCTTAACTGCTAGTAAGGAATTCAAGAGAAAACCAGTGATCAGGAAGATAGTGGAGAGGAGTTAACTTAATAAATTTAGAGCTCAGTGGAAAATAGTTAGCCATGTAACTGCTAAGATAGGGATAAAACAGTACAGTGGAGTCCCTGGTGATGACTAAAACTTGAAGGCTGGGATGTAGGTGTTAGACCATAGCAAACTGTCTTCTGCTAGGAAATTCTGCCAAAATTTGGTCCTGCTTAAGCACAGGCTGCAAGCTGCACCCCTGTGTTATTTTATATGTTCTTGCACTACAAGGAGCAAAAAAGATCAATATCTTGTTGCATCTTAGGTCTTTACCTCTTGTATTCTCTCACCATCATATTGCACAGTGCCAGCTTTAGGAGCATGGTCTTGAGCTGCTGTGTGGGTGTCTCGCCAGCTGCCACTTGGAAATGCTGGTATGGATTAGAGCTTTGTGTACACATTCTGTTCTGCCTCTTTGTTCCTCTCACATGGGAAAGACCTTGCCAAACACAAAAGACTCTTATTTATTAATTGTTTTCGAAGCTGCTTTCAGGAAAATAACTGGTCTTGAAGATGACTATGTTGAGATCAAGCATTCTGAATGAAATGTAGTATGAAGAAGATACGCTGTCTGCTGTATTAGAGGTGTTGTGGCACACGTTGAGAGAGGTGACTTCCTGCAGGAGAGACGTTTCAGGGATGAAAAGATACATCTGCCTGATGCTCTGTTCTTCATGGAGCCAGAATCCATTTTTCTGTTAATTTTCACAAGCAGATGTTCATTGGGACAGTTTTATCTGGGCCTTTTCCTCTCCTATCAATGCGATTAAAGGATCAGAAATAACAGTGAAGATTAAATGTTGAAGATGACAAACCAAAGGGCTTATCCTCTTAGGGTCTGAACTTTGACCCACGTATTTAAGAGGGAGAAGGAATGAATGAGAAACTGTTACTAAGAGGAATTAGTTTGTGCCCCTGGAAACCTGTCCTGAGACTTGCTGCAAGGCAGTCTGCTCCTCTAGTGCTGTAGTTGCTAAACTCAAGTTCTCCTCTGCATGAGTGTACATGTGGCTTTAACCCTACTAAATCAGCTTACTTCTAAGATTTCACAACTCTCGTGTTTTGCTTTTCTGGAGGAAGGTGAGTGTTTTGTTCTCTGTGGATCATCTACAGGGAGTCATAAAAAAAGCAGTGCAATATATGAAATGTCAGAAGGCAGAGAGTTACACTGCAATCCAGAATCCAGACTGAAAGCCAGTCTGCTGATGACAGTGCAAGAACTGTCCAGCCAAGTGAGGGGTGCTTGTACAGCCTGGACCAGTACCTTCTGGAGCGAAGTAGCAGAGCTGTTGCTCTTAGTTAGGAGGAGACGCTCTATAGATTGCTTTTGCTATAGCTTGCTTTTGTTGGATGGATGCATCTTCCTCTTTTTTTTCTTGATAGGCTGACTACCTGTTAGATCTCCTAATATGTTTCTGTGGTGAATCTGAGACTGCATAGAGCACTTGTTTAAGTCCATCTGGTATGCTTTTTCTCTGTTCCGGGTTAGCTGAGGCCAGGATATCTAACAATCTCTACTCTCTCAATAGGAATAAGTGTTTTCTTGGAAATATAGTCTTCATTAGCACTAGGTGGTACAAAACACTGTAGAACTTGGGTTCTGTTTTTATTTTAGATGCTCTGACTATACAGTTTAACCATTGGAGTTGTATTCCTTATTCTTTTGATGCTGAAGATGTGTCAGCCTAGTAATACATTTCTGGATTGTCAGCTCTGAGTAGTGCTCCGCTTTTCCGGCTTGAGTTCCCATGTATAGTGTAAAGTTCTATTCCTGATTCTTTGTGCATCCGCTTTGACCAGGAGCAAGAGTGTATTGCTTTTTGCATCTTCTGTGGATGAGGGAATATTCTCTCTTCTATGCATTCTTGATTTTCTTCTGCTCTTTTCTCTGAAGTGTACAGGTGCTTCTTTATGAAAAGGACTGTATAGCAGTAAGTAGTGTGAGTGATTTCTGAGAGCTGATGCTGCCAAGTGTGTCTGTAAGTGACTTAAAAATGATCTCAAATGTAAGAACTAGTGGGAAGTGTGACATATAGAACCAAACCAAAACCCCCACACTAAACAAAGATAGTAGGAAAAATAATTCAGGGTAGAGTGGCAGCATGTATCACGTGGGTCACTAGTTGATTCAGTTATTTCATTAAATAAAGTTTTCAAAGTGAGTTTGCTAAATGAAATAAGAGATCGTTTCAGTTTGCATCAAGACAACTGATAAGAAAGAAAATATGTTATTAAAGAAGCCCTGACAGAACAGAGTATGAACTAGACCCAGAAGGGAAATGGGTATTCAGTGAAGACAAATGACCCAATGTGATTAGGGTCAGTTTTGACAAGAGAGGTCTAAGTAAATTAGTTAGTCATGAGGGCTAAGGGGAGTAATTTCACTATATTCAGCCTTAAAGAGTAGTAGCATTTTATTGGAAAACTGTCTGGTGCAAAGCACCTCTTAACTTCAAGCTTCTAGCTTAGCTGTTTTGATTTGCACTTGCAGGATCCTCATCTTCAGCTCTTCTGGGCTCCTAAACTTTGCACACCTAACATACACCTTAGAGGACTTAAATTGGATGCTACAAATGCCTTCAGTTCTTTTCTACCCTCCTTCCTACACTCTATTTTGTCAAAAAATATTCATATGCAATTCTTTGGGATAAATTATGTGTTTATTAGTTTATGACTGTCAGTGTATTATTGTCCCTTTGACCTGAATGACTGTCTTTAACTTCTTTAGTATCAAGTGGGACAGCTGTATTCAGTGGCAGAAGCCAGTAAAAATGAAACTGGTGGAGGTGAAGGAGTGGAGGTCCTGGTGAATGAACCCTATGAAAGAGATGGAGAGCGTGGACAGTACACACACAAGATCTACCACTTACAGAGGTATGTGAAACATCCCCAGAGGCAGCCAGGATTAAAAGGCAAAAGCAGCTGGAGGAAGATGGGAAGCGATTGCAGTAACTGTGTAAATTATAGATTGTTTAAGGGCTGAAGGACATGGAGGTAAGGTAGAGCATAACAACAGCTGGCACATGGTACAGCTGGAAGTGAGCATCACTGGAACACTCACCTACTGCTGTAGGTAGTTGTGGCTGTTGTTCCCAATAAAATTTCTCTGTTTTTTAAAGCAAATGGAATTCTGTTACCCAATATTTTGATACTTCAATTTGACAAAAGATTGAATGCCTCCTAGGTTTCAACCTGTGTTCAGCCAATATATTTTCTTTTTTTTTTTCTTCTTCCCTCCTTTGTCATGTAAATAAGGTTTAGATTATCCTAGCCATCATTCTCTGGATACCATAGCACTGGGGCTGAGGAGAACCCCACCAGTTCCACCAGTGAATGAGTCTCTAGGATCTGTATTTCTGGTGATGTTCTGCACATCTCAGAGTGTCTGTGCCAGAGCTCTTCCTGCATGTGGTTCTCATCAAAGCTTTTCTTCCTGTTTCCAAATCTTGCAGCAAAGTGCCAACATTTGTGAGAATGCTGGCCCCCGAAGGAGCTCTGAATATACATGAGAAAGCATGGAATGCCTATCCCTACTGCAGGACTGGTGAGTGTGTGGGGAAGGGCTGTGGATTGCTGGCTTTTGGGTCTTTTTTTGGTTAATTGGTTTTGGGTGGGTAGGAAGGAAGAGGGATGGAGGCAGTCAGTAGGGAAACTGTTTCAGATTTTAGATTTCTATCTTTTATGCCCCTTCTGTGGTCAGGAAAAGCAAAATACAGGGCTGCAGAGTTGAAAGAAAGCTCCGTGTCTGCTGTGCTGCTAATGAATGGCAGTGTGTGTAACAGTCATTTCTGTACTGGAAAGGAGCAGACCAAGAAAGGCGTGTAATTCCTGCTAAAGGGACAACTGTGCAGCACTAGTGAAATGGACATATAAGGAGCTCTTCTGTGCTCAAGTACAACATAGTCTGGTGGAAAAAAAAAATTGAGGAAAAAAAAGATTCCAGGGAGAAACAGGAAAGCCTTTGATTGTCTCTTCAGTGCAATTTGATGTTTGCTAATCCTGTAATTGGTATTTTGTCAACTAGGTCAATTTTGTTCTAAGGTTAATGAAGGATGAACAGGTAATACTGCAGTTGCTTTAAGGGTGGGAGTTTGACGCCTATCCAAAGATCATCCAGCAAGTGTACATTTGTAACTCTGGGCTGAGACTCTTGAAGCTGTGCAGAGCTCTGGAATGTTTTATTTCCTCCCTGAAGTTGTTGTCAGCTACAATCTTTGACTGCTACAGTTTTTCAGAGTTTTGTTGCTGTAGGACTTGCAACTTCAACTTTGTCTCTAAACTTATGACTGTGTCTTTGAAGGATACATGTTCTGCTGTTTGGCAGAGGTGCAGTTGCTATGGGAACTGTAAACTTAAAAATTCCAACTGGTCTTGAAACTCAGCATAGAAATATGTTATTTTTCAACCACTTACTTGAGAGAATTTGAAATGAACTGTTTTAAAAGAAAGAAAAAGGCTTTGCAGTGGGGGAGGTTAGTATTACTTTGGTACATGAATTTACCTACAGCAGTGCTAGTGGAATGGATGTTTCAAATACAAAGTTCTGTTACTGCTATCAACTGCAAAATAAGTTTTTAATGTGTAACGTAATTCAAGATGCTGAAGCACAGTTATTTGCAACCCAGCTTTCCCTCTTTTATGTGGCTTTCTTTCTGCATCTTACTCAAATTAGCTAGTAGGTACCTAGTTTATTTTTGTGCTAACTACACTGAACTGCTTTAAACTCAAACTGTTCTTTCAAATTCTTTTAAGTTGTAAAAGCAGATCTAAGTTGACTTCAGTAGTTTGGTTTTTTTTTTGTTAGACATAATGCCAATCTATATAGCCCTCCTCCTTTTCTTCTCCACCTGTTTCTGAAACAAAGGTGTGGAGTTACCATGTTTTCTTACTCCTAGCTGCTTCTCCTGCAATTCCACACTACTGAAGTTGCTCTTAAGTGGAAGAAATGCAATACCAAAGTCACATTCAAGACTTCCTATCACAGTTAATGAAACTTTAGGTTTTGTTATGCTAGAAATAACGGTCTAACAAATGAATAAATAAAAAATCCTTAACTGTAATAAACACCAGTATAATATGAGATTGAAAGTGTATTGTTGTGGGGGTTGGAGCAGAAGGCAGTTTTTTATGCGGAGGCTGAAAAATCTGTTTAGAGTATCTGCCAGCATGACGCGAATCAAGAAAAGCTCAGAAATGTTGCTGAAACCTTCACTTGCTAGTATTGGGCAGGAGGGAAGAAACCACCATGTGTGGTGTGGGCTGCCTTGTGCGTTGCCATTGTACATCCAGGTTTTTATGCTGCACACTGGTAGGCTAGTGGTGATGGCCTCGTGTGAATCCTTGTGCAACACAAAATGCTGTGCTGGCTTACGGCGTGGCTTTCAGTCCCCTCAGTGGAATTTGAAGCTTAAGAGCTGGGGATACATGAAGAACTAAACCTGGTTTGACAGTGTAGGACTTAGTGGTACTTCTGCTTGTGTTCTCCTGCACCAAAGTAATATTAGTGTCCTGCTCTCTGAAACACTGCTTACTTGCACCTGCTCCCTTCGTGCAGCCTTTTAAGTTTGAATAAAACAATACTTCTTATTAATAGTGCATCATGGTATTATTTTAAAATATGCAAGTTGGTCATCCTTACATTTTGTGCTATATTCTCTGAAAAGCTGTCACTACTTTCATATGCATATTATATAATGTTGTCAAAGAAGTGCTGCAGGTTGAGGGAACTGAAATACCTCTCGTAACTTTCTGCAGTTCTGCATGCTGTTTGCACTGGAGTGAGTTGTTTTCCAGTACTTTGAATGGAAGCCTTGCTTTGGTCCTTTGAGCAAATGTAACATGAGATTGTTGCTGTATACATTTACTACAGTAAAAATGAAATGAGTGATGCCCGATAGTTATAACCATAGTTATAATCACGGTGGTTTTGGTTCTTTCCTGCAGTCTGACTTAGGTATTAATGTCACTTAAATGCTTTCAGAAAGGCAATCTGTTGTGTTCCACTCTTCTGGGTGCCAGCGTATGAGTTTTCTGTGGTCAAATGTCAAGAAGCTGAACAATTATAACTGAAGTTGGAATGTGTAGGCGCTATTGCTATGACACCTCAGGTTCAGGCTCTATTTCGTAGCTATTTGAGCATCTTGGTTCTAATGGCTGTTTCTGAAGAGATTAGTTTGTTCACTGTACAAATGAGAAATCTTCTCTATAGAGGAGAAATCAGGAAGGCAAACAAATCTGTTCTCAGGCAGCTGCTAATTATGTTGCTTAGCCATGGAAAAGCAGGTTGTCATGGGATGGTGGGAAGGGTCTGGCTTATTATTGCTGATTATTCAGAGTTTCATGTGGACTAACAGGAAAGAGCGAAGTATTCTTTAAGATGAAATTCATCCTTTTAAAATTTAGCCTCAGCTCTGCTTGCTTATGTTCTACTACCACCAAAATAGTAATGCAAATGATGCAAATAATTTGCATCAACCCAAATAATCAACTTTCTGTAAAAAAAGCTTTTTAAAGGGCGAGGGCTTTAAAGCAGCCCAAGGCCCAAGTATAGGCCATTAGGAGAGGTGGATGTATGTGATAGGTGGTAAGGTACTGTCTGCAGTGCATTGGGTCAGAAAGACATAAATTCTGATAAAGTATTTACCACAAAATTACTTCTTAGTAAAATCCTCACTTTAAACTTCAGAGCAAACCACCAAAGTTCAGCTCTGGCTTGAAACATTCTTAGAGTTGAATTGTTCACATACTCTGATGGCTCAGGTAGAACTGATGCTGACTGTTACAGGATCTTTAATTGCTATTCTGTGTTGAATAATTGAGCCTTACTATCCAGGGAGTTTAGTTACCACGAGCAGTAGAGATGCAGAGGGTCTGGTTACTGCCTGCAGGAGTGATGAGGTCTGCACTGGCACATCCAGCATGTGTTTGCTTCAGAACTGCAAGAGGTTTCTTATCTGCAAGCTGAGAAAGGATTGGTAAAATGCCGTCAGCTGAACAAACTTATTCCATCTTCTCATCCAGCTGGCTGTACTCCAGAGAGCAGAAGTGGCAGTACATAATTAATTGCTACTCCTCTGGGTTTCTCCAAGTCTAAGAATTTCCAGAGGAGAATGGGGTGAAGTTTACTATTTTATTTATTTATTTACTTCTAGGGTTGTTTTTTTACTTCTGTGGTATCAGCTGCTCCCTGGGAAGCTGAAGTGTCCCTGTTTTGCTGATAGTGGGAGGAGGGTGATGGTTGTTGCACGTGTTTTTTTCACTAAAGTACTGTATCTCTTTCTTTTCATGTGTTGATTTCTTGGACCAGTTATTACAGTAAGTATTGTTTTTACTGATGATCTGTGGAAGCATGTGTAATGTCTGAAATGAAGCATTCTGGGTAGAAGAAGCTCTAAAGCTTGAGCTAAGGGCATTTTAGCTTTTGTTGTACAGTCGTGTAGGTTAGACAGCCCCCCTTCCCAACTGCGGCACATCTGCGTAACAGTGGACTGAGATCCTTCTTTACAGCAACAATTCTCAGCTTTACACATGGGAACTTAACCATTGCCCAAATAAACTGTTCAAAAAAAGAAGAGCTAGCTCATGGCATTGTGTCTCTCTAAGTAATCTGCCTTCTGAATTTGATATTTCCTTTTTACGTGCTGAGTGTTTCACAGGCTTCTTTTTGTTTCTAATCCCTTGAGAGAGGATAGGATTACTTTTGGAAGTCCTTTTCTGCTCACAGTGATAATGAGAACTGGAAAGTTTTTTGCTTACTTGGGAGAACTGTGCTTCTTGTCCCTTCCTTTCCCAGCATCAAAAGCTCTCAACACATAAGCTTAGTATTGAAGAATTGCATCCAAATATATACTCAATGCTAGAGCAATACTGTATTTGGAAAGACAATTTCTGCCTAGTTAACATTAACCCTTCTAAACTGTATGTGGAGTGACAAACATTCTCCTTTAAAGAAAAGCTTTTAATATGTAGGGGGAAATCTCAAAACATTTCACTAAAACAATGAAACATCAGTTGTTTTTTTTTATTTTATTTTTCACTGAACAACTTGAGGTTTATTTGATCTTACATTATTTGTTGATCAAAAGACTTTTCTGAAAACAAGATGTGTTTACAGCTAAGTCTGATGTACCCTAAGTCAAACTCCAGTCAAGTTTTAACACATTGAGATGACTTTCCTGCTGCTAATGTAGATAATAAGAAGACAAGTTATATATGCAAAGGTAACAAGAGGCTTTGTTTTGGTGACAGAATGAATATATGAAGGATGACTTCCTGATCAAAATTGAAACCTGGCATAAATCAGATCTTGGAACACAAGAAAATGTATGTACATGTATTGTGTATTTTATTCATCTGTCTAATATCACAGTGCTTCTTTCCTTGCTGGATTAGGGATTTGGTGTGTTTCTGGGTTGGAAGTGCATGTTGTACTAGCAAAGAAGAGACTCCCTCTTATATGCTGAATTGTCCCCTAATGCTTGTTCTGTGTGAACCTATGCTTCTTTACAACATATCACATTGTATGTTTACTGTGGTGCATTCTCTGTGTATGTGAAAGGGGAGCAGTCAACGTCTGCCTCTCCATATGGTTTTTATTGACTCAGAGTGGGAGAGTTCTGAAGCTGAATCAATTATATCTGTCTCATGCTTTCACTGTAGGTTCATACACTGGATCCAGATGTATGGAAGAATGTAGAAGCTATTTACATAGACATTGCTGATCGGTCTCAAGTACTTCCCAAGGTATGGTAGGTGGGTAAGAACTCCCTAGTGTGGGAGGCCTTGTGCTAAAAGAGGGATAATGTACAAACTGTGTTCCCGGGGTGTGGTTGCAGGTTACAGGACAAATAAGAAAAAGGAAAGAGAAGGAAAGGCATTCCTTAAGCATATTAAAACAAGCTAGAAGAAGAGCTGTTTTGAAAGCATTGTCCAGATTGCCTGTAAAATCTGTTGCATGGCCTTACAATGACAGTGTATTTATTATGTGTAGCTTTACAGCTCTGCAGCTGATTATAATACTTGAAAAACAAGAAATGGCACTGCCTTTCCTACGCATCTTGTTTAAGCTGTCTCCTTTTTGAAACTGACCTATGGCTTCACACTGATATCCTGAAATTATGTAGCTAATACTTTGTTCAGAGGATCACTATGGATACTAAAATAAGCTAAGGGATGTTTCTGTGCTCTACTGGAGAAAAACAAACAAAAAAATTACCACCATGTGTAAAAAATGGAATGCTATTTGAAGTTTCCTTAATTAGTGTTCCTGAACACAGTTCAAATATGGCTAATTTACCTGCTCACAAATTTGCCCTTGGGTATTAAAGCAGATCCAGCATTTTTAATTTTGCTTTGCAATGAAGGCAAATTGGTAGAAAACAAGTAGCATCTGATTTCCAGTAGGTTAAACTGTTGCTAGGGTATGTTTGCAAATGCAAACTACTCTGAGTAGAAGTGCTGTCAGAGAGCAAGCAAGAGTTTACCTGAAGCAGAAGACTCTTGAAGGTGGTACTGGTTTGTCACTTCTGACGCTGAACTGATGATGCTTTGAGTTTGTTTTCATTATAGTTGAAGTGGAGGTAGGAATTGGATACACACCTCAGTCTTAATCCAGGGAATGCTGCAAATTATTTGCTATGCAGTAGGAAGCCTAACTAATGTCTCTTTGTTTCTGGTTGTGAGATTAACTGTGCTTGTTACCTAGTATACAATGTAGGATTATCATACTCATGGTGCTGTGAAAAATACTAGATGCTGCAGCTCCAGAGTGCTTAACTATTTCTTGCAGTAGTATTTAGCTTCCATTGAAAAGCAATTACAGGAAACCTATCCTGTGATTCTGGTAGTGTTACTACAAAGGAGTTCTTACAAAAGTCATATTAGTTTGATACCACTTCTTCACTTAAGCATAGGGCAAAGCACAAGGGGAAGAAATATTTCCTTGAAGAGTGCCCAACCTAATGTTAAAGTCTGAAAACAGTAGCTCTTGAGAAAGTAGTTAAAATGCATCCTGTGTGTCTGTGGGCAGCTAGATAAAAGCAGGGTGATTTGTTTAATCTTGTGTGTCTGTCCTATAGGATTACAAGGCAGAGGAAGATCCAGCAAAATTTAAATCTGTCAAGACTGGACGTGGACCTCTGGGTCCCAACTGGAAGGTGTGTTGTCTATGACTTCAGGAACCGTATGAGTCTGCTTGTATCTATAGCAGGGCTTGGTGCCACAGATAACATTTGTCACACATTTAATTCACTTGTGCAGAATGAAATGCTGACCTCAGCTGATTATCTGTTCTGAAGTTAAAGGAAATGGAAGAGTTTGGTGCAAATAGAATGAGTTCTAAGAAATTGCCAGAGCAGCCTGCTGTTCAGCCCAAGAGTTCACCCAAGAGAATTCAAGGATGAAATAGCTGAGTTGTGAGCAGCAATGTTTAACCTTTCTCTTAAATTTTTGTAATCTGGAAACTATTCGGGCAAATATGGTACCAGTATTTAAAAGGGACCTTAAATGGGATCTGAGGAGCTACAGGTATGCAAGCCTGATCCCTAGTACGCATATAAAGCAGAAGCTGGAATTGATATGATCTGCTTGGGAAGAACGTATATAGCTTCTGTAACAGAAAGTAGGAAAGTCTGCCTTACCAACCTCGTGGAGTTTTTTTTTAAGGCTTCATTACTGTGTGGATGACCCAGCTGATACAAACTACATGGATTCCCAGAAGGTTTTAGATAAGAACTTTGACAAAAGACTTTTAAGGAAACTAAGTAACCATGTCATAATGGTGAAGATTTATAAGTCACAAATTTAATAGGGAAAAAAAAATAGTGAACAAAGGAGAGGAAGTAATGTGGAGGGAAGTCTGCCTTTAGAGGTAACTAGGGTTTATTTTCAGCATGTTCCTAGGTAGGCTGCGAAAGGGGCGAGCAAAGATGTGGCAAAACTTCTTGAGAAAAGACAGTCAAGGTGTAAGGTTGCAAGGTGGTTGTGAGGAATTGTAGGTTATGACTGAAGAAACTGCTTTCCTGGAAACATTTGACCTGAGTCCTGAATGCCCATCTTTGTATCTTTGCAGAAGGAGCTGGGGAAACAGACAGATTGTCCGTACATGTGTGCTTACAAATTGGTAACAGTCAAGTTCAAGTGGTGGGGTCTACAAAATAAGATTGAGAACTTTATACAGAAGGTAAGCAAGCTTTGTGGTGAAGAGATGTGGAAACTAGGTGTTTCATCTCCCATCTGCTTTAGCACCTCGGCTTGTTCTAATGGTGCAGTCTACCAGGACATACTAACTTGAAACCTGGTCATGTCACCTCAGCAGTATTGTCAAGGCTTTGCTTGATACACTGCAGTCAGTGGGATTAAATTTGTTGCTAATCCACAGGTAAAGTTGATTCGTAATTATGTGAATTGTTTATTGAACTGTTTTGCTCACGGGTAAGATTCTGTTGGGAAATGGTTACAGCTTCAGTTATCTGACCTTAATCAACTGAGGTTTTTTCTGGCAAGTCATAGAGCTCTCAACATCTATTTCCGTTACCATTCTGCTGCTTGAAGAATCTGTGTTTAAAAAATAAGCAGATGGTTGGAAGCTTCATTAGCTTAAAATATGAATAATTAGTGTCCTGAAAAAGAGCTTCTTCTGTGGAAGAGTTCATAACCTGTGAACTGCAGCTAGAATGCCAGACCTCAGACTTGGAGGGTGTGGTTTTCCATATTCATGAAATGCCCATGACTTCAGATCCTAACAACTCCTTGGTGATTAACGTTGATAAACTGTAGTACTGCTTCTGCAAAGGCAGGACTCCATGACATAATCTAAAGGGAACACTAAAGGGGAATGACCACACTGCTGCAGGATTTCAGATATCATTAACAAAACCCCCTTAACAAAGCAGTCATCACTCTGTTTCAAAGTAGTTGAGTTGTTTTTGATTGATTTATCAAGTGTGAAACCACAATTGGTAAAACTGAAGTGTCCTTCCGTAATGAGAGCTTTCCAAGGGCCATTATGTACTTTGTCCAGCAGTGGTCTTGCCTAACTTATCTCCTATCACATGGCAATTAATTGCCCCTAATTTGGAGCAGCTTTGCACATGAGTTACTTCTGCTGAAAGGGTTTCAACTGTGGAAAACATTTATTATTTTTAGGGGAGCAAAACAGAAAAGCAAGGTAGGTGCATGCCAACCCTTTATCCTTGCTAACCTCTGGTTTTTAGGAAGTCAAGAATTACTTTTATTCTGTTTCTCTTTTTTATACTCCTTCAGGCCAACTGTCTTGTTCTGAGTAAAGCAAGCCTAGAGTGCTTTATTCAGTCAAAACTGCCATTAGATCAAAGGAAACTAGTAAAGCATTTGCTAATTTTTTTCAAGGCACTGTGTAGGCTGCTGCCTAGGCTTGAAAAAAAGAAGTGCATTCAAGGCTCTAGATATTCTGTTTTAAACAAGTAAAACTGAACTAGCATGGGTCTCCAGTTTTGGTGGCTATGTGAAAGGTAGGTCGGGGAGCTGGTTCTTCAGTGTGCACATCTCTCTGAAAGTTAAGATCTAGGTAATCCATATTAATTGCCCTATGAATAAGCTTGCTTGTGTGTTTTATTCCTCCTCCTTTTGCAGCAAGAAAAGCGTCTCTTCACAAACTTCCATCGACAGCTCTTTTGCTGGCTTGATAAGTGGGTTGATCTGACTATGGAGGACATCCGTAGGATGGAGGAGGAGACCAAGAGACAGCTTGATGAGGTCAGTGGAAAAGCAGGGCACGTGTGGGTTGTGTGAGGAACTGTTTCTCTCCAGTACAGAGGAGAGAGGAAAGACTGCTGCATTGTCATAGCACAGTGTGTATTGTCCTCCTGTTATTTAGGTCATGCTTCTTGTGGTTTGAATGGTTGGCTATGACTCAGTTGTGCTGACATCTCCTTCTAATCATTAGGGACTTCTCAACGTGTTGTTGAGCCAATAAACACAGTGACCCACAGGTAATGAGGGTATGAGTGTCAATGATTTATTTATCACTTTAATACTTCCTTTAGCACTTGCCTAAATCTGAATTGATGTTTTTGTCAAGATTTCCAAAGCATTTGTAACTCTCAGTATTCTAAGCAGGTATTACTGGTGTAACACTGCTTCCTTACTATGAGAAACACAGGTTTGATTTTAACAAGTTCATTGGTTCTGTGGTTTGTGTCCTGCACTGCCGCATTCCCTTCCTCCTCACCTCAGGGTATTTCATGGTAGTTTCACCTTCATTCTTCCCTTTGGATGGTGGTTCCAGATCCCTAGCAGACCTGCAACTTAACCAAAAATGGCACCTGGATCTGCATCATCACAAAAACTGTTCTGTGATGCTACGACACTAATAGCCTTACGTAAAGTAGGGATGCTTAACTTGTTCCACACCAATAAATCTTGAGATTACATCATGTAAGAATGAGTATTTGGATATATTTTTTCCTTTTTCAGATGAGAGAAAAAGATCCAGTGAAAGGAATGTCAGCTGCAGATGACTAATGTGACTTCTTCCTTGTGCACTGTAGGTATCTGGAGAGTTCGACAAAACTCTTGTTTTCTTTCAGAATTATTCTAAAGGAATGTTCTAAAGAAATGTTTGGGTGAGAAATGTGAGAAAAAATGTTCTGGAACACTTTGTAGATTTTATTGGTGTTCTTATTTTGGTAATGCATGTGTTTCCATGACTTCAAGAAACTTTTTCCAGTCTGGGAAGCGTAAGTTGTGCCTGCAAATACTTGGAATGCATTCAGAAATTGCAGATCCTTTGTAAAAACATTTAGATTGTATGCATCTTTCATTGCTTCTTACTAATGTTTAGTAATGGACCAAGGCTTTGAGCAAGCGCTTGCATGTCACAGGGGAAGAAGTAGCAATGACAATTTCTTTTGCTCATTTTTTTTTCCATATATTTCATTATGAGAATGCTAACTTGGGGAGACAATACTGTTGTGCTGGAGAGCATACATGAATTTGTATCTGCTGGACCATATTGTAAGCATCGTGGTGGGTTATAACTCATAAGCAGTGCTGAGAACATCAAAACTTAGTCATCTAGGGAACAGAACTGGTGACAGTGTCTCAACATTTGCTTTCTGAAGGTTTGCTCTCCCTCTTCATGCAGAAAACTTGACTTCCAAAGTAGCTCTAAAATGTTTTCCTGTTGTCTCTTTACTTCAGTTTGCAAGACAGTCATCAGGAAGGCCTGGGGAATCCACACTCTTTGACTGACGGACCATCTCTGGATCAAGCCTTTCTATATCCAATCGGCAGGCAATTTTAAATCTCCCATAGCTAATTCTAGATGCCCTTTAATATTGTGAGCAAATAGACCGTCTGGTACTAAGCACTCCAATGTTAGCACGTATATGAAGGAGGTAGCTCCTTGGAGACGTGTGACTTAGAGATCGCTGTATTTACGACTCCTCCCTCCTTTTTTTCATTGTGTTCAGACCAATTTCCATGTGGTCCTGTTTGATTTCCAGGTGACATTTTTAGGTAAAATAGTCTTGTGATGTGGTGACTTAATTATTATTTTTTTATTATTATTATTTTTTTCCAACTGGGATAAACTGCCACCTTTGTTCCTGCCCAGCCCTTCACCATTCTTTGAAAGTCTATTTGGAGAGGGAAACTGTCAGCATTATAGAGTGTAAAACTATCCCATAAAACTACACACTGTAACCCTTCTACCAGGGTAACAAATTTAATGGCATGTGATCTGAATACCCAGATATAGTTCTTGGTCTGCAATGAATATATGATGACATGTGGCTTCTGCACGGCATTACTTTGTTCTGTCTTAGTACATAAGAGTTCAAGACTGGATTAGAAGCTGTGCTCAGCATCTCCATGCTGGGGGCCTTCAGCATGGGACTGTTGAGTTTCAATGTAGTGGTACATGGCCTCTTTGGCCCTGTAGCTGTGTTGTCTTTCAGCTGCGTGTGTCAGTCCTACAGAATAATTACGAGAAGTTGCTTGACGTATGTTGCAACTTCCTGGTTTGTTCTTTACGAAGATTTCTTGTAACTTAAGAAATTCAAATTATTTTGACTGATAATAGTGTGATTCTCCCTGGACAAATTGAAATGTAGCAGAAAGCTGATGCACAAGTAAAGTTGTGGTGTCTGAATGCGTTCAGGTGCCTGGGTTGGTGGTTCTGCTCAGCAATAATACTCTTCCTGTTGCAAGACAGACTAAAGGATCTCCCTTTGTGCTGTAGAAAAGCAACTTGGGAGAGACCTGCAGTTGTTTTTCAAGTTACCTGTCAGTGGTTTTAAATTGCAGAGGATACTACAAAGTGATGTGAAGAGCTCTAGGTATTCAGTGAACTCAAATACTTACTGTAACTATCTATGTGTTGATATCAGCTTTGGACAATCAAATAAGCAGAACAGAATCAAAGAAATGCTGCTTTATTAAATACATATGAGAAAACATGAATTTCCTTGCTTATGCGTAAGGCCAAATATTTGGTTTTATTTATTTATTCCCAAGAATAGTAGTTGCTTTATCTTCCGCTTCTGTATTTGGTGGCACTAAGAGGAAATACTGAATGCCAAACAGACACAGGTGTGCTACCACTTCTGAGGGGTCTCTTTGGCATTCTGCAGTACATCCACCTCCTTCAGCCCTTCACGTTCTGCACGCAGGAGCTCCTGAAATGCCCCTGGGCTGCACTGAGCAGGGACGTGCCAGGGTCTGGCATGTTTTGGGTGCGAGGGAACATGGTGCATGCTCTGGAGGGAGAGGATGGCTTTTGGTTTCTGGGGAGGGGGGGCAGTTTATCCCGTTATTTTTAGTTTGTTATTTTGCCTTACTCATGTCTAAGTGCAATAAGCTCTGAATTGTATCAGTAACTCTGGCAGGCTGTTCTCAGTGACCTCACATGGCTTTGCGGGGTGGGCAGGGGTGGCGGATTTTTAGCGATGTCACCAGGCAGAACTAAGCTTTATTGTAAAATAGATGGAGACGCAGAATTTTAATCTAAGGCTATTTGGGACCAGGATGTTTCATGACATCTCCTGTAGCTGTTCAGAAGTATCCCAGGAGCATAGGCCCCGCTTAAAAGTTCTTTCAGCTTAAAATATTTTTAACTGGGAATTTACGCACCAACTTGGTTCATGTTTGTCAGTTAGGTGCTGGGGGATTCTTACGTTTGAGGACAACCTGAGAACACACAGCACGTTTGTTCTTTGAATTTGTGTTACCCAAGAGGCTTTCCATCTGATGCCACTAATCGCCGTGGAAGCAGATTGTAACATTCCACCGCACAATCCTTTTCTGATCCTCTGATTCCAGCGTAAGAGCTTTTACACAAAGCTTTCCTGATTAGTGGGAAAACTGGGAAAAAATGCAGAACCCCTCCAACCTGCCCCTTCCTGTCACACTCCTTCTCTTTTGCTTTTTTCCTTCCAATTTGATCCAAAGCGCAAGCATCCCTCAGCTTCTGGACAGGCAAACCCTGGAAGGACCTTTCAGTCTCACGGCTTGGGTCCTGCAGGTGAGCAGCGTGGGGCTGCCGTGACGTTGTGCTTGCTGTATCTGTGACGGGTTTGGGACAGGCCCCCCCAACCCGCCGTGTGCTCGAGGTGTGAGGTGTATCACTGTGCTGCTGCTCTGCCTTGTGGCCGTGGTTCTGCCCGAGGTCAGGGGCTGGGGCGGGGCCTGCCGGTTCACCAGCGTGGCCCTTTGCCCCCCTGCCCGCTGCACCCGTCTGGGTTCATCCCGCCACGTTCTGATCGGTTCATCGTGCTCTTTCCTTTGGCAACACACACTTGGTAGAAATGGGTTAGATTATCTCGTTGTTTCTTTAAATGTGAGTTTGTGCCTTTTTTTGTCTCCTAATCTTCCAATACAGGCATATTGGAAACGAAATCTAATAAAAATACTAGACAGAGCTTTCCGCCTCCGCACTCTTTTCTTTTGAAGGCTGGGGTCGGGGGGGGTCGCGTTCCTCCTCAGCGAAGCGCTCGCATCGCTGCCGAGCGCGGTCTGCGCGGTGCCGGTCCTCCCGCCCGCATGGTGGCGCTCCAAGCCCCGGCCCTGGCCCCGCCCACCGCCGTCACGCGGACCAATAGGCGCCGAGGGCAGCGCTGAGGCGGCGGGGCGGCGGCGGAGTCCCCGCGCTGGGCCGGGGGAGGCGGGCTGCTTCCCGGTGCCCCTCGGAGCGCTTCCCGGCCGGGGCCGCGGCGGCAGCGGGCATGGAACGTTCGGGCCCGGCGCAGCGCGACGCTGTGACAGAGCTGAGGTGGGCGCGTCGGGTGCGGGGCGCGTCTGTGTTCGGCTTTTCGGGAGGAAAGCAGTGAAGTCTTTGTTTAATTACCGCCGAATTAGCGAATTGTGCTTCGTTAAGAGGGACTTAGAGCACTTGGCGAGGATGTGCGGTCACATGAAGTGCAGCGGTAAAGCTGCTTTGGTGGGGAGCGGCGTGAGGAGATCTCCGCCGTTCGCTGTTACTCCTCGTGCAGCGGATAGCGAGCGGCCCCGGGAGCGCCCACGGATTTAAGCTCAAGGAGGGAAGAGTTGGGTTGAACGTCAGGGGAAAAGTTCTGCACAGAGAGCGGTGCGGTGCTGGCGCAAGCTGCGCAGAGAGGCGGTGGATGCCCCATCCCTGGAGGTGCTCAGCACCAGTTTGGATGGAGCCCTGGGCAACCTGGTCTAGCAGGGATCTGGGTGTTGCTGGCCCTGCCTGTGGCAGAGGGGTCGGAACGTGACGATCCTTGGGGTCCCTTCCAAGCCAAGCCACTCTATGGTTCTTATTCACAGTGCTGGACGCTTTGAGTTTAATTTCAATCTATAATGACTGGTGACTTCAGTGATAATTCAGTTCTGTTTTCTCAGGTAATTGCCTGAAGAAATTAATTGAGAGAGCTCCCCAGTGGTATGTCTTGTTGATGTCGGGATGAGGTCTGCAGCATACAGACCTTTTTTCCCCTAGGAACTTGTTCTGGAATAGTTTTGGGCTGACTTCAGCATATAAAGAGAAACTATTGTTGGGAGGAATTTGTAGCTGCTGCGCTCAGTGCGAGGTCACTTTCAGCTCTTCCACATACGTTGTGTCACCTTGAGCAGGGCAGTCCATTGGGGCATAAAAGTACTACTCTAATCCAGGATGTCATATTGGGATTCATTATTTATCTTTCTAGTGATCTCTGTAGGGTTCCTCAAGGTAGATAGAAAACGAACATCTTGGTGTATATTTATATATGTATTTTTTTGAGGGTTGATTTATAACAAGATTGGTGGTAAAATGAATTCCTTTTTAAAAGCTCTGATAATGGAGATTACCATCTTACTGGAAACAGAACAGTAGATGTTTTTTTGACAGTAGTTGAGAGGTTGAGTAGTTGAGCAGGTTTACTTTCTTTTGATTGGAAGTGTGTGCTTGACACTTGAAAGCTGGAGATTACATTTGTACAACCCTGCGGGTGAAGGCACGTGATTGATTCAAACCAACAATAAATTCTTTTAAATCTTGAGCTTATAGAATTAACCACATTAAATCTATTAGGAGGCAGCAATTCGGTGTGTGAAGTAGGATGTGGCTGCAGCTTTTGTAACAAGCCATTGAGTGCAGTGATAATGCTACGGCGCCGCATCTACATTTCTCCTTCTGCATTAGAAGAGCGCTGAACTTCACCCGAGTGAAAACTTGATCTGAAACACCCTTAGCCTTCTGTCTCTCTCACAGAGGCAATCTGAATGGGCTAGACCTTCAGAGCGTAGTCACTTTCCCTCGAGCAGATGAAATCCTTGGGTAGCGAAGATGCGTTTCAGGATTCAGCAGCCCTTTCCCTGCACGATTTAGAAAGCCTGCACAACTTCCGCAGCCGCTCCGCGAGCGTGAGCAGCGCGGGCTCCAGCGGCCGCCTGCAGCTCCGCCAGCGGGTAGCACAGCTCATGGCTTGCGTGGAGGACATCAGCTCAGATGATGAGATCCATGAAGAAGTGTCTCGCACTCTAGATGAAGCTTTCCTCATCTGGGGGAAAAAAATGAAGGACAAGTGGCGAGAATTCAGGTTGCATTCCCTCCGGTTGCTGGTCTTTATGCTTTGTTTTGGTTTTAGTGCTAGTTAATAAATACGTTTTCTGATGGATGAAAACTGACTGAAAACCTTTCTCCTCTGTAGATAGGAATTCTGTGGGGAAATTAGCTGTTCTGAGGACCTGTTTGCGTTTCAGTTTTAGCATTGTTTTTGTGTGGTGTTGTTTTCTTTGTAGACTACATTTAGTGACCTGGAATGTGGGCACAGCTTCTCCACCTCCTGATGTCACCAGTTTACTTCAGCTCAATTCACTCAGCCCCACTATGGATATGTATGTTATAGGGTAAGTAAATGTTACAGAAGTGACATTGTGACTTTATTGCAAAATTGAGTTTCCGCAGGAGAGTCTCTGACTTAGATGACTTACACCAAGAGAATCTGCTCTCCTTTCTGTTGCTTCATGGCAAAATATAGAATAACTTCTTTTCTTTAAACGGATCAGATGTTGCTGTTTCCTTTGTTGGCACAAAGAGCGTGCTCATTTTGATACGTATGTTATCCAAAATTCAGCGTGTTTTAAGGAGCTCACTGCAGTAAGAGTAATCTTGATGCATTCAGCTTACAGGAGGTGAACTCCAGAATCACCAACTTTCTGTCTGACTTGGCGTTTGATGATCCGTGGAGCATTTTTTTCATGACTGTGCTGTCTCCATTGGGATATATGAAGGTAATTGTTCACATCTTCAGTGTCACAACAGTGAAAGAAAATGTCTTCCCTGCTTTCATTTATCTGTTCTTTTTTTTTTTCCTCTCAATCTCATTCTTATCCATAAAAGATAGGCTGGTGGTCTTTTGCAGGTATCAGTCATATCCATAGGTGCAGGAATGTTAGAAATGTTTCTCTGACAAACTCATGTTTTCCTGATTTATTGCTTAAAGGTGTTTAAAAAAAAGGTCTCTATTAGTAATAATTTTGTCCCTAATTTTAGCAGTGAAAGTTGGACATGGCTTTTCATTTCTCATTAGGAACAGTTGGGCAGCTTTGATGCTTTTGCAGGTCAGTTGTTCAAATACACTGGGAATGTCTCGTTTAATTGCTGTAAAGCATGTGAGTAGGAAAGCACTCTGTCATAATGAGAAAACATTCTCAAGGGGCAGAGAAATGAAGATTACAATTGAATGTGTTGTAAACTTTGCCATCAACAGCATATGTTCTGTGGCTGCAATATCCATCTCTCTCTTATTTGTAGAAAATCTTTTTGCTGTGTGCAGTACTGGGGAAGTGTATTGTGATGCTTTTAATGTAGTCTGCTTAATTACCTGCTTTCACTATAAGTATCCCAAGCAGTGGCAGTGATTTCCATTAGGATTGGTAAGGTTTCTTGTATTATATTTTTTTTCCCCAGCTTGTTTGTGGGTGAAAACTGATTGCATATACATAGAAACAGGGTTTTAACAAGTGTGTAGATTGTTCTGAAGACTTTACTTCAGTTCATGAGCTATAATATCATAGGTAGATTAAGCAGCAAGGTTTTTTGGCAAAACGTGGGGCATAAGATCAGCTGAAGTACTTGTGATTCAGTTCTGTGAACAACAAATGCCAGAGGATATATATCCTGAATATCTCTAATAAATAGAGATCGAAACCCTTTGAATGGTTTACTGGTTTTCTAAGTCAAGCATTATTTTGGGGTGATTGTGCTGGGATTATTGTCTGCGTGCTAATCAGGCTCAGTAGTTATCCAAATCTTTTAACTGTAATTAAACAAAACAAAGGACCCATTGGGAATTATAAAAAGACAAGAAAGTGTGATTCATTGTAGCATAAGTCATTGCTGATAACCTTTCAGAATCTGGCTTCAGGCAGATGTTTGGGCCCTGCATGCAGTTGAAAAGGATTCCTAGTGGCATGCATGGTTGATTTTGAATTTTAATTTGTGAATGCAGCACTTCGGACACACAAATGCTGCCACCTAATGGTTTTCAGCAGGACAGGATTAGCCCTAATAATGAGAGACGAACTAGGTCATTGACATGTCTCCCTGTTACTGACAGGCCAGTAACAAAACAGGCAGTGAGGAGAGCTTGAGCTTATGCTAGGACTCATCTGAAAGTGGGCTGATCTAGAGAGGAGCAGTTACTTGTTTTGTGTCATTTTGTAGTGGTCTGTGGATCCTGAGGGGGATGTTGGGGGACAAATATAGCAAGTGAACACTGAGCTTTGGAAAACAGAGCTGAGCCTGTGGACTAGATCTCTCCTTTAAAGGGGCAGAAAGATTTCATGTCTCATGTACATCACTATGGAAAGGAGAATAATGGTTCCACAAATGTCTGATTGGATACAAATATTTCTGCTACCTAGTGACTGTGATTCATCATTTCATTATTACATGTTTAGTATTTCATTGGGTTCAAGGACAATGAAACTGTATGTATTCAGAAATCATTGATCAGCATAGATGTGGAGGCAAAGAATGAAGGAGCTGTAGTAAATTTTAGGTCCAGTTGGTACACTTCTCCTGAAGTTCTGTTGTCAATCTTAAGACCGATCTTTATTTAATGTAGTCTGTCTCTAAGTTCAGCCAACACAAAATTGAACTGCAGTTAATATATTTCAATGTCTTTAGTTTAAATTGTATCGTTATCATTAAAACAAATACTTAAACTGAGTTCTGTGACTCCACCCAGGAACATCACAAGGTTAAAGTTTATAAATGCTGTAAGGATCAGCTCCATTGGGCTGCCTTCCCCATGAGAATGTGTGCTTCACAGCAGTGAAATGTGTCTGCATGTACTGTGTGACAGCTTCAGTGCCAGGCTTGGCTTAAGGATCGCATGACTTCTGCTCTGGTGCTCTTTACCTATGAGCTCCTATGAAGTACGTCCAAGGAATTTCAAATACCTCTCTGGAAATGACAGTGTTGTATCTTTTACAGCTCTCCTCCGTCCGCATGCAGGGATTGCTGCTCCTGATCTTTGTGAAACACGCCCATCTTCCTTTCATACGGGATGTTCATACCCACTACACACGCACGGGCCTATATGGATACTGGGTAAAGAGATATTCAGTATTGAATTTCATTGGTTACTTATGCATATGGTGCTTTGTGCCTCTGAATGGTTTCATGGTGGGAGAGAGAGTATCTGACTTGCTTAAAAATGAATAAACCGACAAGCAGTGAGGCTTAGTGTTTGAAACTGGCATGCAAATGTGTTGCACAGACCATAATATTTCACCAGTTTATTACTGATGTACAACAACTTACACAGAAAGAATTAGTGCTCCTTTATATTGAAAGATCTGAATATTTTATATGCGGTGTCATGTGTTGTTTGCAGGTGTTGATTGTGGTTTTGGATACCGTTGTCAATCTTTTGTGTTTCAGGGGAACAAAGGAGGAGTCACCATTCGTATGTCCCTCTATGGTCATACAGTTTGTTTCATAAACTGCCACCTGCCAGCACACATGGAGAACACAGAGCAGAGGCTGGACGACTTTGAAAAAATTCTGGAAATGCAGTTTGAAGAAGAGAATATTCCAAGTACACTGGATCATGAGTGAGTCCTTCTGACAGTACTGTCTGTATCTGTATTGTTTTTCCTGTTAAAATTGTCTATCTGGGGTAGATATGTAATAACAGTTTAATTGTTACTGTGGTAATTGAAATTAGGGTAAATATGCCTGAAACGTGAGTTTAAAAATCACTAGTTTTCCTCTCCTAGTATGTGTTTGGTATTTCTGTCTGTTTCATTTTCTTGATAGTGCCCATGGGCAGGTATCAAATCACCTCCTCATGTAAGAGGAAAGTACAGATGTTATTAAGTTTAAGCTTTGTTTCTATATTATCAAATGTGGAACACCAGCCCTTGGACAAAACAAGAGAAGTTGGGATTTTCAAAGAGATCTTCAGTTATTTGGGTAGAGAAATTTCCTGTTGTCTAAAGCATTGCTGCAGTGCTACATAATAACTGCTTTTATTCCTAATAGCTACAGAACACCTAGTTTGTACTCCTGCCTTCCCAAGGTGCTCTGGATTAACATAATCAAGGAGTGAATAAATCATGCATTTTGTTACTTAATTTACTTACTGTGAAAATTGAATTCTAAATCTGTTTCTAATAGATACGTAAGTCATTAGGGTGCTTGGGATGGGTTAATACCCAGACAGTAATGAGCAAGCAGCAGGAATGCACGGGGCTTAATTGACTGCTTCAGTTCCTTTGAATTTCTTGTTTAGCAGGCTGTACCTCTGGAAGCTTATCTATAATGTAATGTTTGTGTTTGTGCTGTTTAGATTAAGTAATCTAAGTGATTAGAGCACCTAATTAGCATTATGGTTTCTGTTCTATTGAATTCTTCCCTTATGAGTTAACTAATTCCTACGAATCTTCTGTGGTTGTTTATTTGTTTTAGTGTTCTCTTCTGGTTTGGAGATCTGAACTTCCGAATAGCAGATTATGGCATACATTTTGTCAGAGAATCAATAAATAACAAACGATTCAATCTGCTGTGGGAGAAGGACCAGGTACGAGGTCTTAATTCATTGTGTTTTTATTGTTATGGTTAAATGGATACCAGTACAGCACATAATTAACATTAGCTCTCAAATTGCTAATTTCTGTTTAAAAAGACAAATTCAGAGTAGTCATGAAGTGGAACAGTTTTACCACCTCTTTATTCTCTTGCTTCTCAGTCATAAGCCTCAATTAACTGCAAACTTTTTATGCTTTTAATTTCCTACTCCTAATTTCCTGTTTGGCTGAGGTTTTTTCCTTATTTTCACAGCCTGTGAATTGTTCTTCATGTTAATTTCTCCTTTCTTCTGCTCCCAAGAATTATATTTTAAGAGACTCTTATTCTGTAATGAATTAGAAATTTGTTAACAGATCATGTCAAGTTCTGGCAGTAACAAATTGACGCTTCTAAATTTATTTTTCCAAATGTTGAGCTGACTGAAATATTCAGTTCTTGGAAAATGCTTTCTCAAGTCCTTTTCAAGTAACCTTTTAGGCTCTGATTTGTAATCATAACTTTAAAGTTTTCTTCTAATTTCTGCAGTTAAATATGGCAAAAAAGAAGGAAGCATTTCTTCAGGAATTCATAGAGGGTCCTCTGCAGTTTAAACCCACCTACAAGTTTGACCTTCATTCAGATGTGTATGATACAAGGTAAACTCATAAAAAGATATGTTCAGATGTGAAGTGTTACGAGGAATAAGGTGCTTGAGTAATGAGAACTTTGCTAAGCAAGCCTGAGTTTCCTGAATACACTGATTACTTGAAGCTATTGAACTATTCTGTTTGGCTCATTCAGTGGGCAGATGTGAAATGTTTCTGAAGAAGCCCAAATCTACTGATCACATAAGGGAAGCAGGAGGGAATCCTTTTTGGAAAGACTAGATAAACAGGGTAAACTAGTACTCAATTATGCAGTTTTGGTTTGTTTTCTTTAATGTTAAAAACACCCTTTGGTTATCAAAAAATAAGTGAAAGGGGAAGAACAATCATCTGCAGTGTTTCTTTTCCTTCTCTGCTTTGGCATTTCACTTGTTACTGCTGGCATTTGAAAAGAGGTGCAAACATGTCTTTAAAATAATTTTAAGTTGTGAAATGGTATATTTTAAGTTTGCATAGTTTTTGTCTTGTTTGTTGTTAAAAATAAGCCTTGTGTTTCAACAGAAGGATAAGTTCCTGTCCAAACAGAGTTTTTTTGTACTGACATATTTCTTTATTTCCAGAGAGCAGAAGTCCCTGTTTTGGTTTAAGTAAGAAGATAACCTTCTGGATTTCATAGATTTGTAAATATTTCAGAATCAAAACAATGCTCATCTGAGCTTTTGATTTGATTTTTATGAAATATTGGAAAATCAGAAGACAACTGATTTTCTACAGGGATTTTCTGAACCTGTCTGAAAGCTGTAGTGTTATCTACTCTGCTGTTGCATGTAAACCTTGGGAATTTGTTCATTTGGACGCAAAGACTTTTTGTGAAGAGATACAATGGAACCAGAAGTAAATTCAGCTAGCAAAAAATACGCAAAAAAATCCAAACTTCAAAATTCTAAGAACTATTCACAGCCTGGTAGCCTGTGTTAGTTTATTAGAGGAAGAAAAAGTATGCTTACACATACTGTGTGCGTTCTGCTATCTCCAGCAGAGCTATTCTGGTCAGATGGAGAGGTGCTCAGTAAACCTCAAGGCACTTGTCTTTTCAGCATCACTGAGAAGTGTACCTTATATGAAGCACGCAGTATTTTGTTATCTTCCATACGTGCACGTTCAGCATGGATTTTGAGTTTTCCTTTCCCACCTAATGTGCCCTGTTCTCTAAAATATTGAACGTATTAACTTCAGCTGTTCTGGTGTTTTCTTGCACAGCAGAGCAGACCTATGGCTTCTCATAGAGATTTCTGTCGGTTTATATAATTGCTGGAGTGATGGATGTAGCCCCTTAGACATTTAAAATCTTGTCACCTTTCTAAAGGTGAGTCAGACTTCTTATGTGGGAAGGGGTTTTAAACAAAAAAGAAGTGTTGAATATCAAACCAAATGGTATTTCCACTTTACGATGATTCTGATATTTGAAGATACTAAACTGACAGTTGTCCTTACACAGCCTGCTCATTAACTCTTATAATTCAATCCAGTCCATTCTAATTCCTCTTCCATAGGGTATGATCTTTTCTCCATTTCAATTTGAAGTGATACATCCTTACAGAGAGTTGCTGATAAGTCTTCCACAAAAGGCTCATGTCTTCTGTTGTTATTGATATGGTATAAAAGGAAACTCTGAATTATGATTGCAGTATGATGTATGTTACAGTTGCAGACACAATTTTATTAGTTATGGGGTTTTTCCAGCCTCTTGTTATGGGGCAGCAGTAGCTCGGAGACTTGAAATATGGTTTGGTACAGATTAGAGGAACTTTAAACATAAAGTTGCTGTGTCACATATGATTAATGTAAGGTACCTAAATTTTGTCCAGTTCTAGTTGTTGAATTGTTCCCAAAAATTCTGTATAATTTCAAATACAATTCAGGCTTTTCCTACGTCTTTAAAGTTATGCCCTTTTCCTCAGAATGGCTATATAGCTGAACCTTAGGGCAGTTGCTGTATCATCTCAGCATTTTTGCATGTTCTCAGGGAGCCTCTTAGGAGAAAGTATCATTTCCTGTACGCAACTGACTAACTCATTGGAATGCACTTCTCCCCTTCATTTTACTCCTCTCTCATAATCCTATGAAACGTATCTCCTGAACATGGAGTTGCATTCAAATTAAGGAACTGTTTGGTGTAAAGCATGTCAAACAGAGCTGTAAAATGAAGCTTGGATATGATTGCCTTCTTATATTAATACACATCTGACAGTCTTTCCAACTATGAGTAGATTTTGCACACTAGTCTTAGTTTTTGACAACTGCTTTTTCTTCTCATTTCACTTCTGTACTCTCATTTCTGCAGTGAGAAGAAAAGGAAGCCAGCATGGACTGATAGAATTCTCTGGAGAGTGAAAAGTCTCTGCCAGCGTGCATCAAAAGAAGATGAATTCTCTGAAGAAGAGCAGACTATTTCTGTTACATTAAATAACTATATCAGTCACATGAGTTATGGCATCAGCGATCACAAACCTGTTACAGGAACTTTTGGGCTTGAGGTGCTGTCCTTTTTTTTGGTTAAGTCTTACCTTACAGAAGCTGTTTTCCTACCCTTTGTCAGTCTAGGTCTCTGTGATTAAAGTGAAGGCAACAAATTGCTATCAGTTTGTTTCTATTCAGTTAAGAATACCACAGTATATGTGTTAGAAAATAACTTTAAAGGAGTGACTGAAAGGCAGACAGAATTTTCTGACTGTAAATTTTGTTTTCCTGTCTAGTTGAAGCCTCTTCTATCAGATCCTCTGGTCACACTGAGTCCTGAGGGTGAGTGGAGTGCAGAACGTGATGTTCTGCTCAGCTATTCTGCAGTGCCTGGGTTCCCGAGCAGTGCTTGGGACTGGATTGGGCTCTTCAAGGTAACGTTACCACATTGTGACTCTTTAATGAAGATGGTGAATATGATTGGAGAAAGTAGTTGATAATCTTTTGACACAGGACGTTGTGGAAAACTCTCAAAATAGCAGTCCTGTGTCCTTGATTGCTGATAGTTCTGGAAGAGGGAGTTTGGTTGCCTATCAAGATGAATGTGGACTTTTTCCCACTCTTTACATTATCTGCTAAGATAACATAGTGTTTTGATTAAGATTTACAGAAGCTGTAAAAAGAAATTGCCCTCTCCTAATACCTGAAGTTTAAAAGATTTTTACAGGAGAGAAGCGACTGTTAGTGAAAATGTGAGAACAGATAAGTCGCATCTTTTCAGAAGTTAAAGATATCTGCATACCCCAGAAATGTTTTGGTCTTAAAAGTGAAATAATAAACATGTATCTTGCATCTTTGAGTTTTCCATGCGATGTGTTCTGTTTCCTTCAGGAGGCTGATGCTTTGTATTTTCCTTCACAGGTGACTTTCAGGCATGCAAATGACTACGTTACTTATGCTTGGGTAGAAGATGATGAAATTTCTTCTAACAAAGACAGTAAACAAGTAATTACATCTCTTTCTAGTGTAGTTCCTCTCAGAGGAGTGTTCAAGGATCTTTTTGTTCTATATCCTCTTCTTAAGGATTTTCTCCTCTTCCTCTCCAGCCGAACATATCTGGGAATGAAGTTACTGTTTAAAATACCTCTTCTTTCATAATGTTTAGGTAGTCCAGCATGTATTCTCAGATCTGGTCTTAATGTTTAAAGTAACTGATGAAAATAATCTGCTCTGTAGTCACTTCTAATTATTTTTTCTAAGTTTCTTAATAGATCTTAAATACTTACTGTATAATTTTTTTAATTACAATTGTAAGTACCTAATTCAACTGGCACAATTAGTTCCAGGTATCTAACAGAGCTACAGTGTTCTTTTCTTCGTTTTGGCCCCTTTTTAAAAGCTTCTGTCTGTTATGTAGCTTTCTAGTTGTGATTACCTGAAGTGATTTAAAAAATAAGTAGTAAACAAACACCTGAATGTATTGGAGTACAAATGACCTGTTTCCACAGGTATTCCTCTATACAAATAGGAATTTAATTTTTGAGGCACAGTCAGTGAGATTTTCCAGGCAATAATGGAAAGCAGTTTTTTCTTATTAGAGGTTGTTTAAGTGAACAATCAAGTTTATAAAAAGAGCCCAAGTTGTCTTATGTCTGAAAAGGTATTCTGACTCTCAGAATTTCTCTGCTACCTTGCATTTCCATTACTAAGCTTAAAAATCTAAGCACTATTCATGTTATTTAGCAGAATACTGTGGGCTGCAGTCCAGGAACCATATGTCTTCAGGGTACTACAAACTGAGGTTCATGTAACACGCTATGGCCACGGGGAGGCAGTTATCTCCTTCAGTGCTGCTTGCATGGCTTTGCCCCTTCTCTTACAACTCTGACTTTCTCCTTTCTTGCTGAGCCAGGGCAGCTTGCTAACAAGGTGAAGGATATTCCCTTCCTGAGTTTTCAAATGGTTTCAGAGTTATTTGTCCTTTTTAGCTTATGTTTAAAAATTTGCTTACAAATACTGATTTTATAGTGTCCTGAAAGGCAGAAGCTGCATTTTGAAAGTTGTTTTCTCTGTGGAAATTACATGTTGCCCCTATTCTTTTTCTTGTTGACAGGTTTACATGAGTGCTGCGGAAATACCTGATGTGGGAGGAGAATTTCTGCTTTGTTATTACAGCAATAATTTGCAGTCAATAGTTGGTATCAGCCAGCCTTTCCAGGTAATATATTTGGAAGCTTTGATTATCTGAACATAGGTGTGTACAGCTGTTGATCTTAGAGGAGTGGCAGCAGCAGTAATTACAAAAAGGATGTGTTAGACTCTGAGTAGCTATAATGGGAATGTGATATGAGAGCTTTTTCTTTCTCAGCTTTCAGTTTTTCGACCTTCAGGCTCTGTCAGTTAAATTCTGAGTTTATGTAAAGATGGGAACTCATCTTAATGCTACCAAGTTTCTGGCAGATTGTAATTGAACTCCTTGTGCTGCTTTCTGTGGCAGATCTGTACAGACATGCTTCCTGTACCACTTAGACCTGGGGAAGGCAGGACAGTTGGAAGTCATTTGTTTAATGGACCTTGTTTGAATTATGAAAGGACAATTCAACCTTAATAGAATAAATGAAGTGGTTGATCTTTGTTTCTTCTACATGAGCCAAAATCTTGCTTCTTCTCTTTGCCAAAATTATTTTGTTTGTGCACAACTTCCCATGCTGCTGTGGTTGTGCTAACATGCCACAGGATGGTTGAAATGGAAGTTCTGCACTGTTGTTGGATGAAGCGGATTGAGAACACAGTGACACTATTACCCAAGGGGATATACTAATGGAAGTTGCTGGGCTGGCTGGTAAATCTCAGGGATACTGTTCATATTTTATTCTATATACTGGTAAGAAACTTTAGAGAGTCTGTGTTTCAGCTGTCTCTGAGCTTAAGAACTGCCACAGACTCTGCAACATAGTTGTCACTTGCATGTGGATAAACATGCCATATAGTAAGTATGTGGGCTGTGTTGTATGGTGATGTATTGATATTCAGAAACACTGTGCTGTTCTGTACTGTGTTAATTTGTTTTAATTGTTGTTTTTCTTCTAGATTCATCCTAATAGAACATTAATAGAAAAGGATCTGGCCCAGGAAGGGGACACTTGGATACACAAGCCTGACAATCTAGAATCACATAATGAGTTCTGAAGTCAGAGGGACATTTAGTGGTCCTGATTCAGGAGTCAGATGATTCTTTATGTCTTAATGATTATAAGCTTTTACTCTTAGAAGATGGAGTAATACAGTGCAAATAAGACAGGTAGGACTGTTTGGAAACAGTATAAGCTCATAGAAGAGAATTAATTGTGGATGCAGATATTTTTACTGTTACAGTGAAGGTAACTCTTGCCATGAATAGGAGCTGTAAAAATAGCACCTAGTGAATGCTGTGTGATTTAAGATGTTTTTAATCCAATGACTTACCCTAAGCAAGCTGCATTCTGTAATAGGTATTTAGGCCTATTCCTTT
The DNA here is from genome assembly GCA_013399175.1 of Odontophorus gujanensis. Taxonomy (NCBI): domain Eukaryota; kingdom Metazoa; phylum Chordata; class Aves; order Galliformes; family Odontophoridae; genus Odontophorus; species Odontophorus gujanensis. Next base: position 67,144 of record VXAB01002892.1, read on the forward strand.
TCATTTTTGTAGAGGATGTTTTATTTACAATATAATATATTCCCTAAACTATAACTGCTTAATCACTTGCCAGTTTTTGAGTTGAAATGAAGTTATTTAAGAATTATTTATTAGATACAGCTAGCTAGTTTATTTTAAATTTTTATTTGACTATTAAAAGTAAACTGATTACCTTTTGGGAAACACGTGGTAACAAGTCATACAAAAACTCAGTATTTGAAGTACGTACATTTTCTTTCTGTCGTAGATCCCTCTTCTTCATTCCTTATTGATAATGGCATTTCTCATTTTTAATTTTTCCAGATTGAGATACATTTATCAAAACACACTTTTTGTGTGTTTGTTTTTGAGGGGGCAGTTCTTTTACAAAATAGCTCAGCCATTTGCCTGTTCCTTTTCTCCCTCTCATTTAAAAAGATAATGTAAAAATACTTCTGTAGTTGCCCCTGCCTCAGAGTCAACAGGTTCCCAGAGTTTCTGAAGGAAATTGCTGCAGTTGAGAAACTCTTTAGCAAAGCTGAGCAGACCATGGTTCATGAGGTGCTTGTTGGCAGAGAGCTGGTGAACACAATATGAACCCTGACTCTTCTCTGCTGTCGCATATTTAGAAAGCTAAAGTCATATTTCAGTTCTTCCCTGGTACTGTAATGACACACTTTTGCTATGCATACTGCAGAGGTTACATGAATTATAAGTGGGAAATTTCAGTGGAAAAAGTTCTTCCTTCTCTGCTGGCAAAAATAGTTCAACTCCAAATGATAACAGTCAGGCTGCAAAACTAGTATTCTTATCGGTGCTTTGACTTGAATGAATCTTGTGCACTTGAGGGTGGAAATAGAATAAAAAAGACCAAGTTCTTTTAAGAACCTGAAAAGTAGATAGCTTTTAGAAATGGTTTTGTTTGTTGACGAGGGAATTGGGATCTTTGGAAAGGATAGAAGGCACACCAACATTCCACAGAATCTCAGACTGTAGTGACGGAAAAGAGCATTAATTGGTCTCTCATTTTCTGGATGCACAGCTTTGAGCTACCTGAGTGTATGGTAAGTGAAGGTAGCTGCTAATCACTGGCTTGTCAGTTACGGGTGGAAAAGAGGAAATTCACTTCAAATGGAGCAGTGGAGCAAAGGATGCTGGTGTGTGTATTCTGGAATATTGCTTCAGAACTGAATGGATTCTATTTTATACTTTTTCTCAAAGGTTCTTTTTGTTAGGATTCTTTTGAAGAAAGATAGTGAACACCTTGATGGGAAATTTCTTTTGCAGTTGCTTCCTTTTGTTATTCACTATAAAATCTTCTGCAATCCCAGAGTTTTTGTGTGCTTTGGAAATTATAAGATGAGTAAACGAGCTAGATTGTTGTAGTTTGGGGCTTAAGAGCACCTAGCCTCTGTAAATTTTAGTTGCATCTTAGGGTAATGCTTGGTGTTGGAAACAATTTCCAGTTGTAAACCATGAGGGCAGGTTCAGAAGATACTGTGTTCATTGCATGGATTAAAGCTGCTTTGAGTTTTTCAGTTTGTACATTCCTGTTACACTTTGGAACAATGTTAGAAACCATTTTCACGGTTGTAGCAGTCTTCAAAGAATTTGTTTTGCACTGAATCTTTCAAATATGGGACTCTTCACCACAGGTTCAGCATCAGACTAATCCCTACTGAAGTGCAAATAAGTTGCAGGTTTTGAGTTGATACTGTTTCTGATTTTATTATACTTTTTCTTGTGTAACCATTGTACTGAGGCTGTGCAAGGAGAAACCCACGGAGAGCTCCAAGAGCTGTGGTCTTTTAATTCCAGACCACAGCTGGCGATTTATTGTGGACCAAGATCAAGTTTCTTCTAATCAGGGTGCATCTGCCATTCATGAGCAGCACAGAGGGGGAGCCATGCAGCCACTTTACATGGGCGAGAAACCCAAGCTCCTTAATGTTGTGTGAGAGCTGGTAACTCTCAGTCGCTGGAGAGAGAAGCTGCATTTTGTAAACTAATCCTTTGCACCACAAGACTTCACTGAAAATGCCCACAGCTGCTGTGATTGAATCTGCTTGTGTGTTAGTAGGATGCTGCACAGAACTGCACACTTCTTTCTTAAGTGTTGTGCACACAGTAGCAGTTTTGTTTACTACAGTTACCTATGGTAGCTTTTCAGACTATTCCATGACCTGTAATGATGCAATTTCTAGCAAAATTTATCTTTTTTTATAGCACCTTTAATTGGATGTTATGACCACTGGAAATGTTTTTATACTCGTGTGTTTTGTTTTCATGTACAACTAAAATAAATCCTGGCAGTGAAATGTTCTACGTGGCCTCAATTAATTTGAGAACAAAGATGTTGGTTCGGGTGGGGAGAATGAATACCATGCATGGTGATCTTTCCCCAGGATATTTTGGTGATGTTTTATGTTCATGCACGGTAGTACTTTAGAATGGAAATGTCAGTAACACATCCAGCAGGGCTTTGGACTGAAAAATAAGGTGAAAGATGAATACTTTCCTTGTTTGTATGAGTGCAACTTGTGATTGTAGCAGTACACTTACGCTTGCATATGCAGGGGCAAGTTGGAAACAGCTTTGGCCTTCTAGTGGGAGGTGGTGAAATACAGTGATGTTCGGCCTTGTCTCATGTAGAGGTCTGTGACTCTTTGCAGAAGAATGGTGATCAAACTTTTGTATCCATTGGGGAGAGTGTGTTGAAACTAAGCATGTTGTTTCCACAGTTTCTCTGAATATGCTGCCTCATGGAAGAGGGCAGTGGGGAGGAGATGAATGAGTGCTAGTTGAGAGTAAAAGACAAAAACTAAAGCCCTGTTTTGCCAGGGGAAACAAAGAAAAGAAGGAATCGGTTACTGTTGCTTCTCTCAAAGCATTCTTAGATCTATTACAGATCACTTCCTCCTTACTCTCTGAGATTTTGATTGCTGAGGTTTTGTTATTTTCTTTGTAAAAATGCTCAAACCACTTAAATTGCTTTCTTAACTTTTAGGAATAGTTTTGAAGTAAAATTATTAGCAAATAATTTCCATCTAAGGGTAACTCTTCGTCACCCCTTGCTGAGAGAATTTATTTTAAAAATAATGTATTTTAAAATAGGAAAAATGTCTACCAAGGAATGTTGCTCAGTATAGCCTTACTTAACTTCAATATGTGTGATGTGTAGCTCCCCTCAGGATATGCAGTGTATCACTGCACACAGATAGCACAGCTCAGTGTAAACAGGAAATATTTCGAAGATGTCTTGCGTGTTTGGTAGACCCTAAAAATACATTTTGATAAAGACTATTGTTTCTCCTACCACTACTTCCTTCTCTGCTCTTGGACACTAAGTGACACTCAGATGAACTTGTCTTAATGTACTGTGGTTGAAAGGCCAGCTGAACAAAGCTCAAGTTTGGTTTTCCTTGAGAGAGGAAATGATTCCCTTTCTGAGAACTCTGCATTTCTAACAAGAATATTCCTAATGTTTTTTTTTTCTGCCCTCTCCTAGAGGGATCTGCTATTTGGAAGTGACTGAAATTCTTTTTTAACAATATGATACTGAGATTGCAGGAACTTGCTGGTACCTGTCAAAGTAGAGCTACCAATAATATTTAACTTTATAACTCATACATTAAGCTAATAATATCCATGCTTCCTTATGCCTCTTTTTTTCTTTACACTAACCTTGAAAGAGAATGGGAAAAAAAGATTTTTTCATAAAGGTGGAAGTTTTGAGGCCAGTTTTCTATTTGTACAGCTTTCTTTCATCTTATTCTTTTACTCTTTTCTTCAGCAGCAAACTCAAACGTTAGGGTTATGTGTCATACAGTGTGCAGAGTAAGCTATTCTTTGTGTGGCTGCTTTATTTAACCAAGGCAATGGCACTCACTACCTAATTAATCTGTACCATATTCATTGTGTTTAGTTACTCTGGAAACAGAGCTTTCAGAGGGAGTACCCAGACTTTGTTCAATAACTTCAAGTTAAGACAGACAACATATGAATGCATACGTCCTACCTGTCATATTATAATGGAACTGTCTTCTTCCTCTCATAAGGTCACCACAATTAAAAAATGCGAACATTTCATACGTGAGATGTAGAAAGTAGCAAGAGAACCAGTGTGTAACACAGGCTGCAAGAATCACTGGAGGAAAACAGAGAAGACGGAGGAAGTATGAGATCATGGAACACGAATTGGTGAGAGGAAATGAGAGGTGCAGGGGACAGTTCAGAAAAGAAGAACTTGCTAGCATCACAAAAAGGAAAAGATAATACTTATTTTAGCGTGTTAACCAGAAATGGATTGAAACTGGAAGTTATCAGTTACAGATGTTAGACCTAGTTTTAACGTGCAGTGCTTGGCCTTGGCAGAAACCAATCTATGTTCACCTTTTCCCTTTTCTATATATTTTTTCAGCCCCTTTCTGCTTAGTCTGCCTTTCTTTTGTCGAATCTTATTCTCCCTTGAAGCCAACTTCAAGAAGTTTGTTTTTGTACAGAATTCTGGCGTCCGTGTCTCGAATCATTCCAGTTAAACAACCTTCATGTCCTAGACCATTAATCTTTGTAATGTCTCTGTACATGAAGGGCAGATAAGATAGACAAGGTATTGCTCCATGTTTCTGAGAATGGGGCAGTTTTGTCTGGGGAGGGAACAGAAATGCTCCCTTTATTTAATGTGGTAAAATCACTTTTTCAGTGGAGCCTTACATATTAGAAAGTAAATGATGAAAGGGAATGATTTTTGGTTGGGGCCAATCTTCTGTGTAACAGCAAAGGTCAGTGTAAGAATGATTCCAGATATGAAAGGCAGAACAGCAGTGACAGGCCATTTCTTTTCAGTAAGTTCTTTGTTGTGTCTGTTCTTGAAGCAGTATCCTCTGGAATTTAGGGTTGAAAACTCAAGCTTGGCTCTCCAGAAAAGACTGAAGGAATTGTCTCCTAACAGCAAGACTTGAAATACCTAATGTCTAAGCTGACTCTTTATTGTCATTGTTAGGATATCTGAGGGGACTGTGGGGGGGGTGTGCATCTAGGTGCTACGTTAGTGAATGATATGGCTGTAGTGAAGAGCTGTGTTACTATTTTACCAACTTATTTTTGTCAAATTTGCAGTGGGATTTTTTGTGTAGTAAAGTGCAAGTTGATTTCCTTTGTCCTGCCTAGTTAGCTACTCAAGGATTCAGTTAATAATGATTTCATTCTAGAGTAATTTGAAGAACTTCCTGTAGTTACCATGGGAGTAATCAGTATTTTCTATCTGCTTTTAACCAAGTGTCTTAGAGCTGAAGATGAAGAATCTTTTCTTATAAAAGTCTGCCATGTTGTTTCATGCTCATTCCCATGAATCTGCATCCGCAGCAGCTTGGCTTCCCTGAGTCACTGGGACAAAACTGGAACATCAACAAAGTTTAGAGCAATAAACATCGACATAAATTTAGGTTTCTTGGAACTGTCTCTACACATTGTAACTAGTGGAAACGAGTCTTGAACTTAATTGTTTCAGCTCACACCTACACTTAGTATAAATACAGAAGTTTGTCTCTTCCTCTTGCAACAGGGCTCTGAACCAAAGCCTGCAGCTAGTTGAGGTTCTCATCCTACTAACTTACCTTGGGAAGATGGAACTGCAAATCGAATGCATTCCTACAGGAGAAATCATCCGCGTGGTTAGTCGCAGCGGAGGACGTAAGACTGTAAGCCTGGTTTGTTATTCCTTGTTCCCTTCTTGTGTTAGTTGTGTGCTAAACAACGTAGTAACAGTGGTCCTGAATGGAGAAACACTAATGGGGGAAAAAAAGAAGTTGTTTGATCCTTGCAGTGGCTGTCGCTGGCAGGAGTTTTTTCTCAGTGTAATGGAATCGGTTGCAGTGAATGTTAGTGTTCAGGGGCTGGGAGTTTGGGAAGTCGTGAAGGTGTATTTCCAGTAGAAGCCTGCTGAAGCACTGAGGTTAGTGTGGCCTGCTGCTGGTGTAATGGACGTGTGCATTCTGTCAGCATTCTGGAACTTCTGAAGCTCAGAGGGAAGCAGTTTTCAGAGGTGTTCAGCTCTCTGTAGCGCTGGTCCCCCATGCACTGGATTCCATCTAAATGCCACAGGTGGTGTCCTGTTGTCATTTCTGCACTCAAAAAGACAACTGATGATGGTTAATAATGCTGCTCATTGTGCTTTCTTTGAAGCGAGCAAGCAAACATTTACACTTAAATGCAACTGTATTTGTATCTCTTTGACATAGGGACTTATAAAGTGCTCAGTGTCCTCAGTTCTGGCAGCACACTGCTCAGGGCAGAGCCAGCACGTACTGAAGTACACATCTGTGCGTATTGCTCCTGTTTCCGAGCATTGTCTTTCTAGCAAGTAATCTGAAACTTGATCTGAAAATTAGCTGAGACATTCTCTGTGCGGATTACACAATTGCTAGGTAGAGTCATCTCACGACAGAAAACCCTGATGAGATGTTCTGCTGTTCTTCAGCTTCCAGTAAACGGTGCCGGGATGGCACTGACTGACACCCCGTGGCGATAGGGGACACTGTCTGGGCTGACTCCTCTTTCCCAGAGGGAGCTGTTTCTTTAAGCCTTGCTCTGAACAGCGAGTGCCAGGATCCTGGGGGAGACATCAGAGAAAGAGAAAAGCTATTAGTTCATCTTTCAGAAAAGCCTTAAATAGTCATTAACAGTCCATCAAACTTTAATTTGCTACTTCCAGAACAGCGCTCGGTATTTAAATACTGTCGGAGCTGCGGAGCAGTGCAAAGTGGTTTCGGATGTACTGTGCTTTAATACAAAGGGAAGCTTGTAGCTGGAGATGCTTTGAACTGTTGCAGAAGGGGAAGTGCAGAGCTTTGCTGTTTCAGCTCAGGATGCTTCAGCCCGTTAGGGAATGGCGTGGATCCTGAGTAGATCCTCCAAAAGGTAACGCTCCTGGGAGCTGCGCCGAGCTGCTCGTTGCTGCACCGCGGCCTTGTCCCAGCGATAGGCTTTCGGTGCTTCCCCCGGGCGGCAGCGCTGGGGAGGGGACGGTACACTTAGCGTCAGCGTCCGGGATTTTTATCCGGCGCGCTCCTGGGCGAGACAGGTGCTCCTGTCGTTTTAAGCAACGAGAACGCCAGCCGGTTTGCGAGCAGGGCTTAGCGGCAGGATGCCGTCGTCCGGAACAACGTAACCTCCG
>VXAB01002892.1:74858-114989 GCA_013399175.1 Odontophorus gujanensis
GAGCTGCTCGCGGGGCAGCCGGAGCCCGGGGGGGTACGGCCGTGTCACCGTCGGCTGGCACTGGGGTCCCGCCTCGTTCTCATCGGTTTTTTGTACGTAGCAAACTTGTTTTCCGCGTTCTTGCGCTGCTGCGCGCTCGCGGTGGTACGTTCTGCATGAATAGCACTTGTGTTCACGCTGGGAGAATTCTTCCTTGTTCGCCGGTGCCGGTGCAGGTGCTTAAAAGCACTTCCTTTACGAAGCTCAGTGTTTTTAGTCTTCTTTCGCAGCTGGAGGTGTTCTTAAGGACAGTAATTTCTCCGGTTTCCACGTGTCTGTGATTCCCCCTCAAACATTGCTGTGTTACTTTGTGCTGCTTTTCCTCTTTTCTAATACAGCTGGGGTTGATTGCTGCAAGGGACGCGGGACAGTTAGGGAAGGAATTGGACTCTTTGCAGAACAGATGTCTTACTGTGGTAACTTGAACTTTCCAGGTAACCCAGTTGGATCTGAGGGATTGAGATAGGAAAAATGGTTCTGAGATACAACACTTGATAGGACGACAGGGAGTGGCCTTATGTTGTGCCAGGGAAGATTCGGGTTGTGTACCAGGGAAAGTTTTTCCAAAAGAGCAGTGAGGTGTTGGCACAGCTGCCCAGGGAGGTGGACAAGTCGAGGGAGAGGACAGTGGGAAACGTTGGTGGTAGGTGGAAGACTGGACTCTATGATCTTAGATGTCTTTCCTAACACGAATGATTGTATGACAGAGACCATTCTGGTGGTTATTCTTCTTTTGGCTGTTGCTGGAGGTGGAAGGCTGGGGAGGAACTTCTTGCAGGTGACAGCTGCTTCATTCTAGCGACAAGTGAGAAAATTTGCTTGGTTGGTGGGACAAACCCTGCCATGAAACAGAGCCACATCTTAGAGCGAGCTGCAATAAAGGGATTTTTCTTTCATCTCATTTTGGAGCAATAGACAATTACCAGCTGTCAGCACTTTTTAAAGCTCTTTTAGAAACTGCCTAGGGCTCAGAGAACTGATGAGTTCTTGATTTTTACAATAGGCCCTGGTATGGCAACCTCTGTCATGACGCTCAAGGATGGATGTTCAGTTTTGATAGTCGATCCTGTCTTTCAGGGAGGGTCTGTGTGAATATAAATCTTGACTTCTGTTCTGTGTGACAGTATCCAATGGAGTGCTAGTCTTACGTGTGTGCTACCCTAATTTATCCTAGCATACAGGATAGCTCTTTCCTCAAAAAAAAAAAAAGCAACAAAAACCAAACCCCAAACCTCTGAGTCATAATGTACCAAGGGAGTGTGAGATCCCTTGTGACTCAGGAGTCGGTGTGCAATTTGTGTTCTTTGTTGTCTTGCACAACTGACAGTGGAGAAACTTACGTGATGGAAGACTTTTGTGATGGATCTTCAGATTTTACAGTGTGCTAAAGAGCAGTGAGGTGAGTTCTGATCAAATCATTGAAGTCATGTAGGAGACTTTTTTAACATTTGGTCAAAGCCTAAAGGAGGAAGGATGGGAAAAAGCAGTGGGGGCCAAGAAAGCTTAAAAACAGATCAAATATAGTGATTTTTTTTCCTTAAAAAAAGCTCAAACTCCCTGGAGACCTTTATGTAAAGATAAAATAGTCTTTTTCTAGTAATAAGCAAGCATCAGGAGCTGTTGATCGTTTGCAGTGTCACTTTGCTTTTGGGATGTAACCTTACTGTGGTGCAGTATGCTTTTTAGGAACTATACAAATTCCTCTTCCACTGTTTTATTTAAAAATAAATAAATAAAAGCCTGCACCAAATGCAGAAGAAATGATCTGCAGCAGCAGGCCGTGCTCACAAAGCAATGCATAAACCATCGCTCCCCTGAGCTGCAGTGCTGTGCTCCTTCCTGCAGCCATGTGCTCTCACCTGCTGCTTTTGATCAGTTCCAGCATGCAAAGTGTTGAGGATCAGTGGGCTCAGAGCACTCTGCCTTGAGTTTGAGGGAGTAATGGGTGTGTACTGCTCGCTGGCTGCTTTCAGATAACTGATGGCTTCTGTAGAATAAATTCGTCTTTGGCAAAAAATTGAGTGTTGCTGGTTCTGCAGAAAAAGAGATGAGGAGAAGCGAAAGGTACCATAATTCTCCCTAAGGTTGGTGTGGCCTACTGCCCCTGTAAGTGACACAACTGAAACTAAGCCACTTCTCCTTTCATACAGGCTGAAGAGCCATATATAGATGCATGTATAAATATGTATGTGTGTATTGCTAAAATATTGCTGTGGGAAGAGCTGCTCTGGAGGAGTTTCCTGACTGAGCTCGTTGTGTGAGCACGTGGGCACAGTGATGCAGAAAGATGTGGCTGGGACTAGGGGTGGCAGTGGTGCTTTGTGCTGGCATCCAGTGACTGCAGTTATAGCATGTGTCTGTATTCTGTCAAGGGTTCTTCTGTATTTGACTCTCATCCCATTGTAAGCAACTCATGAGTGATGTGGTTGGCTTTGACTGGGATGACTATCCCTGATTTTGATTAGGTATCATATATCTAACCTTCTTTCATTATTTCTAGTGGATGAGGTTTGCTTGGGTTGGCTTTCTGTGAGATTAAACGCAGATATCTTTTCTGCCTGAGGGAGCCACGTCTACTGTGCCTCCAGATTGTATGAGGTCTCTGGGAAATACCATATGTATCTTGTGTCCTCTGCATATTTTACACTTTGTTGATGTGCAGTGAGGTAGGTGGGCAGATCTTCCCAGAAAGCATTAATAAAGCTGTAAGAAGCGGTGTAAGCCCTTGTGAATGCTAACGAAGTTTCAGAGTGGACAAATCTGAAGTAATTCACTGCAACTGAGTCCTGTTCAGTTGGGGTGCAAAGTGGGGAGGAAAGCTGCAAGTATCCTTCAAAGCCTGGCCCTGCCTTAATTAAATATGCTTCAGTGCATCAAGGAGCAGTAGGGCCAGTACCTTTCTTGTTTAATCTTCCATATAGTCTGTCTTTATTAAATTCCTGTGCTGGAAGACAACAAAGGTTAGTATTTAGAACTGATGTGTTCATGAATGCGTGGATAGATTTCCCTGGCAGCTCAAGGAAAGAGCTTGGTCACGTGTGATGGCCAACGAGCTGCTCCTCGCTGTGACACTGCAGCCCTCTGCCTGGAACACTGCCCTTGGTTCAGGTCAGACACTGCCCTTCTGTGACTGGGTACGTGGACATAGATTTTTAGCATCTGGCAGTGCCTTTGGAGTGCCACACTGTTTGCCTTCGAGGCAAGAAGGACATAATGCTGCAAGATGTTACAGCCTTTCCTCATTGCAAAGTTCTGAATGTGCAGGTGCCAAAAATAGAAAAGGATATTATGTCAAAGTGTATTCTGGCTTTTGCCAGGTACTGGGTAATCTTTGAATGACAAAAGGAAAACCAACAAGAAGGGATCCCCAACACTTAATTCCTGCCACTCCAAAAAGATTTTTCTCCAGGAAAGAGCTTTCTAAAATCACTGTTATGCAAAAATATGTGTGTGGGCAAAACAGCTACGATGGCATTCAGCCTGCTGTTGGGATGCAAAATGAACTTTGTGCTTGCTGTATCTTCATATTCTGATTTCACTAACTTTTTGAGGCACTTTTCTGGTAGGAGTTTACCACGGATGTTTGACTCTCTCCTTGTGTCTGACCATAGGTTTCACCTCTACAAAAGGTAATGTAGGGATGCATGGCCCCAGTCTTTGTGGGTGCACAGAGCTGGAGAACAGCTGTTGTGGTGATCCTAAGACTTCAGGGAAACCTTTGTGTCTTAGAGTCTAGAGTTGCATTTCATTAGTTAGAGTGATCTGTGGTGCCTTGTGCCAGCTGACAATCATCAGATGTATTGGCCACTTTGCTAATGAAGCGGAGGATTATTGAAGGAGCCATAATTCAACTGGAGACCTGTATTTGTCAGAGGATTTTGGTGAGCTCACAACTGCAAGCTTTTCTTCATTACCGTATGCTCCATATTTTATAGTCTTCTGTTTTTGTTACGCCTGTGCCTGGTGTGAATAGGATATTCCTGTCCAACAAAGCATCACCTTTACCACAATGAACAACTAAGAACACAAAAGGGTAAATTCAGCTCTCACTGACATTGTTCACAGCTGAAAAGTCAGGATAAGTCAATTTCCAGTTGTATAATAAGGGAGATAGTGATCTGTTTAGCTTTTCAGAAAATTAAATTCCACTGGAACAGTGTAAGTGGAAGCACAGAAGTAGGAGGAAAACTATTTTCCATTCTGAAATCCATCTTTGTATAGTGCTGTGAGTTAAGGTTTTTAAACTTGCTAACAGTAACTAATAACTTTTACATTATACAGTGCACACTGAGTCATTGTTTACTTACGGAAATGACTTTCAACAGACAGACTTGTTTGCTAACTTTAATAACTGAAATATGCAGCTCCACACATTACAAGGCAGCACACCATAATCAGCGTTTCTTAAAAACATAAACTGATATGTATTTGCAGCACTACGGTGTTGTATTATAGGCAGCATTTCTACAGTTCAGATTTTTTCCTGCAGCAAAGGTTCATGCACCCAGTGGTGGAGCTCTAAGAAGAGAGAAAGCTATTACACAGGACTACTGTATTTTATTTATTTTTTTCCAAGAGAATTGTGTTGAACCTTGCAAAGTAGAGACCAGAAAGCCTTGTTCTCTGTCCACGCATCTCATGGTTTTAAATAACAGGTTGTTCTCCACTCCTAGGATTTTGGAGGCTGTTCTGAATTGCTCCTTCTGCATCTAGGGAGGGAAAGCCGCACCTTTGCACCAGGAGTCCAAGAATTCTCTCTGACAGAGTTGGAATGTAGACAGCAAAACAGATGATGGCATTTTTCTGCCCTAATTTAAGCAAGTAATGAATTTCAGTTGCAAATCATTCCTTGCTTTTTCATGACTGCTTACCTTCTACTTTATGTGAGCACATTAATTTTCTCACAGATTTTACAGGTAGCTTTCTTACACGCCGATTACATCTATTAATAGTAAAATAAGTAGGATTTGTATACCTGAACCTCGTTTAATGGTTATTTGTTGCTCTTGAATCTGGGGGAAGGGGTCTAAAAACAAGTTCTGTAGAAAGGTAGAGTATGTTTTTGAATGCCTGATCCTGGAGCTCTGTGGGAAGGCAGGTGATCTCTGACTTTATTCCTGCTGATGCTCTGCCTGGAAAGCTGATGGATAGCAGCTATGAATAACAGTCTATGGAGTTGTTAGCAAAGCTAAAATGTATATTTGTTTAAACAAGTCTGGTGGTGGTTTGCACTGCCTGTACACCTTACAAAAGCATTGCTTTAGCTTTGTCAGAAGTTCTTGTTTTGCTTTTGTTCTCTGGGTATCACAATTTACTGCACAGTGCTGTGGGAGTCCTAGCAGAATTGGGTTTTACTGCCAGTTAGAAAGTTTCCTTGGGCAAAAGCTCTTTATTTTTTATTTATTTTTTAATGACTGTAGGATGTCAGGATGGTAGCAAGCATGTTTCTGATCAGGTAAAGTATGTGTGCACATATCCAGGTGAGACACTGCTCATTCCAGAGGGATCTTATGTATACATAAGCTGGCTGAAGCCTGTAATGCAGATCAGACCAATCTTTCTCCTTTCTGTCTCCTGAAGACCCTCTCCACAGCCCATTTAGTACAGCTGAAGAAAATTGGTGCTTAGCTTTCTGAAATAGCCTAATGACAAATGCATGTATTCCAGCTGTCTTGTTATTTCAGACAGTGCTTTGCTGCAGCACTTAGTATTTTTGTTTCCAGTAGAAAGTGTTTCTTTGCATTATTTGCAATCTGAGTCATTACCAAAGCTCTATCTTTTGGTTAGATGTTGGCTGCATTAAAATATGATCTGTTAAGATCACCAGAAGATGACTGTTCAATTTACAGAAGGAACAGTGCTCTCGAGACTGCTAATGCAGGGAGTGGAGAAAGCTAGGAGTAATTTGGAATAATAAAAGGGGTAATTCATGCACTTTTATGAGCTATTCCTAAAACAAGTGTGTGAGTCCTTAGAACATTTAAGAAAAACATGTGACTACACGATAATGCAGGCACAGGATGTTGTCTTTTTTGCACGATGGAATTGAATGCATGGGTTGATGGCTAAAGGCTGTTTGTGCGTTTTGGTTAAAGCTTTCAGACATTATTTGTCTCGGGTGAAAACTAATGTGATTTGGGATAATTGTGTCCTGATACAAGGAAGTACAAAGGAAAGGAGAGCAAAACAAAGAAGAAAAAATCCAAGATGAGTTGCTCTTCCCAGAGATTGCTGTAGATGGTGACTGCTTTAAAACCTTTCTCGACAGAGCCAGTGCATGCTGCCAGAACAGAGGGTGTGTGATGCTGAGAGCCCGCAGGTAGGGAGTGCTGGGAGTGAGGGCTTCTGTGCTGCCCTGGGAGCTTGGTCATGGGGGCACCACGTGGAGAGGAAATGTTGCAAGAGATGTGGAGCTCCGTAAGTGGGGGGGGGAAACCAAACAAACACAGAAAATGTTTAGAGAGAGGGAGGCGGTGCTTGATCTCTCATTAAAGTGAAACCTGACCAGCTGCCAAGTGTCTGTTCCTGCTCTGATGGTTCAGTGTCTGGGCAGGGATGTAAGGGAGCTTCCTCCAATCTTAAGTCTTGAATATACTTACCTGGCAAGTGCTATTACCCAAACCACTTTTGTTAGCTCAGCTGGACTGAGAGGAAAATTCCTCATAGTGGCACAGTGTAGGATGAGAATGTGAACTATGCCCAGGCTGAAGTCCATGGAACTCAAAAGCTGTGATCGTGTAACTGTTTACTGTTTTCTAGAAGCTTCATAGATGCCATAGAATGCATTTTTGCCTGAAATACTGATTGTTTGCCATCAGAAATAGGTAGCCTCTGTGAGAGGGTCACATTGCCACCTCTGTGGAAATGGGGAGTGGAGGAAAATCAGTGTTGCTGCAGGTTGAGTGCATGTGTCTGTAAAGACATCTTGGAGCACGGCAAAGCAGGTTATTACTTTTAGAAGAAAAGTTTTGTTGTGAAAAGTCTTGCTTTTAATTTTGTATAAGCTGTGAAGAAAGACTGTGGTATAATGGTCTAAAAGCAACTGTCAGCCTGGTACCTGGCCTTCAGTTTTGGACAGTGAATTTCTCTGGTTAACCTCTCTAGCACTGCCAAACTCCTGGAAGTGCTCTTTAGGCTGTGCTTTCACTGGCCTCAAACCAAATGATCTTAATTGCAAACCACTTTATCTAACCTGATGGTTACTCAACACAAATGTGACATAAGGCTTGCAGGAGTAAAGAAGGCAGTCAGTGTTTAGTGTGGGCTGGATTGAGATTTGCAGTTTGATAGGGAATGGGAAGGTTCATTTGGGTTGGTAATGGGCATTGATGGGTGTGTGAAGGGACCATCACCCCTTCTTTTCCAAGCACCTGCCATAGTGTCAGTTGCTCACTATCCTGTTGAATATCAGACCCATTTACTATCGAGGCACATTTCTGCTGGCAGATCTGGCATGACATATATATTCATGTGTCTCAGGTTAGGTAATTTATAGTGTTGACTTTTTGATAGTGGAGCACTACAGCTGTCAGCCCCATAACCTCTAGTGTCATTCCTGGGCTTTTCCTGGAGGCTGCTAGTGATGGTAATATATGTGCATCACTTTCCAAGGTTTTAGACATTAGGAGGCATGTATATGTAGGGAACTAAGCAGGCATCCAGAGAGTCTTAGAGCTTCACCTGCTTTGCTTTCAGTGCAATGCCCTTTCTTTACATGTGTGCCAGGAGGATGTATTCCTCTGGTATCTAAGACAAGCTTATTTAAGCTCACGTGAAGCTTTAATTAAATTTGTTTTGCCTGTAGTTCTGTACTCCCTGCCTTGTACCTCTTCGGAGACTTTGAAGAATGTGCTGAAACAGAGTTTAGAGAACAACAGAAGTTTGAGTTCCGTGAAATCTCATTACAGAGCTGAACAGACCTCAGACCCAGCTCAGAGGCCTGGACAGACACTGCTTGGGGCAGCAGATAGGCTGCAGCACAGCAATGCTGGCTGTGTCGGTCAGCTCCCAGCAGCAGCCTGGGACTGTGCTGCAGTACCTAAGAAGGTGCTTTTCATGTACAGTAAGTGCTTGTTGTACCACTGTGGCTCGTTCAGCCATTCTCTTTTTACACTGCTGGTTTTGGAGCTCTGAAGTCAGTGGTAGTGTGGAAAAGTATGAAATTACTAGAAGCTTCTGGAGTAATATACAGGGATTGTGTGGAATGATTGGCACTAAAACCTTCCAGTTCGTGAACTGTGGAACGTAAATGGTAATTAGCTGTCTTTTAAACATCAGATTTTTAAGATTTACATTCAGAGTGCACTATCTCTAGTCCCATGTACTGGGGAATCCCCAAGCTATGAAACTTATTATAGCTCATAAGTAGTGCAGTAACCATCTGCCCATAGAGTGCCTACATTGCCTGTTAACATGGGATCAGGTCAGGAATAGAGGCATGCTGCTAAGTCCTGGTGCAGGCTGCCAGGGTAATAACACTTAGACACTGAGCCAAGAGAAGCTGGTATCTGTTCTGCCTCTTGCCCTAAGCAGTGCATGCACTGGCTGAGGTTCAAAGTGGGGGTCCAGTTGGGTGCTGGTATCAGATGTGTTTTGCCCTCTCTGGAGCCAGAACGTCTTTGCTGCTTCCCAGAGCAGTGCAGTTTGTGGGATCAGACTGCTCGCTAGCTGATGGAGTCACTGCTGTGGGGGGGGCTTCATGTGTAGGAATGACCCCCTGCTCAGCTGGGAATGTGAGAACACCCGTTTTTGCATTCCTCTGCAACAGGTCTGAATGTTCAGAGGTCTTCTGGGCTCTGTGGGACTCTGGCAAGGTAAATGTGTGGGATAGTAGCACAAGGTTACTGTATTGTGGTATCTGAGGGTGACGTTGTAATCAGCGCAGGGAGAGAAGGGTACAGGGGAAAGAATGCATTTGGCTGCCAAAACCTTTCGTGCAAGAGATTGGACCTGGATGTGTGCCCTTCCTGGGTGTACGTGCAGGTTCCTGAAATTTGTAGCTGCTATTGCTGTCACCACCAGGAGTGGCACTCAAGTAAACAAAATTTGGGAATGCCATCCCACGATAGAAACTTCAAGAGGCTATTTCTAGGTGGAACTGAAGCTCCATGTGATTCAGAGGACTATAGCCTTATTGTGCGAGTGGTTTTAAATGGAATTCTTTATATAGTATTGATGCTAACGCAGTAGTGGGCAGTTGGATTAAACTATTTTGGAACTGTGTTCCTTTTTGGTACTATACTAGCACTCTTGTTAAAGATGCTTCAAAACAAGCTGGAGTAGCTTGGCAGCTGCTGGTTGCAAGGCCATATTCTTTAGATGCTTCGTTGTTGTTGTTTTTCTTTATTTACTTATTTTTCTTCCAGAAGAGAGAGATTTTGGCAAAAGGAACTTAAAGATACAGCTTTGAAATACGTGTATTGAACACAAAGGTTATCACCCAGCAGGCAAGCAGAGGCAGTAGCGAGTTAAGTCAGTGAATTTTGGAAAAGTGGAGTTCAGCTTGACAGGAAAAGATAGTACCTGCATGTGATTACTCCTGAGACCCATCAGCTGTTTGGTAATTCTCCAGAACGTGGAATTTGTAAAACGAGCAGACAAGTGTGTGCTGCCTATCACGGATACCAGGAATCCCAAGAATGTGCAGGATTTTCTCTCAAATTCCAGTTGCGTGTGCTTCCCTTTCCAGTTCCTTCTCTAGAGGTCAGTGGGAGCAGGAAAAGAGGTCAGTCTTGAAGTCAAGGAGGAGGAATTTGTGAATATGGTGCAGATAACGCCCATTGCTTGCTGCACTGTGCCACTCCCCCACCCCCCCACACCATTGTGGAAAGTATGATTAAAGTCAGCCCCTCCACCCTAACTGTCTGAACCATACATACATGCACAAATGCCAGATTCTCTTCATTCCAGGCTGCTGACTTCAAGAAGGACTTGCTCTGACAAGCTGGAAATGAGGACTGGCAGCTTTGTCTGCAACTCAAAGGCTTTATCTCTCTTAGACACTCTTCCTAACGTTTCCCACAAATACTGTTCTGCTGGTAGGATCTGTTGTACACACAGGATGCCATCAGGTACTTATGAATAAAGTCCTACGTTGTGTAACTCTCATTAGAACAGGCAAAAAAAACTTAATAGAGCAATTGGCATCAGGCCCAGCGGAGAGCTTGCTCTCCCTGTGCTTCAGCCTTATGAGTT
This sequence comes from Odontophorus gujanensis, assembly GCA_013399175.1. Classification (NCBI taxonomy): domain Eukaryota; kingdom Metazoa; phylum Chordata; class Aves; order Galliformes; family Odontophoridae; genus Odontophorus; species Odontophorus gujanensis. Next base: position 85,092 of record VXAB01002892.1, read on the forward strand.
GGGGAGCAGTAGGGAGAGCCAGCTCAGCTTTTTGATTCTCTGTCCACCTACCATAAGGTGCTTTTATTTCCTTCACAAAAACAGACCTGCCTTTATCTCTCCCTTTTAGTATTTCTGTCAACTGATGATCATATTCAGCTTCCATAACGTATCCTTGTGGTCTCTCTTTCTGTTGTGCTGAACTCCCACCTGGGATACCCCTTTGCTTCTTCCCCATTTCTCATGGGAAGCACAAGTTTTGACTTCGAGGATCATCTTGCTCCATCAGCAGCAACTTGTCTCTCCATTCTTGTCTTCTAGCATTATTGCTCCACTGGTGCTTCTGCTCAGTGAAGGATGCCAGCTGTGTCCTCCTGTTAGGCTTTCTTTGCAGGCACTTCTTATGCTGCATATGCAGGTTTTTTTTCTTAGAATATTTTGATTCCCTGACCTGTCTCAATTAGCTGATAAACTTGGACTTCAATAAATGGAGTGAAACCTGTTTGAGAGATGTTGTGGTTCTAGACTGCTTCTTTACCACTAAATACAAGAAGACTGAGGTCTTCTTTAGATGGTATTTTGGTTTTAAAATGAGTGTTAAAGTGAGAATATTTTCACATATATATAACATTAACACATGAAACTGAGCTAACTTTAATCTTGATGTTTTAAAGTGTGCATCCTGTAATAAAAATGTCATAAATCAAATTTGAGTAGCCATGGTGGTTGTGATATGATTTCTGCTAAAAGGGGATCCCTGGTGCCATCACTGTGCTCCTTCAGAAGCATCTTGCCAGTGTTATTTTAGGTTGTGGAGGGTGTGTACATGCATATGTCTTTCTTATGGTATTTAGAAAATATACCAGTATCAAATGTCTGCCCAGTACTTCACACACTGCATGATTTGCTGCTGGTAGACAAAGTTCTGCCTGATTCTTGAAGGAGGGATGTTTTTTTGCAGGTGCTGTAGCCTTTACTTTTGGCTGTATGACTAGATGTGTTGAGCAGAAAAGGGATCTTACTGAACACAGTTCCAGATCCTCTCTCCTGACCATGGGACTGTGCTTTCTGGACAAAGTATGAAAAAAATTGGTGAAACAAGCTCTTATTTTTCCTTATTGGGCTCAACATATGCAGAGAGCTCAGAAACAATGGTATGAGAGAATTAGAGTAAGTGCTATAGTGAAGATATGAAAGGAGAAGCTGGAAGAAAGAGGCACCTGTAGCATTTAACTGCTGTGTTTTATTCATCCTGAAGCAAGTGTAATTTAAAGTGACACCTCTATAATTGATGAAGTATCTCTTTACTGTTTGTTTAATTACCAGTTTCAATCTCTAGAAAGCAGTGGATCAATAATTTACCGTGATGAACTTCCCTGTGTCCCTTTAGTTCAACCTCACAAATAACAGCTCCGGAAACAACGTTTTGATGCTTTTCTTTCTCTTAAGTTGATTTGAAAGAACTTAACCCATTTGTGCCTATCACAGGCATGTTCCAGCACATCTGAGGCTGATGGCAGAGCTTCCACTGACAGCAGGGAAGTGTGGCTAATCTAGGGCATGCCATGAGTGCTGTATCAGCTCTCGTCTTTTTTCAGTCTCCTTTCATTACTGTGGAGTGGCTAAGCCTGGGCTCATGTTATTGCTACAATAGCAGGTGATGCTGCTCACCATCTGAGAGCTGTTAAAACACAGAATTTAGGTGAAGGAGCTGAAGCTGCTTGCCTGCATTTTGTATGGTTCTCCTACAGTGTAGGTTCTGTAACCTGAATTGCTTTTCTGTGGAAGATATCATTTTTTGAGGCTCTTGGACCATCCTTTCAGGACTGGGCTCATAATCTTTCATGGCTCTGAATTTCTCACTTCCTGCAAGGGGATCTAGGTAATGTATGCCTGCAGAATCAGAGGAACAAAATTATGCTTTTCCCATTGGTATAAGACGTGTCATCGTTCCTGTTGTTGTCTTGGCTGCCATGAACAGTGGAGTTTGATTGAGAGCATCGGAACAGGAAGGTAACCAGTTTTCTGAGATCTGTGCACTTTTAGCACCTCAAGGTAGAGGGATAATTTCACTTTTCTGCCTTTCGTAAGGACGTTCTCGTTATCTGCATCAGCACAACTCTCTGCCTGCCTCTGATTCTTCGGGGTGCTGGTCCTCATCCTCTGAGAGCAGAACGCTGTGGGACGGTTCATATTGTTATGAATGTCACATCTGTCGCACTCAGCAGTTGATACCCATGTAACAGGAGCTATGAGAATTCCCTCATGATCTGTCGTTTGAGTTGAAGGTCAAAGCCTAGACGCTTTCTTTGACACGGTAGTTGTAAAGGGTAGAGAGCTCTGCTTGTCTATGGCTGACTGTTTTGTGCGTGCCAGCAGGATTTCTGCTGTTTTTCAGCCACCCAATGTATGACCATTGAATGTAAATCAGAAAGAGGAGGGGGATGAATGTTTCCATTCAGTTGTATAGGCCTGTGTTTATCCAGATGTGGAACGTGCATTCCCGAGGACCACAAAGGAACAGGCCCCCAGTTATTCTCTGTATATTTTGTCTTTGGTTTTGATTAAATCTGTGTCGTTGATCAAGCAGAAAATCTCAAAAAATGCTATGAGCAGATATATGAATAGTGCAGCCCTCCTGAGTGGGCCACGGAGATGGCATCTTCCTCATACTTCATAGGGGTTTTACAGAGTTGCACGCCAGTGGTTTTATTCAGTGTGGTTATTCTAAAAATCTTGGCTTATCAGAGCTTTGATTCAGTAGGGATATACATTTTTACAATGTGGGAAAACTGTGTTCTGGGCTATTTGAGGAACACAAGCTAATGTATGGATGCGGGATGCCCTTCTGAGACGACGTCTGTGTTTTTCAGGCACCCTGGCGTGTCTTTGCCAAGGTGATGGTAACTCATAATTTGCTGACTGAAGATATTCCTCTTTTAAAATAAAAGTGCCTGCAATTCATAAAAACCTTAAAGACTTCAGTGGAAACTTCATGGTCCTGTCAGACTGGTCAGAAGATTACCTCAGACAATACCCTTCGTCTGGTGGCTTTTCCTCTCCTTTCCAGAAGCAGCAGAAGAGACAGGGTAAAGGGAAGCAGTGCAGACATAAGCCAGCTGTGAGCCCACGTGCTCCTGTTGGCTGCCAGGCCTCAAAGCTGACACGTTGCCAGATAACCAGTTTGCACTGTGTGTCTGCTTTCCTTTCGTCCGCTTTTGGAAACTGCTTGGGCCGCTTCTTTTAGCGTACACAAGAATCTCTGAGGATCAATGGATGTGCTCCTGGTTGGGGTTCGTTATCCGGTTTTATTCCTGGCTCTTTCCCTAAACTTTTCTTAGGAGTCTTACCCCGTCGAAATAAATGCAAAATGCTTTTTGCTCCCTTGCAAAGAAGGGTGTGAAGGAAGTTCTGTGCCATATGTGTTCCTTACAGTTTTATTGGACCTCACTTAAACCTTTTGCTGTCTCAAAATAACTGCCAAACAAAGTCAGTTTGGGACAGAGGAAAAAAAAAAAAAAAAAAAAAAAAGTGGTGGAAGTACAAATTGTGACTGTAAACTCTAGGCTTAAAAATCATCAAATTAAAAACTACTCTGCTTGTCCAAACGTCTAAAGCATTGAATGTGTCCTTTTTCTGGGCTCATGGAACTTGGCTCCACTTGGTAGTTCTCAGTTTGCTTACAGGATTGCTAAGAGTCCCGCCCAGAAGGAAAATAAGAATGTCATGTTGTTTCTCCCAGGTGTCACTTGCATCTGGTGTCAGAATGAAATGTCACAAGAACACTTGCAAATTGGTACGTTGTGATTTTATTTCCCTCAGGGGAACTGTAGACATTACATGACATGAACCTTTGATAGATATTATTGTACCAATATGAAGGTGTTTACATCAACATTTCCCTTAACTTGATAACTTGAAACACAAATTATGCTGACACATAAATTGTGACACTACTGTAAACTTCCTATATTGCACTTAGGAGTGGGGAGTTGAGGTGCTCTCCATCTACAAGCTATTCTGTAAAAACAAACCATCTCAGGAAGTATATTCTATATGTCATCCTCTCTCCCATACTTTTCAGAAAGTTTCAGCATTTAGCTTTTTTGTGACATTAGAAACTTACATTTACCTAATATAATCTAGACATTACTTGAGCTCCAGTCTCCATATGTGGAACTGCTTTGAGACCTGACTAGGAGCTCAATATTAGCTTTATTCAGACTTCACTAAGAAGGAAAACTTCGTGTTAACTATAAGAAGCAGTTTCATTTGGCTGTTTTGGAGGGAGATGTTTCCTCCTTGAAGCATTTTTCATAGCATCAGGTGGTCTGGTTTTAGGTGTGGTTTGTTTTGATGCAAAACTGCATGGATTAAAGTTATCAATTTAAAAAAAAGATTGAGTTGAGGACAGTCAGTTCCTAGATTTCAGAAAATGAAACAGCGTAAACTTACAGTTTTGATGTCAGCATTTTTAAACAAACAATCCTATATTTGGAGAAGAACTTTACAACTGTTGGTGACAAGCTGCCCCAAGAGGCAGAGGCTGTTGGACTGTACATCAGACTCCTGGTTTCATACCTGTGCTCCTTCTAACTTGAGAACCAGAACAAATATCTCACTTCTCCTAAAACAGACTTTTTGAAACTGAACTAACAAGTTACTGACTGTACCTTAGAACTTAATACCAAAAATAAGGAGAGAAGACAGCAGTGTTTGGGTCAGTCTTAAAGTTGGGTCTGTATACAGGCATAGATGCACTCTGCCATGCAGGCAAGAATGTGGAGTATTTAATCAGACAGAAAACTAAATGTCAATTTTAATATCTTCAGCGACCAAGATGTCCCTAACCATAAGTAGAGTATGAAATGCCACCTTGGGATGGCATTGTTGTATGCCTAGGAAAGCTTAACACATCCTTGAGTGCACATGCTTTTCTGGATGTGTAGGGACAAGGGCAGGCTATGGGCAGCTGGTGAAGAATATAGCTGAGAGCCTGGTTACACTGCAGCAATCCTCCAGCAATCCTCCAGAACAGCGAAGGGAACTGTATATCTCAGCTCCTCAGTGGGACTGTGAAGCTCCTGCTGTCCAAATTCTCTCTTTTGCTCTCTCAGCAAGGAGTCCTCTCTAAGGGCAGCCTAGCTTTCTTATTTTAAGTCTGTCAGCTGTGCTTTGCTGATTTGACGTGAGGTTCTCCTACAAGCTGTGTAACTGCAGGAGCTCTATTTGTAGACAGGAGAGAGGTAGGCAGGAGGTAACAGGGCTACAGACACAAAATTCTTTGTGTGTTTTGTCACAAATATCTATTCCAGTCAGAAAAGAAGTCCAGGTGATGAACATGCCTAGGAACTTATATTGTACTCATTTCCATGACAGCTATGGGACTGTCAGACTGTGTTTGCTCAGCAAGCTTCTCTGCACTGGGGGCTGAGAAATACTGCCCTTATCTGAAGACAAAAGAGATGGAGATACACCACTTGCAGAGCACAGGGAAACGTTCCTGTTGTATCACTTTTTCCAATGTTTGGCTAAAGCTTTATTGTAGGAACTCCCTTTCATTTGCATAAAAAGAAAAAATATGTCTGTTTTTGTAACTGGGCTTGCAGGTTTGGCATCTGTGCAAGTGACAGTAAGGAGCATGTGTTGGTGCTGCACTTAAAGCTGTGGGCAGCAGTCAGTCTGGCAGTTGCTGAGATGGACGTCGCTTGGTATAGTTAGGTGCAACTGCTTCTGAAACTGTTGGCCTGCAGGATGTTATTGTGTACAGTTACACAGGAATGCTTTGAAAATTAAATGGCTCCTTCTACAGGTGCCCAACATCCTTGCAGTTTAAAATAAAATGAGTAAGAGAGCTGTCCAGTTCACAAAATGGAGCAGCAAACTGTTGTGCTCCACGGGTCCAGAAAGCTGTCAGCTTCTCTTCTGCATTACTGCAGGCATGTGGTGTGTTAGGACAGGCTGAGTCTTTTTCTGCTCGTTGTGTATCACTGATGTGCTCAACCCTGCTTTGCAGGTGTTATTTTATAAGTCTCTTCTGTCTGTCCTTTTGCTCCCAGGAAGAAAAAGGGCTAGCAGCTGTAATTCGTACATTTTGTTTTCTTTTTCAGGCTGTGGGAGAGGCTCCTTTCTGCTCAGGAGGGAAGAGTCACAGGTTAAATATTGCCCATCTCCTTAGAGAGCAGCCTGAGGTTACTGTGTGCTGCTGGTGTCAGAAGAGCTCTGCTCTGTCTGCTGTGCCCCTCCTCAGTTCTTCTTTTCCAGACTGAAAACAGTTTAGTGCTGATCTGGCCTTATATAGTAATTTCCTATTATTAGAAACATTTCCTTGGGACCTTGTTCAGGGAGTAGCAGAGGGAAATCCTGTTTCCTTCATCTAACATGCAGGCAAAGCACCACTGTTCACTCTTTCCTTATCTAGTGTCAGTAGAACAAGAAGTTTTTATTATAACATGCTTTCCAGTCTGAATCCCTTCCTAACACTAAGCCTCTTTCCAGAAATGCAGAAAGAGAAATGTGAAGGAATAGGAACTGTCAGTCACCAATGTGAGCTGTAAAACATTGCCTGCAGCCTGTAAGTTGTGCTTGCTCTTTCTCAGCCATGTTTATGTCTCTCAAAGTCTTCCTAACACTTTGGAAAATTGTTTTGTTTTTTCCTCGTTTACTTGTATGAAAAATAGTAGGATAGGATGCTCCACCTGGATCTGCAGGGTATCTGCAAAAACCTCATGGCAGCAGTTAAAGAGGAACAATTTTCTATTAAGGAGGGAGATGTGATTGTTTTGTGTGCAGTGTGAATATATTTTTAAAGGAGAGATTGGTTAGTGAAGCACAGAGATATTCAAAGGCTTTGAAGACTTAATTTTTCCTGTGAAAACATTTTTTCCCCTTAAAAGGAAGATGTAGGTCCTGCCACTGGGAGTGACTGTTTAGAAAGTCAGTTGAGAGGAATGCACATCAGCTGAACTGAGTCAGGCTGTTTGCATTAACAGCTCTGTCAGAACAGCTCTTCTTGTTCCTGCCACGGGCTCTGCAGGGGAGCTGCTTAAAATGATTGCATCAAAGTGAGGGCAAAGCAATCAAACTGCATTAACTGTTGTTTTTAAACTCTTTGCTGTTGAAGTTAGCTCAACAATTACTGCTGGATTCAGAACGAGTAGGCTATGTTTGCAAGATCAGTTGAGGAGTCGAGTGCCCTGCGGTCGTGTAAAGAAACCAACAGAGCCATGCACGGGGCAGTGTGTGAGTGAGGCTAAGTGAGAGTGGCCACATGCGTAAGACAACTGGCATCGTGGTGGGGGCATCTGGTATTTATAAAGCAGGGCTTTGTTCTGATGGTGGCTGTCAAAGGCAGTCATCCATTTCTGTTTCTTTGGTTCAGCAGAGAGCAACAAGAAGGAAAAAGGATCTTAATTTGTTACATTAACCCAGTTTCTGTTTTCACTCACATCGTAGAGCCAGAATTATTGTGTGTGTGCGGGAGCCATAACTAAATATGAGTGCTGTGTAGGTGCTTTTAATCTGCTGTTATTCAAACACAGCTGTCATCAGAGTTATCAACATAGTGAACAGCACTTACAGACAAAGTATAGGAGTCCAAGGAGAGCATCTTCATTTTCTGTGACGTTGCAGCATTTTGTATTATTCTTGTTTATTTGTGAAAGACTGAGCTTGGGAAGAAGAAGAGTTTAGTGTTCTCACTGTTGAAGCTTCCTTGAAACAAACAAAACCAGTATTGACAGTTCTAGGCATTACAAAGCATAAATTAGAATCCAAAATATTAATTTAAATGTACTTTGTCTTTTGGGTTTTGAACCCCCTTGGCCACACCTATCATATTTTTAAGCTTTTGTCTATTACCATGCAAACGCATTCACACGGAGTCCGAGGACTCAGAGAAGGTGATGTCATGAAGTCCTCCATAAGGTGAAGGAACTGTGCAGCCTTGAGCCACCTCTGTCGTGAGTACCACGGGCTTCTGGTGAAACCTTCTTAGGTCTGCAGTTTCAGAACGGACCAGGAATGCTGCATCTCTTGGGTCTGATATCCTGTCTCCAGGTTTCTGTTGCAGACTTCTTGTCTGGGGGACATCTCACTGCGCTCCGTACACTGGAGGGTGAATTGCATCAACGTAAGCAAAAAGTGGGGTAGAAACCAGGTGACTGTTGGCAGAGCTAATGGTGTGGGAGAGAGGTTCTGCCTCATTGTCGAGCCTGTTACAACATTTAACATTGCATCTTTGGCAGGGCATGGAGTTGTTCAGTCGTGTGGTCAGATGTTTGTCCTTTGCTGGCTGTTTTTCTTAAGCTGTGGGCCAGATGTCCTTCAGAACCTCCAGGCCTTGCTAGAGGGCATCTTGGAGATGCAAGGCGTTACGGTCAGGTTTCGATGAGTGTGGTGTGGACAGCAGGACACATGTGATGGGTTGAAGACGTGTCTGTATTTTGCAAAAGATTTTCCTCTGACCTGCAAGAAGGAGGCTTTCGAATTCCTGGCCTGTTTAGGGTGGTTTGTTTCCCATGGTGTCTTTGCCAAGTAGTTTCTAATTATGGAATGTGTGTTATTCTGCAATTCTTTTGCAAGGCAGAAATAATGACTATTATAAAATACTTATATATAAGCATTTATAAATGAACTCAACATCTTTTGGTTTTGGGATAACGTAGATACGACCCACATTCCTTTTTGAAAAACAAAAAACAAAGCCAGAATCTCTTACCTTCAGATTTATATTGTGTGGTGGAAGCTGTGCAGCACAGGAAAGGACTGTGGTTTGCTTGATGCCAGCTCCATGGGGCCAGACTTTTTTTCAGGAGAGCCTCTGCTTGCGGGTAGCACAGCGAGTCACGCACTGCTCCGTGAGCCTGCTGGAGCAGGGCTGGCAGGAAAGGTTTCCAGTCCCCTTGCTTTGAATGTGAAATTGTATGCAGGGAATCAGCTGCTTATCAGCAACGAGCAGAGCAATCCCAGCGCTCTGATCCAGGGTTAGTGTGAGTCATTTCTAACTGGTGAGGCCTGGAAAACTTGATTCATACCTCTCTGCCTGTAGTTGCCTGTATTAGTGATGCAGAGCTAGCTAGCCATCCTCAGCAGAATGTGCAGACAAGGGCTGGGCTTTCTGTTGCTGGAAAGGAAGAGCCTGATTTTTTCACTTTAAAAGTCAGGGATCAAAATCTTAACGAACGAAAATTATGTCTGTCACCTCTGCTTTCCAAATACATATTTTTTCCTTCTAATTCAACCCTAACCCACAAGAGTTGGGCAGTAGTTTGGCCACAGAAAAAACCTGTTTCAAGTAAATGTATCTTCCCAATACATTAATATGTAAATAAAAGGTTCTGCATTAAAAAGAAAAGTGGAAAAATGTCCTTCTGAGCATACTCGTATATCTTCCTCTCATGTGACATTTTCAGCTGTAAGATATGTTCTGAGAAGGATTGTTAGAAAGTGTAGAGACGATGGCAAAGGTGAGGTCACAGATGTGAAAATAACTCCGTGTTAATGCATAACTTAAAATTGTAACATGAGTGTTATAGGCCTCTGTGTTGTTTGGCTATAACTAGAGTGATCTGAGAAATGATAATGGAGGATTGCCATTATCCTCCTGAAGAATTAGTGCTGCCAGACAACATTTCTAATCAGATGTGGAAAACTCCACGCTCAAGGCTTGCTGCCGTGCTCTGGTGATGGCTGATGTGGCTTGTTTTGGGAAATGTAGCTTAGATTACCTTTGATCTTACCTGTGCTACTGCACTGAGCAGGGCTTTGCAATACTACTACTTTCTTTCCACGCTCTAAAGCTGACCAATGCTAAACCTGCCTTTGAAATGTGTCCTCAGGCTCTCAGAAGGTGTTCATGAGCTTCACTGCAAGTCCTTGGAAGCGTTGGCTCCTTCTTCCCCTGATGAATGCCAGCACAGGATCAATGCTGGGCCTTGAGTCGGAGCTAATTAGAGAGCAGTGCTACACTGAACCACTGACAACATCTGCTACGTTCCTTGGGTTTTAAATAGCTTCTGACTGAGCAGTGGCCACGCATGGCCTTGAGTTACTTTACTTGCTTTACTTCAAAGCTTTTTAGCTTTTTTCTTTAGATAGTTTCATATAAGAACAACATCAAGCAGAGCTGGCTCCAAATAGTGCCAGCCATGAGACCTGTGAGTGAGTTTGTAGCTTGGTTTGTTCACTGCTTAGAGAACCTGCCTTTTGGTGCTGCAGAGTTTGGCTGATGTCTGCCACGTGGGACTACTTTAAATGGATTCCCACAGCTGAGCAGCTTGTACCATTGGTTCTGGGCAGATGAGCAGAGCAGGGTTCATTCTGCAGTGCTTTGCGCTGCCTGGGGTCCTGCAGTCCTTCTGATCTGACATAGTGCACTATGTCAGTGCCAAGGAGCCTTTTTAGAGAAAGGAAATCGATTTCTCTCCGTGTTGAGAGAAGCCTGTTGTTGTCTGCCACCTCCATTCATCTCCACATGGTAACAAACCAGTCATGTCAACTGACATCAGTGTGACACCTGAATTTCTGAAGTGTTTGAGCTGGTGCTGCAGTCCCCTCTTTTCAGAAGGCAATGCAAGAGGGATTATATTTCCGTTGATCTTGATCACATTCCTGTGATAAGCAGGGCTTGAGTTTGGATTGAGCTCTGTGCAGATGTGTGCATCTGAATGTTCAGCTGATGGGCTCATAACATCACACCAAGTTTGAGACCTATGAACTGCAAATGCAACGTGGGCGTCTTGTATGTGTGTGCAGTGCTTCTTACACTGGATAAACCTGCACTGAATTTGCAGCCATTTGTCAAGCTCCCAGCTGACTGTAGAGTCACATACCATGGAACATTTGATGAGAGAGACCTGTTGAGAGCATGGTATAAAGGAGAAATGGGTGACAGTATGCCTTGTGCGGGTTGTGACTATGTGTGTTGTGAGTCTTGCAGACAGAAACCCATCTTTTCCATTAGCTGTTAAGAGTCAGGTCGAGTGGATGACCAATTTTTTTGTTGCTCATGCTTGGGAATGGCAGAGCACAGGACAGAAAGGTCTGTGCAGGGCTCTGTCTGCCCGCTGGGCAGCTGGGTAGCTTAGACCACTGAGGAGCAAAATAACAGAATCATGGAATAATTTTGATTGGGAAGGACCTGTGGGAGTCTCTGGTGCAACCATGCTTCAAAGCAGGGTCGATTTAGATCAGATTGCTCAGCCCTTGTCTGGTTGAATCCTGGGTATTTCCAAGGATGGAGTTTCACAACTTTTGGGGGCCTCTATTCCAGTATTTGATGGCACTTATAATGGAAAATAAGATGTCATAATATCTCCTTGGAATTTCCCTGCTCTCAGCTTGCATCCATTCCCTCTTGTCCTTTCACTTCCACCTAATGCATATGCAAAGGTGCATATGCATTTTGGTTTCTGCCAAAACTCTCATCTCAGAGCACTGGTGGCTTTCACAGCCTTAGTGTAGCTATGGCCATTAGTTTTTTAGGTGAGGCCAAACCCTGATTGACCTGCAAGACAGGGAAATGTGCCACTTGTGATCACAGTGCCTGGGGACTAAGGGCAGCAGGGGTTTCACTGTGCCCTGTAAGGAAGGGTCCTACGTGGCAGTGTTGGTTATTTGGTGATGAGAGCTTCCATAGAGAGTGGGTGTTCTCCAAGTGGGTGTCTGCAAATGTTTCTGGAATAAAATACTGCTGAGCAAATGTACTGAGTCTTCCCAGGGACAGACAAGGCAAACTGTTACCCATGGACTCCGTGTCCTGTGATTTGCTGAGAGAACGATGACAAGTGCAATTATAATTGCACTGTAATTGCCCATGAGGTTCTGCTGTGCTTGGGGTTACAGGAGTGGATACGAGGAGCCCTCCTGATACAGCTGCTGCTGTTTCAGTGCAGAAAGGGATTACTGTAGTGGAGCGAATGGCTTCCTGTCCTGTTTGCTGTGGTTTGCCTTGTTGGGCTGCACACCAGTTTTTTCCACTGTCTTGTGATTGCTTTTCTTTCCATTTTTCCCTGTCGTTGGGCCGTGGGGACCCAGGTGCAGGCTGAAGGCAGAGGACAGCTGACTTCTTTTCTCCCTGCCTGGCTCTCACAATGTGTGCCGTGTGTCCCCTGGCAGTGAGGGAGGGGAGGAGAGTTCCCCTCCCTTCCCTTGTAAAACGCCCTCTCTGGGATGCTCCAGTAGGAGCTGGTGGGAGGGAAGGAGTTCTGACTGCACCGAAAATGTCATTTAAAAAAAAAAAAAAAGGCAACTGACAGAAGAGAGAACTTGTCCTCAGATTCCTGCTTTATGCAGCGGCGTAAACGGAGTCTCTGAAGGTGGTGTGAGAGCTGGAAGGAGTCAAAAATGAAGTACAGAGGCGCGGTAAGGTTTATTTTACTGCTTCAATATCTGCGCAGCTCTCAGATGTGTATTTCTTCTCGTCTAGCCTGAGAAGAAGGGAAATAAGTTTTGAAGGTTTCAGCAGGAGGGTGAAATGTTTGAGCCTGCTTTGTGAAGCATACAGCAGCGGGAAGGTTTCTAGAAAGTGGTTGGAATGGGGAAAATACCAAACAGAAGATAAATGCTTTGAGGTGACAGCATAGGTGGGAGATCGGAAAGTGGGAAGAGAGGGGTTAGCAGAAGAAAGGAGAAGAAAGGGTGGAGCTTTTGCTTGGGTGGAAGGGGCACGAGCCTGGGAGTATAGTGTGGTGGTGGGCATGGGTTGTGTCCCACCCAGGGACTGTGCCTGTGACTACTGCCATGGGAATGGCAGGAAATACCTGCTGGAGGACTCACTGCCACTCGGTCCCTCTGGGATGTATTTACTTTAGCAAAACTTTGTCCATGTTTTAGCAGCAACCAGGAAGCCTGAGTCTGTGCACAGCACAGCAGAGCTATCTGCAGCTTTGAAAAATGTGGCAAAAGGTGGAGGAAATTGGGATTGTTACACGGAAAAGATGAATAAGAGAGGAGAAAAAGTAATGTACGCAGTACTTTAACAGTGGGGGCAGATCACGGGCTCCTGTTCTCTGTGCAGTAACATAGGAACAGGGGCACTTCATTTGGGGAAAAGCTGTTAAGGAATTGCAAAGATTATTTTCATACAGTGCATAGTTGTGCCACAGAATTCACTGACCCTGATGTTGAAGATGTTGAGGTCAGGAATTTAAGGTTATTTAAAAAAAAAACAAAGTGTATGTGGGGTTTTGTCTGGATAAGAATGTCCAAAGCTTTAATTGGCCGAGTTAGCAAATTAGGGAAGCGAAGGACTGAGAGGAACACGTCTCTAGGTTTAAACACTTCTCCAACTATTGAACTGGGGCCGCAGTATCTATCCCATACCTGCTCAGCTTGGAGAGCCTTGCATCTTTTCCCGAAGAAGTCCATCAGGTGTTGTCTGAGTGCTGCCTGAGGAGCGCTGTTAGCCCTGCAGGGAAGCACTGAGCTTCTGGAGGACCTGCCTGCCTGCTCCCAGCAGCACCATGCATTTGAAGGTGGAGTGCTTTGTGCTTAAGGACTGTGGTTGGATTTCTCTCGGCATGGAAGGCTGTAGGAGTCAGCCAACCTGAGTCCAGCCGTAGACGTAGAAAAAGGGTGGTTTTTTTTTAGGGTGATAGCAGTGATGTTGTTTAGGGTGGTGGTTTGGTATTCTCCGAGAGAACGTGTGGGTGTGGAAGTGCCCTTCGCATGTGCTGGGAATGCACTGCAGTGCTTGCCCTGTTCGGAAAGTTTTACAGTCTTTGAAAGACATAATGGTCTGAGATGGTTGTGTGGGGCGTGTGGAATCCAGAGCAGAAGGTGGGAATCTCTAGTGTGGGGAAAGGCAGAGTGCACCAAGAATAACAGTGAGTCATGCAGTATACAAATACACGAGAGAGGCAAAAGAATGTGTGCATTTAGAGAGGACTACAGCAGCAGTTACCAAAGAGCAGGGAATGGGGCTACAAGGTCAGCACCCCATTGCTGCAGGCTGGGAACAGGTCCAAGCCATGGTGCTTATCTGTAGGCCTGTGTTTGAGTTTCTGTTCCCTTCTCACCTGCTCTGTCTGATGGTGGCAGAACTTCTCTGGAAGCCTTGTGGAAGGGCAGTGATTCCAGTGTTTGCTTTTCATGCCATCTGTTTGTCTTCTGAAGCTTCTGTGGGACCTGAGCTCCCAGGTAGCACTGCTGTGTATACTGAAATCAGCCATGTCTATCAGCTAGCAACAGCTTATGCCACCTGTCCAGGAGCAAAAGCGTCTGTTCCTTAAATGCAGGAATTCAGTGTGTTCACATTTCCAGCCTTGGTCATTTTCCTGGTTTTCCTCATTCATTTTTCTTACTGCTGTTTTATATCGAGCTTGTTGACTGAAATATGAGCATCCCTTCTTAGGGTAAGCATTTTTTCATTCCTTCAAAGTAGTTCTTTCAACTTTTCAGTAATTGCTTCTCTATTTCCAATCTTCCTCCATCCCAAAAGTGTATCATCTAGAAAATATGTTTGAACATTGAACAAATGACATTTCCTGCAAATCTCCATAGCTCCCTTTGGTTTACAGTTAATTGTTATTTGCATTTCTAATCTACATTTGAGCCCCTTAGATAGATTTCTACTATTCTATTGCAAATGTCAGATGCCATCGATTGACATATTAAGGGTGGTAATTAACTGCAGCAACATCCACACCCTGCATTATTACTTTTCAGAAGAATGAATTTTACTTTTGCAGTTCTATCTCCCTGTGACCTACATGCATTTCATAGATACTTAAAATATGCACACAGAATGATTACACTGCTCACGTTTCCCATTCTGCTTTGCATGTTAGGGTGGGAGATTAAATGTAGCTTGGAGAAGGGAGGCAGGACTTCTGGCTTCTAGGCAGCTTGCTACTGGAGACGTAATAAATCTTGGTGAGTGCAAAGTAGGCTTGCTTCCCCTATATTTCTGATTATGTTAAGTTTTAATGTGCTCCAGCTTGTCTCGACTTAAAATATGGAAGACTTCAAAATAAATACTTTACAGGAATTAGGTAAGGAAGTGGCATTTGTCTCTCCTTAATACGATTTCTTGCATAGTGGATGCCGTAGTTAAATCCGTTCAATATGTGTTTTAGGATCAGGAGGGAAGTATCAGAGAGGGAGAACCAAGTTCTTGCATGGGCAAAGTGCACCCGACTCCAGACATTCCTTTGTTGGAGATGTATTGCTCTAAAAGAAGCAAGAATTTAAAAATAAAAAAATAAAAATCATTCTATAAATGGTCCTTGAGTGGCAGCTGCTGACACTGTGATTTTTTTTTTTTGCAAATTGAAGTTGTTCCCTTTAAGTCTACTATTCCATGTCCTCAGTGTTTTTATCTGGTTTTGATCTCGTGCCATCTGAGCATTGTCATTTTTTCTCAAGTGCTTACTAAGATCCCTCGACTCAGATCCACCGAGTTGTTTTCGTTGTTGCTTTCTCAGTATGAAAGGGAAGAAGAGCTATCCCATTCTGCACCTCCGGAATCGAAGCCCTGGATAAAAGAGTTGATTTTTGTCTGCTTTGCTGTCTAGCTCATGCCCTGTCCAAACCCTTTCCCAGGCTGCACAGTAGAGTAGAAATCAGAGGTTTTTATTTTCCTTCCTGCAGCTCTGGCATGACACTGAAGAATGTTATGCTATCCATGAGACAAATGTGTTTTAACTGCCACCTCCCCACAAGAAGTTCATTATTGGTTTGGACTTCTTATTGTCTTCCAGAATCTAATCTGTATTTTCCTTCCCACTTAAATTTGGTTCTTGCCTGTGCTTCCGTTCCCGGCTTTGTAACTATTTCTGGAAGCCACAGATCAATCATCTTTCACTTGATGCCGAGATAAAGATGCCTCTTTCCATATGTGCCAGCTTCCTGCAGCTCAGTGCAAGTCTCCTGCTCTGCTTCACTAGCTTCTCTGTAATAATGCATTGTCAGAGGAAAAGGCTGAAACGTACATTTTAGATTCAGAAGGAGAAATCTGATTTATGTCGTGTGATATTTCGTTCGAAATCAGATGGTTTTAAAGCTCCATGCAGGACCATTTACTGTGAGAGGTGTTTTCCCACCCGTCATGCAGGGATGCTGCAGGAGGAGGGCGAGTTACCTGAGCCACTGGCAGCAGTTCTGTGCCTGGAATTGCTGTGATGTGAGTTACTTGCTCAGTTCATGTCAGCCCTGAGCTCCTGTGCTGGTGGCAAGGAGTTGCCCTCCGTCTTCTTCCTCATCAGAAGGAAATTTCCCTGATGTCCATCAGTCTGAGCTCTCCAGTGCTTTGGAATTTGTGCCGAGGTCACATAGCCTTGGGTTTTGTTTTCAAGGTGTATTGGATCTCCAAGTCCTAAGCAGAGGAAGGTCTTTATCACGCTTTGGCAGTTAACATAATTTAAAGTAAAATATTTGTTTACACCTTCACAATACTGAGTCATACTAACTCTGTGTAGGAAACTCAGTGCTATAATCTCAAGTGCTTTTGTACTCTTAGGAGCTGCTTGTAAGGGTATTTTCTGGTCTTGTTGACTCTTGTATGAACACAAAGGAAGGCTGGAACCTCAGCCAACATAAACCTGGCTCTGCAGGCTGCATTGAGCAGCACCAATTTACATCAGCTGAAAGTCGCTCTCAAAATGTAATCGCACGGAAGAAAAAGGCATGTGGAAGTTGCACAGCTTTGGTAATTGCACTGGCTTGGTCCCACCATTCAGGAGTGACAGCTTTTCCTTTCCTGGCAGAGAGCCACTGTTGTGCTGATGGCTCTGGATAAGAGATTAAAAGCAAAAAGTAGGTTAGAATAGTGTGGGAATGGGTCCCCTGGAGCTGTACCTCGGAGTGGGTTCAAGAAATGCAGTCAGGTTGTACGCCCTCAAGAAGGAGTGACCATTAGGAGCTGATTTTAGTAAGGGAGAAAGGGTGAGTTTCCATCAGAAGATGCAGGCACTCTGAAGCCCACAGGCACTAAGATCAGGTGGAGATGGCTCAGATTTTTCCAGTTCCCTGCTTGCAGCCCATGCTGGGTGTGAGAGGCCTTAAGTAAGGCACTGCCATGGTATGTCCTATGAAGGTAGGGACCCTGAATCTGGTCCTGGTGATTCCTGTAGGCAGGTTGAAGATGCACATGGTAGAGGTGACCTAACCATACGTTACTGTTAGAAGGGGCACCTGTGCTCCCTTTCCTTCTAGTCCTCAGTCTGACACTCACCTGATCCCATGGCAAAGAGATTCAACTTACTGAGCTAATAGAAAGCTGCCTGATCATCTGCTTATGGTTGTGCAGGGTTAGTAAGTTGTGTTGCTTCAAGCTACAGGACACAATGGCACAGAGGGCAGGTGGGACAGCCCCTTTTGTTTGCACTGGCACTGTGAGAACAGCTCATCCACCACTGTGCTCTCATAGCAGCTTCAAGCAAAAGTGATTTTCACAAGAAAGGACCTAATCAGACCCTCACAGCTGATATTCTCCTAATTATGTCAAAAAATCCCTGCATGGGGCTTTCAGAACTGTCCAAACTGCTCTCTTGCATAGCATAGGCCAGAGGATGTTTTAAATGAACAGTATGTCAGCTGGAGGTGTTTTGGCAGAGATAAATCTATCTATTAAAAACAGGTCTTGCTGCAAAGATGCTAAAGGAGCCAGTCCTATTGCTGCTCTAATAGTCAATTAGCTTCACTGTAATATTCTTTTAACCCCTAAACAGGGTTTTCTAGCGTTAGTTTACAGCCACCAGATTTGATGTCTGCCTACTAACACGAAATAACTAATGTCTTAGCTATTTTAATTTACCCAGTGCCTTACAGTCACGTTCATCATTCAGTAGGAACATATGGTCATCTTTATGACTATTTTTTTCCTGAGTAGTGTCTTCTTTGCCCACTTTCTTCCTTCAGCATGACTGTTCCGTTTCCATTTTTAGAAACGATTTATTTTCCCCTCCTTCAACGTTGCATCTGTTCATGTTATTGGTAGTGAAATAGTTGGTGTGGACATTTCATGTTGCTGGTAGACTTGGGCATAAGCTAGAAAACAAATGCTGAAATGGTGGCACGGAGGAGCACGAGTTGCTTAGCTGAAAATTTTGAGCATTTGTTTTGTTCACACCGATAGAGACTGAACTTCAGTGAGAGGAAAAAAGCGTGGAGCAAACTGGAAGCTGCTTAGGCTTAAATGCTTGTCCCAGAGGAGGTGGCTGCAGTAGTGTTCTGTGTTGTAAGTGGGATCGATTGCTTCTTCCTTAGGCTGGCTGCATACAGCTGGGATCAGTTTGTCCTGAGCTCAGGGGAGTGGCTGATGAAAGAGCTGCTGAAACTGCTAAGTGATGTTTTCTGTGGAAGTCTTCAGAATTATATAAACTTGGATTAACTGTGCGAGGGTAGAAGTTTCTCCTCAGTCATTTTTTTGAGGCAGCTGTTTTAAAACTGCATCCGTAAGCTGTCAGCCACTTGGAAACTACTGGTTTTCTTTTGTTGCCACCTTTGTTCCCATCACCTTTTCCAAAAGCTGCTCCAGAATTGCATGGCTGTGATATTAGCCTTCTAATTTCTAGGCAGAGTTTATTTGTATGTGGTTTATCCCTATTTTACTTTGTTTGTTTGTTTGTTTTGCCAGCATTGTCCTCTATCTCACCACCACCTTTCCTCTTCACCATGGCAGAAAGGATAGAAAAAGTCAGCAAAGCACTTTGCTGAAGGAATGGAGGAATTGGTTTGGAAAGTCTGGGTGCTTAAAGAGGATTACTATGCCAGTACATGCAGAATTGTCCCATGCTTGATCTTTGAGAGTTTACAAATCAATCCTTCCAGACCATGAGACCAACTTAAAATAAAAGGGAAAATTGAAATTGTGTTTCTCCATTATGTTTGAGCTATTAGAGTGGATCTGGATTTGAGATTTCCTAGTGGTGATTTGCAGGAGCTTGTTTTTCTCTTCAAAAGCTGCTGGTTTCATGCAGTGACTTATGCCCAGGCATGGGGATTTCAGGAAAGGAGCCAGTTAGAACTTGCAGAAGTTGGGAAAACTACTTTTGTCAATTCTAGTTAAGTCTAAGCAACTGCAAACTGAGGGAATTTGCACCCCTTTGGGCCCAAATTTGTACTTCAGTGAGTCTTTCATTTATTTTTACTTAACAAATCTTTCTTCTGACCAAAGTTGCTTCTATTTTTTCCCTGCAAACCATCAGTCCCTGTGTTCTGACCACTATTGCATATTGAAAAAGAGCAGAAAGGAAATAACCTGGCAACGTGAATCAGCAGAAATGATGCACATCACTGTGCAGGGTTTTCAGCCTGGAGGACTGTGTTTCTGCAGCCATCCATCATTCCTAGGGTGTAAAACTGCTTTGGGAGAAGGTAACTGGACATTGCTGTTAGTGCATGAGCCTGTGTGAGAACAAGCTCCAGTGCCATCTCTGCCAGTGATGAGAATATCCCAGAACATAACAGATAAGTCTGAAATGCAGTAGAACTGCAGGGAAATGATTTAAGGGAAGGGTGCCTGCTGTGAGAAGTTTGCGAAGTCAGAAGGATTTAAGATGATAAGGAAATGCAGACAGGCGTGAGGCAAATTCTTTTAATACCTTGTATCTTGTCTCTGATTTCTATGGTTGTCTCTTGTTGTCTTTGCCTTGTATCCTTGATCTAATTGTCTGCAGTAGAAGTTTTCCCTGCAAGTAATGACTGAGTCACTCGGTGCACATTTCTTCCCTTGTTTTAATACGTGAGGTCAGAAGAAGTAAGATGTCAGCAGACCCATGTTTCCCAAAGACAGCTGTGTCACGGTGTAACATACTGCATTACACTGAGAATGTAACCTTGAAAAGAGTGTCAGGGAGTAGAAGTTCCTTGCTGCGTGGGATAGATGTTAGTGTCTCAACTCAGAACAGTGGATTGGGATGCAGAAGTGCCCCTTTCTCTTAGTTCTGTGTTTTCCCAGAATTTCCCATTGGGGATCTCACTAAGGCTCCTCAGCTGATCAGCAGTGTGAAGCTGTTTGCTCATGAGATGAATCATCGTTAGTCATGAAAGATTCCTTGCCTCAAAATGACTTCCTGTTAAAGAGATGAGAGAGAAGAGGAGCAGAAGGGAGAGCACGTCTCAGTCTCCTAGTTTTATTCTCTTTGTGAAATGCTGGTTTGATTTATTCGTTTCTTTAAAGTGATTGGAAATCTGGCAGTAACTAACTCCCCAGCACTGGGTTCTCTTCCATCTAAACAACAACTGTAAACTAACTGCTAAAGCGTTAGCATACATGAGTTAACATTTTCAACAGTACTAGGGTTATTCTAATGCTCTCCTATTTACAGAGCATCCGTGAGTAATTGTGTTTAATCATTCTTACGGATTCAGTGAGCTGCATATGAAACCACAGCTGTCCCAACCTTCCTCTGCTTCTGGCTGCAGGGAGCGGGGAGTAACGGTGTTCGTTTGACCATGGAGAGCGCCCTGACAGCACGCGACCGCGTCGGGGTGCAGGATTTTGTCCTCCTGGAGAACTTCACCAGTGAAGCAGCGTTCATTGAGAATCTGCGGAAACGCTTCAAGGAGAATCTGATCTATGTGAGTAACAGAGGGGCAGAAGACAGAGTGCGTGACCCAGCTTTGGGGTGCAGAAGGCATCACGGGGCTTTGTTCGGTGGTTGGAGGGATTCGGAGACGATGGTGTCAGCTCTCATTGAGCGTGGTCTACTGGTGTCTACTGGTCCTCTGCCAGCACTGAAAACCCCACGTGCACCACATTTCATGAATTCACTCTGTAGTGGGTCGTCATCAACCCCAGGCTCGAACCCAATCCCAAGCAGTATGTGAAAAATAACCCAGTATTCTTGCTTGTTAGGAGATGTGAAACCACCCGTAGGTGCTGTTTGTCTGGCAAGGATGACGTGTCTAGCATAACTCCTGCAGTGTCATGCTGCACAGAGTGGTCACTTCTTCAGCACCCTCTGTCTCTTTGAAAGCCTTGAACAGCATCCCTAGCACTCCACTGCAGGCAGCCCTGGTCAACAACATGAGCCTCAGAGCTGCTCTGTGGGCTCCCAGAGAATCCACTGCTGCTCCTTGTGTAACCTCTTCATTTTGTGTTCTCTTTTCCAGACGTACATTGGCTCAGTCCTGGTGTCTGTTAACCCGTACAAGGAACTGGAAATCTACAGTAAACAGAACATGGAGCGATACCGTGGTGTCAGCTTCTATGAAGTTTCTCCCCACCTGTGAGTGGCCTGTGGGTAAACAGTGCAGTTTGTGTCATTCCCACGCAGGCATGTGCAATAGTGACATGTGAAAGCAAGCAGATAGGACTTCTCCTTGTCCCATATCCAGTGCTAAAATCATTGGGATATAAAGGATCCTTTAAAGGGTGTGGTGTATGGCTCTTTCTATTCCTGTTTCCCTCTCCAAAGAGGATGAGTTGCCTTTGCAAGAGCAGTATTTGGAAAGGGAGGTGGTTCCTTCCTGGCTGGAGGAACAGAGCTGCTTACCCAGCCCTGGCAGGACAGGAGTTCATTGTTCCAGGGTTACTTGGGGTCTGCATGTCCGGGTTGTGAGTTTCCCCTGCTGCTATATCACTCATTTAGCATGAGGTTAAGTAGGGGAAAGAGTATGTATATGTGTGCAGTGGTTTCTTTCCTACCTCTGATGTTACAGCCTGACCAATATTTATCTGGTATTTCCCCTGTTGCTAAGATACCATGTGCCTGTTGGAACAAGGAATGTGTTTATTTACATGGTCTGGCCTGGTGAGCATTCCCAGTTTCCCATATTAAAAAAATAATCATAATAAAAAAAAAAATTAAAAAGAGGGCTGAGATTTGAGAGTTATTTTTGAGAGCATTTGGATTTTTTTTGTCAGACTGAAAGAGAAAGATGACTGGGAGCTGAGGACATTTGGCTCCAAAATGCTTTCTTTCAGTGCCAAGGGCCAAATTCTGAGCACTTCTTGGAGAGAGCTTTTTTTTTTCTTTTGAGATCTTGGAAGAGGAAACGATATTATTTTTGAGCAAGCTATTTGGATAGTTTCTTATTATTGGCACGTAATCCAGAGGAGTAAGCAAACCAGAATGTGCTGCAAGCACAGAGGTGGAGAGACACTCAGACTTTCCCAAGAAATGATGCATTTGAAGCTGTGTTTGCTATGATAAAGCTGTGATTTTTACAGTGTTTCAGACTTCCTTTGTGGGCCTACATGGGAAGCAGTTAAACCTGAATATCCAATTCTCCCCTTGAACTGGATGTTACGTGGTGCACATTGTGTTTTCGTGCCCTCAGCCTTAACTCCTCTGTGAGCTCTTGCAGACTGTTGTTGCCACGTGGGCTTCCTTTCATCCTGCCCTCCCGGCAGAGGCCTGGCCTAGACACAGCACTTTGGCCTGAGCTCTGGGCACTTCTCAGGGCTTTGTTGTCATTGGATGGTATTTTTATTTGAAAATAGTTGGGACTGTGTCTTATTTTTTTGTCTGCAGTAAGCAGAGGACTAAGCATGACAGCAGTGAGAGTGTGTGTCATGGAGGGCCAGGCAGCTCTGCATTACACAGGGAGATTTAAATCACAGAGTAGCTGATCATTTCTGATGCTGTCTTCTTCCTTGATGTAGTCCCCTGAGAAATTGTAAAGTCTGCAGCTCGTAAGTAACAGCCCTTGAGAGCTGTGATACCAAATACCACCACTGCTCCAACTGGAAAAAAAAAACAAAAACAGTAATCATCATCAACTGTTGCTATCATGTCATTAAAAATCATGACATCGTTGGATTATTAATTCTCTTTTAAATATTCTGAGGAGTACTGAAAGGATCTGCAGTGCTGCACTCTGTGCATCTCCTTTTGCACTATTACAGGTGTCTTTTTCTTCTTTATCTTGTTCTAAACTGATGATAGAAAGCTGCAATAGTAGACTGTTAATATTTATATTAAATACTACGCCCACCCCAGTGTCAGAATAGTTTGGCTCAAGCACTGAGTTTTCTGGGAAGTGCATCACATGCAGTCATTCAAAGGGGAAAATGTATCCCTATGGTGCTGAAGCACAGCACAATTCCCAGAGTGCTGTGTCACATCCTGCCCTATTTATAGCCTGCAGTGAGGTTTGGAGATGGCAGCTCCAAGTGGGACAGTGAGCATCTTCAGGTGCAAGGGGTTCTGTAGGAGGTACGTGTGAGTGTGAGCATTCTGCTCGCCCCCCAGTGAAGGCATACAGTCCAGAGGCAGTTAAACTAAGTGATATTTACATTTATTCAACCGTTTGACTTCCAAAATGCTTCAGGGTCAGAAGTTGAATGGGAAAAGAAGGAGTTGATGAGTTTAATGGGGGTAAGTGTGCAGTTGTGTTGCTAGGTAGTTCAGCAGCGTTGCCTTAGCACCAAGTATTAATAGACTTGAGAAGGCCACGGGTGTTATTTTGGTGTGATCGTTTTTAATTAATTTCACAGCACGAGAGTTAAAAACAACAACAACAAAAAAGGCAGAACCCAATGATTATTGAAAGCTTAATGAGTGTATGAAGGCAGGGTATGTGCTTGATAGCCACATGTAAGACAGCTGAGAATGTTGAGGTGTTCTTATATGTGTGTGTGCATTTTGAAGGGTTAATGCTTTTCTCCTCTCTTACTTTCTCTCTTTCCATTTGGTCCTTCTTTTCCTCTCTCCTTCCATAAGCAATTGGCAGATGGCAAAGTGCAGTTGTGGCCTTCTGAGTTTGTCATCACTTAACAGATGAGCTAGAATAAAGGTCAGTAGAGAACAAGAGTTTTAGTCAGTGTAAAGCTTGATGGTTCTGTGGGACAGAATTAAGTTTATCTGCACCATTTAGTCATCTTTTACAGAAACTCCTCTCACCTGAGTGGGAAGGGACAGCACATGGCTCAGCTCCTTCTTTTACAGCCTTCCACATTCACTTGTCAACTGATTTTAGCAGCATGAAGACCTTTTGCAAAAGAACAGTTTTTAAGGGAATGGAATCGGATAGATTGATGTTATGACCCTGTAAAAACTTGGCCCAGGGATCAAGATGTGTGTAGAGACGTCTGGAAACGTTCCCAGTGTTCTCCTTGCTAGGGGCTCCCACTGTGGGGTGGTCTCTGCCCTTCACTTGTGGACACAGACTCATGCCTGCTTCCCGTTGTTCCGTAGCTACGCTATCGCAGACAATTCGTATCGCTCCCTGCGCATGGAGAGGAAGGATCAGTGCATTCTGATATCTGGGGAGAGTGGGGCTGGCAAAACAGAGGCCACCAAGAAGATCCTGCAGTACTACGCCGTGACCTGCCCAGCCAGTCAGCAGGTTGAGACAGTGAAGGACCGCCTGCTGCAATCCAACCCTGTCCTCGAGGTATCTCTAGAGTCTGCAGCTCTGAAGCTTGATGTTTAGTCAGGCCAGCAGTGCTCACATTTTCCAGATGAGGGGGTGGAGGCAGCTGGACCCTGCTGGGTGTGATTAAGCTGTCTCTGTGCAGTGGATAGCATATCCTGGGAACACAGGTGGGCAGATCGTCAGTATTGTACACAGGGGAATCCCAGCTTGCTTCCAAGCCAAAGAAATGGTCATCTGCTGCCAAGCTTTCTCGGCCCTTTCGTGTCCACCAGGAACAGCTCAGGCGTGGCCAGGCTGCAGGAGAGAAGCAATTGTAGTGGGAAGAGTCCTGGTGTGCTGCCCAAGCTTGCAAAGCCAGAAGCTGACGCATGTTGTGGGCAGCTTTGCCCTCTAATAAAAGCATTCATGGGAGCATTTTCTAGTGCTGTGGTGTCCTCTAGTGTCCAGCCCTGCTCTGTCATTATGGTTCCTCTCAATATTTCCATTCTACTCAAATCCAGGCTGAATGCAGGGAAGGGTGAGCTCCCATATGAGAAGGAGAACCCTGAGAGTCTAAGGCTGCAAGGATTGTGCCTGCTGTGAGCAGCACTGTGAGTTACTGGAAGCAAGTAGCTATGATGAGCAAGAAAGCTTTGAGAAGACTGTCAGACTTGATATATGTTGTCAGCAGTGAACTGGCATTAAAGTAAATTTGCTGGGGGGATGGAGTCGTTTTCAAAGGTGTGTTCCATCTGCAGGGTGTAATAATCAGCACTGGTATTTTGCATTGTAATGTTTTCATCGTGCTTAGGTTGGAAGGACCAACCTAAGCCTTAATGGCTGTAAATAAGCAATTAGCACTTTCACAGAAGGGTTTGTAAACAGTGTTATTTGATACTGATTTATTCTTCTCTGTTCATTTCAGGCCTTTGGAAATGCAAAAACCCTTCGGAATGATAACTCCAGCCGGTTTGGGAAATACATGGATGTGCAGTTTGATTACAGAGTAACTTAAAATCTATTTTATACTTCAGAACTGGTTCCAGTCGTGGCAGGTCTCTGTTGCCTGTGCTTTCTTGCACTGATGGAGTGCACGTTCCCTTGCTGACCACGTGAGCTGTGTCTGTAGTAGCAAAGTTTGGTTCTAGAGGATTTTATAGAATGCATTTTCCTTTCTTTCTCTCCTCTCTGTAGAATGAGAAAGTGAGATTGAATCCTCTTTTTTTCCAGGGTATATATGCACCGTGGAAATGGATGCTCCCAAAATAAATCCACGTAAATCAGTTGTGAGCCATCCTGTGTAACTTTGCATAATGTTTGTTTCAATTCTGACCCAGATTGCCCCACATGGGGAAGAGGAACATGGTGCAAGAACTGAGTAGCTAGGTGTATTTTTTTTTTTATTAAACTTCTCAGTATGTAATCCCTCCACGCTCACAGTTTTGCTGTTTTTTGTGTGTGTGTGTGTGTTGAGTTAATTCTGAGAAAGAACAATATGCAGGTTAGGATGTCTTTCAGTACACACTGTAGCTGTGATCTATATAATCTTGTATTATTTTCACTTGATAGCTCATTTTACTTATACCTAAAAACTCGAATTGATGTGTATTTACTAAGATAGAGATTGTGATGCCAAGTTACAAATAATTTTTGTCGCCAGTTTTTCTGTATTGAGTTCTGCCAAAGAAGCAGAATATTCTCCTTCATGTTAATAAAACATTTCAATGTATCTGGTTTGATTTAGGGGGCTCCTGTTGGGGGCCACATCTTGAACTACCTCCTGGAAAAATCTCGAGTTGTGCACCAAAATCATGGGGAGAGGAACTTCCACATTTTCTACCAGCTGCTAGAAGGAGGGGAAGAGGACTTGCTGCGAAGGCTAGGCCTCGAAAAGAGCCCACAACAGTATCACTATTTAGTAAAAGTGCGTGTTAATTAATTGTTCTTTTAATATTGTTATATGGTAGAACTAATATCTTCTCAATTGTCTTTGTCTTCCTTATGTCACTTCAAAAGTGGCACTTAAATAGCTGCTCCAGAAGGAAACGTATGGCAGAAGTACACTGACCATGAGTAGTGCATTTCTGACAATTACATATTTATGTCAAACTGTGTATTTTTAGGGTCACTGTGCAAGGGTCAGCTCCATAAATGACAAAAACGATTGGAAGGTCGTGCGCAGAGCCTTGTCCATCATCAGCTTCAATGACAACGAAGTGGAGGTAGGACTTGTTGACAGCACAGCTACTGTTCCCTCTCCTGAGAACTGTTGTGCTTTACCCCTGAGCAGAGGCAGCCTTTAGAGTGAGCGAATTCTCTGCAAAAACCCTGAAACAAAAGAAAGAATGTGTTTGTGTAGTGTGATAGCTAATGCAAAAATCTCACTGCCTTTTCTGTCGTCGTTCTGTGTTTGCTTATAATTCATAATCCTGATGTCTGCCTGTTGCTTCTGTCCTAGGACTTGCTGAGCATTGTAGCAAGCGTGCTGCATCTGGGGAATGTGCAGTTTGCTGCTGATGAGCAAGGAAATGCTCAGGTCACTACAGAGAACCAGATTAAATACCTGGCACGGGTGAGCATCATCACTAAGATGTACATTATGTGAAAGATGAGTGTGAGAGATTTCCTTGCTAAGAAGTTGGTACCATTATATCATTTTAAAATACATGGAAGTTGCCAAAAATGCTCTTTCAGTTTCCCTAAATACAGTGCAGATATTAACATCCAATCATTTCTTCACTGATAACTGTGAAAAGTTGGCAGTGTGAATGGGGGATGTAGGGCTGTTTCACTGGACTGTGGTATTTGGGTCTAGCCTTTCTGATCTCTTAAAACTAGTACAGGTGAACTGCTTCCTAAATAAGTTTAACATTCTCCTGCTTTGCAGCTTCTGGCAGTTGAGGGCTCTGTTCTGCGAGATGCATTGATCCACAAGAAGATCATAGCAAAAGGGGAAGAGGTAAGAACACAAACGGGGGATCTGAGATGCACGCGGAGTTAAACCAGGCCAATGCAATAGCAGCTCTTTATTAGCCATGAGACAGGGGAAGCTTAATTTCTCAGTGGAATGCCTGTTGGATGACTTCTTTCTCCTTCTGGGTACAGTTAATCAGCCCTCTGAACCTGGAGCAGGCAGCTTATGCAAGGGATGCTCTTGCTAAAGCGGTGTATGGACGCACTTTCTCCTGGCTGGTGAACAAAGTTAACAAATCTCTTGCTTACAAGGTAAATGAATCTCTCATTTGTTGATGAACTATCAAGCCTGGAAGGCAGCTCTAAATCTTTGAGCTGCCACAAGTTGTTCTGTGCTGTACAGTTTCCAATTTAGTTTTCCACGAAGAGGGGGGTAAGGAGCAAATGCTGCAGCTAAGTGGGGGGAGATGTGGTGGTGGGTCTGAGACTGCACATGAACACTTTGTGTCCTATTGCAGGAAGGAGAGTTTCCGGGCTGGAGAAGCACAACAGTTCTAGGATTGCTTGATATTTATGGGTTTGAGGTTTTCCAGCACAACAGGTTTGTTTCCCTCAGTGTCTTTGAGTTTTGAGTAAGCTCTGCACGACTTCCGTAGTGTTTTCTCTGTGTTGTGTTGCAAGACATTATCCCATCTCTGTTTTTTTCAGTAAGTGAGAAAGAGATAACATCTCACCTTTAGGAAACTGAGTGTGTGGCAGGGTTTGCAAGACCTGGGGTATCATACTGAGCATTCCCAGCAATGCTCCTGGTGTGTCAGAGGCGTGTGCCTTTCTGGGCCATGTTCCTGTGGCTGTTTGCACCATGCCTTTCTCCAGCCCTGTAGCACAGTTGTGGCAGTTCTGGTGTCCTTCTGTGATGGTTTGAGTGGGAAAGCAGCTGTGGAACAATGTGTAGGATTATATCAGAGTCTGGAAACTAAGTGACAGGTAACAGTGAAGTGAGACTGCATTTGTAGTTGTGTTCCTTACTATTCCACTGCGTCTGTCTGTTTTTCTCTTCTGGAACTCTTTCACAAGATTCACTAGAAAATAAATTCAACACATGTATGGATTCACTGAATAATTCCCTAAATCTATTTTTTCACTGAATTCTATTTTTCTTAATTACACATAGATGCATAAATACTACTGTACATGGATTAGAACTGATTTTGCTTGTAATACAGCATTAATGAATATTTTTCCAATTTTTCTTTGCAGCTTTGAACAATTTTGCATTAATTACTGTAACGAAAAACTGCAGCAGCTCTTCATAGAGCTCACATTGAAGTCAGAGCAAGAGGAATACGAGTCGGAAGGCATTGCGGTAAGAGCCCAACACCACTTCCTCTGCCTTCTCTGCAGCACCTCCTGCAGGACAGAGGACAGATGGTTAGAAGAGCAGCTCTTATTAATGGTCTGCAGAGTAAATGATTTTAAAACCTTTTCTTTTGCCTTCTGTTTGAACTGCACTGGCAGTGGTGTGAAATTCAGCTGGAGCGAGTCGTGTCATCCCAATCTTTTATTCAGATACAAAAGATGATTTTTAAAGGGAAGGTTAAGAAAACACATGTGATGAGTGAAAATGCTTTTTCAGATGACAGAAATGTTATTTAAATAAGGCACTGTCTAAAATGTTCTGAAACTTTCACTCTTTTTCCCGTCAAGGGTTGATGTCACTCAAGTGTGATCTCTTGTCTTTGCAGTGGGAACCAGTTCAGTATTTCAATAACAAAATCATCTGTGATTTGGTGGAAGAGAAATTCAAAGGCATCATTTCTATTTTGGTGAGTTGACACAACCTTTTAAAATGAATCACTGAGGCCAGCAGAGTGGAAGAACGCAGGAAAAAAAAAAGGGTCTAAAATTAGATTAGGATTGTTTAGGCAGGTGGAGAGAGCAGCCATGCACCCAATAATGACACCATTAAAAGTCACAGGCAGTCTGGAGGGAGGAACTTGTTCTCCTTTTCAACTCTTCATTTGTTTTACTAAGTGAAACGGAGGCAGGAGGTGGCCTGCCTATTAAAAGGCCAAGGGGTCGAGATGGGACTGTGTTTTGGTGAGGCAGAATTAGAGCTGAGCTGTATGCTTACGAGCACAGAGAGAAATCAATGCCAGAATGCACGGGTTTTTTTCAGGATGAAGAATGTCTGAGACCTGGGGATGCCACAGACACAACGTTCTTGGAGAAACTGGAGGAAACTGTGAAGAACCACCCTCATTTTCTCACGTGAGTACATAGCTGAGATAGCTTTACTCGTGGGTTCCACGTGTGTGGCAGAGCCTGCAGGTTTAGTGACTCCAAAGTGACTTTATACCTCATTGTGTTTATTATGGCAGTGGCATTCCAGATAGACTGGATCCCACAAAAAATGAGAATGTTTTCATTTGCAAAGAGGTTAGATTGTGAGTTATGGCAATACAAGATCAGCTATTAAATCAGAGTTGGAGAAGGGGGGAAAAGGGTTTGTCAGTCTGTGAGGAAAGAGCACGTCCAATTGTGCACTGAATCTTATTTCTTCTGTTCTTACACATTGTCCAAGCCTGAATGAGGTGTGTAAAGCTCCTCCCTGAGTAGATTTGATGACATTTTTATGATTTGCTGGTTGGTAACTCACCTTTTTTACTTTTGATCTTGAAGAACAGCAACTGTGATTCCCTCTCCCATCCCCCCCCCCCCCAAAAATTTTTTTTTTTTCCATCACGCCAACCACAACCT
>VXAB01002892.1:115017-145270 GCA_013399175.1 Odontophorus gujanensis
CCCCCCAAAATGTTTATTTTGTCCCACTCCAGCATCACATGCCATAGTGGTTCTTGAGGTGAATCCCCACGTGAAACTGCTCTTTGTCCCTCATGAAGCTTTGTTTTCTCACCAGGCACAAACTTGCTGACCAAAAAACTCGCAAGTCACTGGGGAGGGAGGAGTTTCGGCTTTTGCACTATGCTGGAGAGGTCACCTACAGTGTTGCAGGTAAGTGTGTGCATCATCCCAGCTGTCCCTCACTCTTCTTCCCCCCTCCATCCCCTTCCCTTTGAATTAAAACAGCTTCATTACATAGCAAAGACAAATCTGGGTATATATGGTTTGATTAACTAGATTAATTTCCCATCTCAAATTCCCACCTTGTTATGAAATTCCTATGGAGCAGCAGTGGTAGCCTGAACCACTTCTTCTTCTTCTTCCAGGTTTTCTAGATAAAAACAATGACCTTCTCTTTCGGAACCTGAAGGAGGTGAGTGTGGATAGGGGTTGCCTCCAATACTCAGCAGAATAAGGAGTCTGCTTCAAAACAGGGTGGAATCTGAGGGAAGAGATCGAGCTGGAGAATGCATGATAGGGCTGCATTATGAAAAGACAGCTTAAGGTTTTCAAAGTGTGGTTTTTTTTACAGAGCAACCCAAGCCCCTTCTGCCACACGTTTCTGTAATAGCTGTCTGAAGTTCATTGTCTGAAAATTAGTTTCTGAATAATATGTCTCTCTGCAGACCATGTGCAACTCTGAGAATCCCATCATAAATCAGTGTTTCGACAGGACAGAGCTGACAGA
This sequence comes from Odontophorus gujanensis, assembly GCA_013399175.1. Taxonomy (NCBI): domain Eukaryota; kingdom Metazoa; phylum Chordata; class Aves; order Galliformes; family Odontophoridae; genus Odontophorus; species Odontophorus gujanensis. The sequence goes on from VXAB01002892.1 coordinate 115,805, forward strand.
CAAGAAGAGACCTGAGACGGTAAGAACACAGGAGCTGGTGGAACTGTGGCACTGTGTCCTAACGTGGTGCCTCCTGCCTTCAGAGCTGGGAGGCTGTCAGTAATGTTCTGCCAAGTCACAAGTGCTAGCTGAACATCACTGCTTCATACCTGGTGTTCTTTCTTTTCTCCTAGGCAGCAACTCAGTTTAAGAACAGCCTCTCTAAACTCATGGAAATCCTGATGTCCAAAGAACCCTCCTACATCCGCTGCATTAAACCTAACGATGCTAAGCAGGCTGGTATGACCCTGGCTAACTCCTCCTCTGAGTGCTTTTCTACAGCAGCCACGTAGACCACCAGGGCCCACTCAGTGGTGCACAGAAAGGAGCTCAATTGAATAAGTCCTGTGAGCTTTCTCATTTTGGGTCTGTGCCTGAGCCCCTTGCAGGATGGTGGTGGTAGTGCCAGTCAGGAGTCAGAATAGAGGCACTAGGCTTGGGTAAAGCAGTGGAGAAGGGTTGTGTTTAAAGTCAAGAACTGTAAACCTACGTCACTTCCTTTTAATGACCTTTATTCTCTTGTTTCCTTCCCCTCTCTGCGTAAAATATTCTAAAGGACAGTTTATGTTTGGAACTAGATATAAATGTATACTCAGAGAGGAACAGGAGTCATAAAATAACTTCTGTGGGGAAAGGGGTGGAGGTTGAAGGGTCTAAGAACGAACCATTCCAAACTGAACATCCCCTCTCCACACGAAGGGACAGACACATTAATGTAGCTTCTCCATTTTCATGCTCTCTCAAGATCGATTTGATGAAGTTCTGATCCGCCATCAAGTGAAATACCTCGGGCTGATGGAGAACCTCAGAGTGCGCAGAGCTGGGTTTGCGTATCGGAGGAAATACGAAGTCTTCCTGCAGAGGTAGGATTACCTTGGGCTCACCTCTCCCTTTTCCCTCCCTCTCCCCACAGATATTGAAATGTGAACGCGTTCTGAACAGCAAAGAGCAGCCCTTGTGCCTGAGGGAGTTATTTCCTTGAGGGAGTCAAGAGGATGATCTCTCTTCCCCCCGTTCATCACTCGGGATGAGTTGGACATGTTGCCCTAAGGTTTCTTCTGCTGTTGATTTACAGATATAAATCCCTTTGTCCAGAAACATGGCCTACATGGGATGGACGGCCCCACGATGGAGTGGCTGTGCTGGTGAAGCATCTTGGCTACAAACAGGAAGAATACAAAATGGGACGGTTAGTTCTCTGATTTTTTTTTTTTAATTTGAGGTTATGAATCATTGGACATCAATGTCACTGCTCTTAAATAAGGCACTTCTGTTTAACGGGTGGGGAAAAGATTAGAGATCCCAAAGGGGATGCTAAGGGCAGGAAGCAAACTTCTCTGGCTTGTTAAACATGCTGCATTTCTATTTCTAGAACAAAGATTTTTATCCGCTTTCCCAAGACTTTGTTTGCAACGGAAGATGCTCTGGAAGTGAGGAAGCAGAGCCTGGGTGAGTCACACACACTGCAGCAATTCATGGACAGTTAGTTGTCTGTCATGTCATTTTTTTTTCCTTTGTTTTCAAATTGCTGTTTTTCTTGCAATTTCAGCAACCAAAATGCAGGCCACGTGGAGAGGTTTCTACCGTCGGAAGAAATTCCTGCACATGAAACACTCAGGTATGAGGGAGAAAGGGAACTGCAGTGCTGTGTCACTGCATGGTTTCAAGTGGCCACTGTTGTGAGAAGTCAGAGGTGAACTGGCTTTGATGTACCAGAAGGAACATCCCTGAAGCCTTGCTGGAAGCAGAAAGGAACATGCAGAGTGTGCATTTCTGAGTCCTTGCACATTATTCCTTGAGGCTCTAAGAGCATGGGCTTAACTCGTTCACACAGCAGCCTCTGTGCAGCAGTTCCCACCTGCCCGTGCTTGTTACTGCAGTTTATCAACCCTTATTATACTGTCTAAAATTTGGATTATATTCTTTCCCATGTGCCACGGTGAAGGCTGGTGGTGCTTTGTTCTGAGGAAGTGCATTCTTGAGCACTCTGTTAGCAGTTCTGAATGAAGGAGCTCACTCAGTGTGATGTTTTTTGTATTGTTTGTAGCCATAGCCATCCAGTCCTGGTGGAGGGGAACCCTGGGCCGCCGAAAAGCTGCCAAGAGGAAGTGGGCAGTGGAGACCATCAGAAGGTGAGTGAAGAGAAACCAGAGCCCCTCACTGGGTACTTATTGCGAGGGTAAGAATGAAGTTCCTTGTCACTGCAGTGTCAGGGATGTTCAGCAGTAAACTGCAGCTACTAGATAAAGTAGATAAAGCTCAGGAAGCACTGAGTTTTAGTAGAGCTCCCACAGGTGGTTGTTTTGTGACAAGTATTTTGAGTAGCTGATCTTTCATAAACTCCTATTTTACCTTGGCTACAGCTGAATGTTGACTAGAGACCCAGAGGTGGTTGGATTGGAAGGGACCTCTGCCTGCTTCCATACAGACCCAGTCGTGTGTTCCTCTTTCCTCAGGTTCATTAAGGGCTTCATTTACCGGAACCACCCTCGCTGCCCAGAGAACGAATATTTCCTTGATTACATCCGCTTCTCCTTCCTGATGAACCTCAAACGCAACCTCCCAAAGAATGTCCTGGACAAATCATGGCCAACCCCTCCTCCATCGCTCTGTGAGGTGGGTCCAGCTGCACCACACAGATGCTGCCTGTGTGAGAGCAAGAACGAAGCAGGTTCTCACTCAGGTTCCCCTTCGGGTTAGCATCTCTGCTAGCAGAACTGAAACACCACATGTACGTGTAAGGTTAGTGGAGATGCAGTACTGAACTGCACATGGCAGAGAAACAAAGAGTCCCAGTTAGCTGATCCAAGGGCCCTCCTGTCTGGACTCTACAGCAGGAAGCAAAGGAGGGCATAACTAAAGTATGCACCTCTGGTGGGGAATGTCAGGGACAAGCTGTCTCAGAGGAAAAAGAGACTTCCTGTTACTTAATATACTTTTAGAACTAATTCAGCTGTGGACTTTCTACGTTGTTTCCTCTTCTCTCCACTGTTTGAATTCTGCTTCATTTTCATGTGTTTTGTGAAATCTCCTTCAGGCATCCCAGCTCCTGCGCCAGCTGTGCATGCAGAACATGGTCTGGACCTACTGCAAGAGAATCAGCCCAGAGTGGAAGCAACAGGTACGTGACAATCTGTGCTCCCAGATATGTCACAAACATACAATTTCTATACTGAAGTGCTCTGCAATGTAAGGTACAGGAAAGCAGGTCTTTCTGTGGGCACCCCTGAAAGCAGAATGAGAAATCTGCAGACTGAGGAGGAGTCACTGGCCAAAGACAGAAGTTCTGGGGACAGTATTCTGTCCCATTGTGTTTCACTGGTCTAGATTTAAAAATAAAAATGGTACTGAAATATATTCATCTATTAAAAGCTCAGTTAAAGGTGGTCATAGGAACTGTTTACATTAAGCAGCATAGATGTTACTGTTTTGAGAAATGACAGTAATTAAGTGTATTTTTAATTAGGCAGTATACCATAATGCTTATGAAAGCCTGCAAAGTATTACAGTATGTAACAAAACACTACAGATGAGTCAGTGGCTGAGCCTGTGATTAAGGACACAGGATTAATAAAAGCCATTACAGAGGTGAGAACACAGCAGAGCATTTTCTTTTCCCAAGCAACCGAGAGTGAGAGATATTCCTTATCCACATTTTTACCTTTAAATCACCTCCTGTACTCCATACTCTGTAACAGCATCCATCATGTTAAATCTGCCCTATGTAAAGCAAAGGGGATTTCCTGTTTCCTCATCCCCTGGTTTTGTTCTCATTCTGAATGGGCAGAAGTCAGATCTCAGGGTACTGGTCATATTGACACCCTGGCACTCTGAAAAGGACCAAAGGTTTATGGTGAATCATCCTCTAAACAGGAACTCCCAGGGCAGTACAGCAGCTAACAATCCTACTGTTTGTCAAAGGATAAGGGAGAGAACACTGAGATGAGGGGAGGAGGAACAGATGTTTTACACTGCACCAATAAGGACGTAATTTCTTTTGTCTCTTGGAAGGCAAACATTTTATTTGAGCAGAGGTTTTATATTAAACAAGAATCCCTCTTCTGTCCTTGCAGTTGGAACAAAAAGTGATTGCCAGTGAGATTTTTAAAGGTAAAAAAGACAATTACCCTCAGAGCGTTCCTCGACTCTTCATCAACACACGACTTGGTGAGTAAGGGGAGCAGAGCTGGGAGGAGGAAAGGGGGATTTATCCACTCTCTTCTTGCTAGAAACTTCTTTCTGATCCCTCTGTATTTTGTTGCTGTTGTAGGTAACGAAGAGATAAGTGCTAAAGTCCTTCAGGCTTTAGAAAACGAAGCCATCAAGGTGAGATGCATGTCCTAATGCTTTTAGCAAGTTGTATGAATTATTCAGCACAATTTAAGTCCTTTGTCAGGAGGTTAGATTCCCAAACGTAGCAGCAAGTTCACACTCACATTAAGCTTTGAAGATCATCTGTGCCAAGAGCTGGTGGACCAGAAATACAATAGGAAGGTTTTGGCAAGTTGTTATGTCAGATAGGTAGAACTGAGAGGGCTGCAGCCAGCACTGCTGCTGTTCATGATGCTTTGAGGTGCTCAAGGGGGAGAGGAAGAGAATGATGAAGAAATCTACACAAGGTGAAGCAAAATCTGTATTTTTCAAGCGTGCAAGCAGCCCGTAGTCATCAAGTTATTGTTCAGAACTGACAGTAGGACTTCTGAAGGATTGTCTCCACTCCCCATTTACAAACCACCTCTCAGTGCCTCCTGCAAGCTCTCTAGGCTAGATGGAAGGTAGCTGCCAAGGAAACTAATGGCATTTTTAGCACTGATAACACTTAATTCAGTATGCAGTTCCTGTGATCAAGTATGACCGGAAAGGATACAAAGCAAGATCACGGCAGCTGCTGCTCACCCAGAATGCAGTCATCATTGTTGAAGACTCCAAAATCAAACAGCGCATTGACTATGCCAACCTGACAGGTGAGCACCAACATATGTGGGTTTAGCTCACTTAATCTTAACCAATGCAGTAAGTAAATAAAAAAAAAATAGCTGGTCTTTGTCCTGGATGGGAACGGAATTATCTTATGGTGACAAATACTTTAAGACTGTAATATCCTGAACTTGGGCATTTCTAACTGTGAACTCTGTAAAATGTCACTGAAATTACTCAATCCATCTCTCCAAAGCCATTTCCCAACTGCAGGAAGTTGCAGCATTGCTGTGCAGCAGCTGGCAGGACGATGGCTTCAGCCTCTCAGGATCTGATGTGGATTTGCTCCTTTTACAGGGTGAACTTTGTCAGAGAGAAAGCAAGCTGCTCTGTGTGTCTGACACAGCAGTCCTTACTCATCTAAGAGCTCTCAGCTCAATCTGCCAGCATTGCCAGCACTCCTCCTGGCAGCCAATTCCCGACCATCATCATTCCAGTGTTGTCCTAATGCAGTTATCCACTGCACTTGTAACTGTCACCATTTCTAAGCGGGTTCTGTGTTAGCACAGTGCTTCCATGGAGCTGCTCAGCTGCTGGTAGTTTCTCAGTGTGGGAACAGCAGTTGCTGCACTCCTGGGAGAGGTTTTGCAATGCACACGAGAGCTGGCAGTGTCAGGTTGGGTGCCAAACAGTCACTCTCTGTTGCAGGCATCTCCGTCAGCAGCCTGAGTGATAACTTGTTTGTGCTGCACGTGCACTGTGAGGACAACAAGCAGAAGGTAGTTGGACTCATCCAGCATTTCTCCAACCATCTCTAGGAACTGTTTTAGAGCAGAAGATCCAGGGTGGAGGTGGGTGGGGGAGAAGCACACATGGGGATGCGTGCAGGTGAAAGGCCCCCCCCGTGAACTCGCTTTGTGCCATCTCTTAAGTAGAATTCCACTTCTTTGTGCTCATAAATGGGATCCACCAGTGGATGAGGGGAGCAGTCCTATCCCCTTAACCCCATTACTGTTACCTTGTAAATGAAGTAAGGTGCAGTGGGACCTGAGAGATGTTCCCCATGCTAACCTGTTGGAGATAACTCTTCTGTAGTTCACAGAGCTATTTCAGTGCACTCACTGAGAAGCCACAATCACAGACCATGGTTGGTTTTCCATCCTAGGGCGACGTCGTACTCCAAAGCGACCACGTGATAGAGACACTCACAAAGACAGCCATGCGGGCAGACAAAGTGAATAACATCAACATCAACCAGGGCAGGTGAGTGAAGCCACGCAGGCCCAGCCCTGCTCAGGAGCTGCTCCATTTTTGTGCTGCTTCAGCACTCCAGGGCTTCGGAGAAGCCCCTGCAGCAAAGCCACTTGCACAGGAGAAGGGATTCACACATTGCCACCACATTTCCTGTTTGTCGTTGCAGCATAAAATTCACAGTTGGACAAGGCAAGGAAGGCATCATCGATTTCATATCAGGGTCAGAACTGCTTATAGCCAAAGCCAAGAACGGCCACCTAACCGTGGTGAGTACAGCCCAGGCTGCTAAGAAACACTACAGTGCAGGGAAACCCACTGTGCCCCTGAGCCACATTCACTGCAGACAGATGCACACCACCACCCCAGTGCTGAACTGTTCCAGAAGCCCTTTCCCCACTTGCACTGCTTCTCGTGCAGTCCCAGGGGAATGCCAGGCTTGCTCAAACTCATCAAGTAACTGTCCTACAAATCACTGGGGTTCTTTCACACAGTTCTGTCTTCAAGTCTAGTTTTAGAGGACTTTGTTAAAAAGGAAACAAGAAAAGCAATTCCACTTCCCTTCTAGAACTGGTTGTAGTCCTCCTGCTAATCTGTTGCACACATGCAGCTGATTTACACTGTCAGATTAAGGCTTGTTCAGAAACAAACCCAGAATCTCATTACAGCACCAACTCCCCGTTCAGTGCTGATGGATAACTCCCCTGCCCTCGTGCAGGAGGAGGGCTCAGAAATGGATTCAGCATTTCCACTCTGCTGTAAGAAATCTGCCCCGCAGAACCCACAAATGCAGTCCTGTCAGAGGCTTTCCCTGCTCCACGCAGCATCTACCAGCTCTACACAGGAAGATCACATTTCATAAGCACACTGAAGTGAGGATCACACCTCCCTCCATTTGCTATCCCATAATGGCAAGCCAGACCATGTCCTGTGCTAAGAAGAGACACATCCTCTTTCTGTCAGCCTAAAAACATTCTTCCAGTTCTGCCCTTCCTTGCTCTTCCCACAGCTCGGTTTCCCTGCAGTGCTGAGCCTAGGGAAGCTTTTAGGATAACCACAGTTACCCACACGCATTCTCACAGTGAATAGTTGAGTCTGCTGCAGCCATAGCATCACCCAATCTGTGGCATTAGGAGCTGAAGCTATTGCAGCTCTTCATTCCCAGTACTGTTTCCAGCTTGTCTGTGTTCTCCTGCAGGTCGCACCCCGCCTGAACTCCCGATGATGGATGTGCCACCACTGCAGGAGCCCTTCCTCCATCAGTCCTACCACACCCCACACATTGGCTGGATGCTGTTCCCAGCAAACCCCCTCTGCCCTCCTTGCTTTGCTCATTTTGTTTCTCGTTACCAAAGATCTGCACTTCCAGACAACCCACAGAACGCATCTTGCTTTCTTGTCTTAATCCAAAAGCTCCAAAAGAAAGGCCTTCTCCTCCTCCCCTTAGTGGCAAACAACACGGGTCCAACACGATGCCCTCGAGACCGTGGCTCATGAACCCTGCTCAGCTGGGCTTTGACAGAGGGAGTTCTGCCTCCACTCGACTTTCAGCCTTGATGGAAACGACCAAAATTTGTGCTTGAAATCATCCAAAAGCACCGTGAGAAGAAACACTGCTCTGCCAGCAGAGCCAACCAATGCCAAACTTTTATCCTCAAAGTGACGAATGACTTTGCTCCGATGCTTTATGTTACAATATTAAAGCCATATTATGTAAATGAGTAAACCCTGTAAATACTGTAGCTGAATATGAGACGTACTACAAGAAATGGCACTGATGTGGGGACTTCTGTTTTAGATTTGGAATCTTTGTTGTTTTTAAGTTTATGAACAGACTGTATTAACCTGAGCATCCCATCATGTAACTCCACTCCTCTGGATCCAGCAGCTTCTTTCTTTTGCAGTCACCTCTCCCATTTCTTGCTGTATAGGGATATTTTTATACTGTAGTATTTTTTCATAACCATAACCACGCATCCAAACAAAACCTGAAGGTCACCACTTCCTCGTGCAGCTCGGGGCTGTAAATGCAGCCTCAGCCACCTGAGCTCTCCTTCCCTGCAGAACTCTCTGCTGCCCCCCTGGCTCCGAGCAGCACCTTCCCCAGAACTACTCTTCCCCTCCCAAAGTCTTCAGGGATAACTGGAAGTTTCAGCCCTCACAGCAGAGCTGCAGTGTATTTCAACACCTCTCACAACTGCCTTAACAGGGAAGAGATGGCTCCTGCAGTGCTGCTGGGCACCTTCCCAAGAGCTGCCACCCCGAGCCTGCGGGGCCACAGCAACGCTCACAGGGCTCGAGCTGCATCCCAGCAGTTCACACCAAGCATTTTCATTTAGCAGTGAACCCAAGCAGCCCCATCCTGGGCAGCACGTGTCAAAATGCCAGCGACTGCACAGCTCACCTCAGAGCCCTTCCACATCCCTCCCGTGATGCTGCAGCAGCAGTCACACTAAGCCCTGAGTAACACAGAACCAAACACTGCCACTGACAGAACCATGTCCATCTCATTCCTGTCTCTGACATTATACAGTTACTGAACACCACCCAGGCCTGGAATGCTGTATACACTGTACTACATATACACCATGTCACTGTATGTGCCATATAGTGTATATACTGCACCATGCTGCATACGCTATTATGTAATCTCTTCAAGACTACACTCAATAAATTTTTATGAAGGAAACTTGCCTTTAGCACAGAAGTCGTTCCAGAATGTTCCGTTTCGGGAGGGACAGGGGATGGTTCCCTCTGCCTTTCACACCTGTCAGCCCCAACTCACTTCATGTCACAGAAGGACATCGGTGCCATCACTGCTCTCTCCCCCCTCCAAATGTTCCCATTCGAAGCAACAGGGGAAGATTATTCCTGCTGAAGTAACATAAAGGAAAGTCATAGTAATATTTGGCATTTTTAATTTAGGTTTGTTTTATTTAAGTTTAATGTTAATTCCATGCTGTGTTTCAGTAAGAACAATACAGATTCTGTATCTGTGGCTCCAGTCAGATATCCAGTAGTACAAATTAGCTTCAAGTTACACATACTGAACAAAAGAGGTTGAGCGAGCGAAGGGAGATGGGGAGGGGGGAGGGAGAAAAGAAAAAATATTGAACACGCATGCAGGCTTATCAATGCCACCTTCAATGCTAACCTGCTTCGAGGAGAAGTAAAGAGTAGGCAAGAATGAGCAGCCACGGATTGTTGAACTGTTACCAGCACCATGATTTTCAGCAACATTTCAGCACTTTGGAAGGTTTTCTTTCCTTTTTTTTTTAATTACAGTAACCCCACTACAATATACGTCCCAATGCAACCTGCAACTTCAAGCTAAACATCCAATTAAGTTTAAACATTTGTATAAAATTCAGTTTAAACAGTTATATATAAAAAAAAAAAAAGAAAAATGCCACCACATGCATGCTACCTCATGATAAGGAATCTCTCCCCTACAAAGTCTAACAGCCTCCAGGTGTCACATCACTGCCAAGGGCCGTGTCCCCACGGCTGCCAGGACACAGTGCAGTAATGCTGGAAGAGCCTTCCTGCAGTCCTGTTAGTGTCTTAAAGAACCTAAAAGCTGGCACCAGTAAAATCCACAGACATTCACTCTTGCCTTTAAGAACTTTTAAACTGTGTAAAAAAAAAAAAATAAAAATAAAGAAACCCAACAGGGCAGGAACCTAAATTCTGAGACCCAATGTAAAAGTCAGATTTGGTGGTTCTCAGAGTGACACTGAGGGTTTTTGTGGGGAGGGGGAAGGGTGGTCAGAGATGGGTTCTCTTGTTGGCCTTTGTGTCTCACTGGTTTTCATCTTCCACATCCTGCAGCGCTTCTTTATTCTGTTCTTCACCTATGGAAGTGTTTAAGAGGAACAAGTTAGCTTCTCAAAATGAGACCTGAGGAAAACCTTAACGAGCATCTAAGATTAATAGTTTCATGCAGTTACACACTCACTCACACTTGCATAAACAACACACGCTCGTAACAGCCAGATCTGGGGTGAGTTAACCCTGGAACCCACATGGTCACACCTCACCCCAACAGCACAGCCGTGACAGCATGGATCTGCTGTCAGGACAGGCAACGAACCGCTGCTCCTGGGAGCTGAGGCTGCGTGTGGTCAGCACTGCCTGATCAGATGAACACAGCACAAAAGCCATCAGAACAGCTGTAGGTCCACGTCCTGCAACCACAGCGTACCCTCCTATGCAACCTCACTTCTACCCTACACACCTCTGAGGACACCCGATCCCAGCTACCACAAATCATACCCCAAACACATTTACAAGTGTCACTACTTCCTTCTGTCCAAGAACACTCGATCTCAACAACTGCAACTGACTGCAGGCCAACATACAGAGCTGCACCAATGGCAGCAAGCATCTTTCCCTGCTGCAAAATGCAACACGACAAGAAATGCCAGGCTTGAGGTTATTAAGAATGCTTTGTGGAAATTCGTATCTTGGAAAGCAGCTGGTCAGGACCTATCCAACCAGGCTGCAACACGCACTGCATCAGAAGCCCATCTGCAGGGCTCAGGGAGGAGCTGCTCTGCTGTACTTCTGCACAGGTCGCTGCCCGAGCTCTGCTACGACAGAAGTCACCCCACTGCAGCTGGTGCCACACTATGTGCCAGGATTTGAGCTAACTGACAGGAAACAGATTTATCCTTGTCCCGTGGCACAGTACTGCCCTGACAGCAAAGAAACAACAACTACCCAAAAATGTAACCTGCAGTAGAATCCACTCAGATGAGACCGACGACTTTCAGCACATTATCAGAATGCCTGCTCAGACATGTGTGCACTCAGATTAGCACCAGGTACAATGCAAGGCACTTTATGGAAGCAGTGGGCCAGGAACACAGGCTACATGATGTCCAACAATATCATTTTCAATTTAGAATTACAAACACAGATTGTTTCAATGAAGAACACCAAGGCCCTGACAGAGGACAATGATTAGAAGACCTAAGCATGCTCCAGCCAATGCATATAAGCAAACAGTCCTCTAACAGGCAACAGTGGGACTACTTTTCATGCTTAGATATTCTTAACATCCATCCAGGTATGCAGCTCAGTTCCCAAACACCGGGGTTATGTTGGAACTCAGTCACACAGATCAGACCTGGGCAACGTCACAGGTCGGGGGAACACGGCTCAGCCCTGGGATGGAGCCCGAGGTACAAGCAGCTCATCAGCAGCAAACAGTGAGAGAGGCAAGCATGATTAGTGACCAGAGGAAAACTGACGCTGAGAAGTTCATTGAGCCATGACAAGGACTTACAAAGTAGACTTTTTAGGAAAAGAACAGTTGAACTTTCCTTTAGGAATCTATAACAGCAGGAAAGAAGGGGAGAACAGGAATCATGTGAAGACGACATTACAAGCATGGAAGTAAACTGAACAGCTTGTTTATGACATGGTTAGGACTCGATACATGAGATGAGAAGGTGCAGCAGCTGAGTAATACTCCATCTCAGAACATCACTGCAATCTACACAACTGAATCCACAGGTGGGCAAAGTGAGCAACGAGCATCAGAGTCACCACCACCCCTCAGGAAACAGGAACCACCTTCCTGAAGGCCACAACTTGTTTTCACCTACACTCAAAGGCTGCAGCCCATTTTGGGGTACTGAGTTCTGGAAGTAACTGCTTCCAACGCACCGAGTGCCTCCATTGCACACCTTAAGGAAAACACAGCTCTGCACTGTGTACACATCACTCAGACATCATGTGTTCTTTGGGAACATGAACTGCACAACAGTTTTAAGCAGTTCTTCAGTATTCTCAGTTCTGTAATCACTGTCCTTCCAGAATGCATCATGCACAGTAACGACGCTATTCTGAAACACTTCAGGAACCATAAAAACATCGGCTTCCTGTGCTACTGAGCTAATGATGGTATGAGAAATTTGGATGTGGATTATGCAAAAAAAAAAAAAAAAGCACATGAGGAACCTCTGCAAATAGTCTGCTACACTTCTGTGGTATGGACTGAAGAGTCAAGACAGCTCATGTGCAAACAGAGGCTGCTTCTGGAATATGTTCCAGCACTGCCCTACCTTGCATCAGCCATTCACCCCCATCACCCACACTGCCATTTCTTTCCCAGTGCTTAGCAAGAGGTGCAAGAAGGCACCTCAGAACACTGCAGTGCTTAGAGCAGTGCCCATACAGATCCACATAGGGTTCACATACGCCCAAAGAAACTGGGCTAACATTTTAACTGTAGCATCTGACATCCATGACCTAAGCCAAGGCAAACTCGAGAGCCAGCAGCAGTCAGGGAACAGTGCTTCCTTAAACCAAAACCAACCCCACTGCCCTCGTGGTAATATCCAGGAAATCAGCAGTGCCGCAACTGCTTTCAGAGGGGCACTACGTGGGTACAGTAATGGAAGGAGAAGCTGACTGCCACCATGGTACAAATAATGTCTTAAATGAGCATCTTACAGTTTTGCTTTTTAAGTACAGTTTTACTTTATAAAGTCAAGTCAAGTTGGAATGTTGTTTCAGACCTTCGAGCATCTAAGTGTTAAGGTAGAGAAAGAACAGCTTTAAAATACTTCCCAGCCCTTTTTTGAACTGAAAGAAGTTTTGTCTTTCTAGATAAAGGTATGTTTGAACTGCTACTAAGTGAGACAAGGCAAACAAAGCAGTTCACACTGGGCAGTGCATGCCAAAGTCTAAGAGGAAACAGCCTCAGAACACCAAAAGTTCACCTTATTTAAGTGTCAGATGCCAGTAAGCAGCAACCTCTGCCCCATTCTCACTGCTGGGGACACAGCCCCTGCTCCAGCAATACCCTCTCTGGAGGCACAAGCATTTGCTGGGGGTACTTAAAGAAGGGAAAGCTTTTTAAACACCTCAAGTAACAAACTGAGGCTTCCTTCTCCAAGCATTCACTTTCTGACCTGTAACAAAGTGTTGTTGTTGTTTTTTTTTGTTTTTGTTTTTTTTACTAAATTCCTTCTTTTCTTCATATAAGTGGGGCTGCTCTAACATGAAGGGATTGCCCTGATGGGAGAGAGTCCTCCACTGAAAGGCCAACAGAAACATCAGGAGTGACCTGAGGGAGGTAAATCACAACACTTCCTCCTGCACTGGAAATCCACACCTGGTTGAAAAGGGAACTGCAAAACCAACATGACAAGCCACTAAAAAAAAACAGACTAATTAGATCAGTGATTATTTTAAAAGCAGTAACGTTGGAAACATCATTATCTCACACCTTTACAGGTGAAGCTGAAAAGGTTTTGTAGGTGGTGTTTTTACTGCTGCCCTTCATGATCTAAACATCTGTGCTTTGTCCTCTGGGCTGGAACCAGGAGCCAGCAGCAGATCAGAGCTGAGCTCACTTACCATCACCCTGCATGTCTGAAGTCCATAGTGTCAGGTTATCACGTAACAACTGCATGATAAGTGTAGAGTCCTTATAGCTTTCTTCACTCAGCGTATCCAGTTCTGCAATAGCATCATCGAAAGCTGCTTTCGCCAACCTGTGAGCACAGAATAAATCTGACTTAAAATAAACAAGGAAAGAATTCAGAAGCCTACATACTGACCCTACTTCCCAGAGTACCCATCTTCTAGTTAGCTGTTTCACAATCACAGCCTCTATGAAATTTTTTCTTCAAAACTTGACTACCTTGTGTGCCTAGGAACAGTACTGACAGGAATCTGTGTTTCCTTAAACATTCCTACATCTTGCAGCACTGCTGTTGCTAAAAGCTTTAGTGAAGTGTGTACATAACCTGCAATGACAGGAATGAAATAAACAGCTTGCTTTATTCCACATCTCAATGCCCAAACAAGCTAAATCCCTAAAGACAGATGAGATCATATTTCTGTAGATGTCACTGATTTCTGTGACCATGACCTCTTGTGCCTTGGATAAGACTTGTGTAAGAGTCAAAAGCAAGAAAGGCAAGTTTAGTTACCTCACACTTCTTGCAGGATAAGGGCATGCACAAAGTTAACGTGCGAGCTCCCAAGCTGCCTTAGGTTCAGTGATCCACAGTTAATGTGGTTCTGCTTCGCCAGACAACCAAATGCATACGGGCTCAAAAAACAGAAAAATTGAAAGCTTTTCCAATGACTTAACCTTCAAGAGAGAAAAGCCAGCCCAGTGCTCTCTGCTGAGTTAAAAGAGATGACACCCAAATGGGAATCACATTCAGTGTGTGAGTATCCACAGAAAACCCTCCCCCATCTTCTCAGTCACCTGCAGGCACGATCAGGAGAATTAAGAATTTCATAGTAGAATACAGAGAAGTTGAGGGCAAGTCCTAGGCGGATAGGATGTGTTGGTGGGAGTTCTGTCATTGCAATATCACTAGCAGCCTTGTAAGCCACCAAGCTGTTCTCTGCAGCCTCCTTCCTGTCATTTCCTGTGGCAAACTCAGCCAGATACCTATGGTAGTCCCCCTTCCTGAAAGGCAGAACAGAACAAACAAGAAGTCATCAGTCCTCACTTAAACAGCAGCCACAGAAAAAACCACATGGTTCCAAATTTATACACTTCTACATTAAGGGACATTACACACAACTGAACTGCCCTCTTCTACAAACAAACTTCACTCTCTGAGCAAGTAGCTACTGTATTCTTATTATCTTACTTCAGCTACAACATGAAGTCCTTGCCTGACATGGCAACACTTACATTTTGTAATAGAAAACCTTGGACTCGCCAGTGTTAGCTGCTGGAATGAGGTGTTTGTCCAGTACATCCAGAATGTCACAACAGATTAACTTCAGTTCAGTCTCAACCTAAGAAGAGAAATAACCACAATGAGGCAAGGTTAGCACTGAGACAAAAAGGCTGTTAAAACATCATATCAAACAGGTGACAAAAATACAAGGAGGAGGAAGACAAGAAAAAAACAGAATCAAAGATTCAGCTGCCCACAGATACATTAAGCAAAAACAGCACGGGGTAATTAGCTGTCACACAGAGAGGCAAGGACTGATGTATGATGAAACGCATAACTGAATAATGCAATTACAAATTCCCAGGAAAACATCTTGCTAGACAGCTGCATTAAGGCTGTCTCAGCATCTGATTCCTTCCTGCAAGACTTGCGCAACCAGTGCCTCACATTTTTGACCCTGGAAGGCCACCCTAAAGTGGGAATGGTGAAGGGGAACCACCTGAATGCAGTTAAGAGGGGTCAGCTCAACTCCACATCATCCTCAGGGTTAAGCTACACATTCACAACAGGTTTTCACTGCCCACCTGTGACCACAGTGTAACAGAGAGCCCTAAGACAAAAATCATGTAATAACAGATCAAAAATGTCACAGACAGAATTAAGTCCAGAAAAAAAAACAAACTTTAGAAGCAGGGAATAAAAGCAAAGCACAGCAGAAACCATACACTAACAGCAAGGTCAGCAACAAAAAAAACCTATATACAATAAAGTCTCATATAGACTTCAATAGCTAAAGTTGGAAATATTCACATCACTTTTTGTTTTTTCTGATTTAGAATACAAAGCAACATTTGTAAGGCTGGTTTTACCATAGGAAATATCATACCCGAAAACAAAGAAAGCACACAATAAAAAAAAACCAAAAACCTACAAACTGTCTTTGCACCTCAGCACTGCCCAGAACAGATTTGCTCCAAGCATTCCACATCACTCTCAGAAGGGGCTGGCTGAGCACACAGCAACCCACTGCTGCTCTCACACAATTTAGTGTTAACTTGCACAGTAACAGCTACAGACAACCCCGGCCCAAACCATTGTTAGGTTTCACAAAAAGCAGAGGTTTTCAAGGGAAGGCATCAACAACATCAGCTTCAATAAACTGCCCCAGGAGCTGCACACCACAGGGGCAGCTCACTCCCCTCCTCATCCCTCCAGCCATGCAGTTCTCTCTCACACAGCGATGCTGCTGTCATGCAGTATCACTGCACAGCTCCCACGTGTAGCCTTGAGAGCTGTTACTCTGCAGATCTAAAAGAAATTCAACCAACACATTCCAATTTGTACCAACTTACTGAACGGATATGGGAAAGCTCCTTTAGGTAAATTAATCTACATCATATGCAAACAGTGTCAGGATGCCCTAACGTTCAAGTGGAGAGTTAAATGCTATACTTAGTTACGTGACAAATGCTTAAGGAATTTGCTGAAATACGGTCACTTGAAGAATCTACTTCATATATTCTTGTGCTACAAAAACTATAAAACCTTTGCCAGCAGTTTCCTTCAAACTTCTTTCCTCTTGATCCTCTTTCTCAATGACTTCTTTTGCAGAGAGATCTTCAGCAAAACTGCAAAGAATTAAATCAGTTTCTAATCCTCTTTTGTTAAACCAAACATGTACAAAGTTCCAATTCATCTCAGACAGACCTTTCTCAGCTGTGCTTCAAGGAACACTCACACCAGTTACCAGACATCAGCTGCTGACCAGGGCAACATATATGCCCTGATCAGGCTCAACTTAAAAGATTTAGTACAAACTGAATTAAGAACAAAAAACAAAGACAAAACTACAACCCCCCTCACCCCAAATCCTAACAGGTCTTTTACAAAAAGGACCTTCTCTCAGTAAAGCCAGTGCGGGAGTCCATACTAAACCTGTTCAGAACACTTGGAACAGATAGTTCTACAGCTCAGAATACAGCACACAGAACTACAGGCTCTGGTCATCGAGGAGAGATGGTTCCACAGTATGTGTGGAGGGGTCTCTACAATCCATCGTGCCTCTGCTGTAGTAGCAGCAATGGTTTAAGCAGATTTCAGATTGTGTTCTCAGCTCTGCAGGTATAGAGCCCTGTAAACCACCTGGTGACTCAAACAAAGCAGCTTACTGGAAAACACCAGGAGATGGAGGCCTGTGTTAGTTCCTTGACCTACTTCACTATTTAGCCCTCATAACTGGGATGCAACGTGAAACTAGAACAACAAGCAGCAGAAGCTGAAGCCTGTGAGCTATCTTCCTCCTCATGCCCCTGAAGAATAGTCTGTGTGTTGATGTGCTCGTTAATGTGTAGGTTATGTATGAAGAGGTGAAGGTGGCCCCACAGCTTCCCCAAAACACAACCCAGCTTGTTAAGTATGAGCACTAGAAACACACAAATTCAGACCTTAAGAGGACGGTGAACACTTGTCCTATGCTATTAGAGAAGGGATTTGGTCTTACAGCAAGGATGTGAGCTGCATCATGTGTAAACATACACTGCTTCATCCTCTCAAGGACAAGCTAAGAAAGCCTGCCTTCTCATCTACAGAGATGAGAAGGAGCCAGGAGCTCCACTTCTGCACATCAAGTGGCCACATGACCAAAAAAAGCAGCAATAGCATAGGCAGCATTTTTTCCACATGGCTACAATGTGTTCCACTACATCTGTCTTAACATATCTCAGGCAACACCATCACCCCTTGAGATCAGTCCCAGCTCAGGCTGCCTTCAAGTCTTGGGAGCTTGAACACAACCACGAAGTGTTACATTATAACATACCAATACTGACAACAAGAATATCCATTACTCTCACACAAAGTACGACTTGTATTCCAGCTCAAGCTGCAGTTTCTAGCTGTACAAACCCACCGCTGGTTCTAATGGGAGGGGAGAGGTTTCCTCCAGAGCCAGTGCTTCTCTCCCCTCACCATTACTTACAACTTGGCCTGCCAGTTCCCAAAAAAGCACTTTTTTCCCCTTCTCCTTCCTCAGTCAGGTGAGCATGGGAAGAATCTCTTAGCAACATTCAACTTAAAATGAGAAATGCAATGACAGCATGTACATAGCAGGGTAAGCAAAACAGCCTCAACTCTCCAGACCTCATCCACAAGCACTAAGTACAACAGCAGGGCAATTCTGCTACAGCTCTCATGTCAGCAGCAGGAGAAGCTGCACCTCAAACCCTTGCACTTGTTCTTTAGACCTTATTTCTCAAATTCTATCCTGACAAACCAACTAACATTCTCCACATATCAAGTAAAATCTTCCAGCACCTATAAACAGGACATAGTCCTTAGCTGCAGCAGACAGCATGTGCTTCTTGGAGCACTCAGGCCAGGTAGGCAGACATCTACTTTTTCTTCAGCATGGAAACACATTCCTGTGTACCCAAAGCATTCTTCCAGCTACAGCCCACAGCACTCTGAAGGACCTGTGATGGGTACCCCACTGCTGCACAGCAGTGCACTCTATGTGGCCTGCACTTGGAGGACTGGATGCATGTGTATTTCTTGCTCACCAGCCCATTCTGGACAGCACTTGCTCTCTTCAAAGAGAAATGAGGAACAGTGTGTTTTACAGTCCTTCCAGGGACAATGAAACGAAGGCTTTTTGCTATTAAAGGATCCCTGGAAAAGATAACTGCCCATAAAATGTTAGGAAAAAAACTAAACAACATAACTTGAAAGCTTGAAGTTTAAGACAAATGATACTGTCTTAATTTATATGCTCTGCTAGGAAGATTTTAGATACCCATTAAGAAATGGTATTTGGGACTGTATGTAACTGGCAGAGCTTCACCCCATCAGCATGCCAGCATAAAATTAGAAACTCAGAACTTGAACAATTCCATGGAGCAAACGAAATGCTATGAGTCAAAAGAAAGCAGTCCAGAGCCATTCTTCAGAAAAGAGATCCAAGCCAACACCATTTCCATTGGCAGTGTATGAATCAGTGCCAGGTGGTTAAAAGAGACACTCCACCGTTTCTCTAGAAGTGAAGATGTGAACTGTGGAGGCACTTATGCTCAAATGATGGATCTGAAGTCTCTATAGAAATGCGTGGGATTTCAGTACTACAGGAGAAATGTCTGCTCCACATTAAACCATCACTTAAGGAGGCCACAGCTGAGGGGGGGGGGGGGGGGAACAGCTCACTATTCTAATATCCAACGGTTTCATTAGCCCTCATGGATGAAAGTCTAAGCTCGCTCCAAGTTCTCCATTTTAGGTAAAGCTGCACAGGCTGACTAGACTCACCATTAAGTTATTTCCATCTATTCTTTCCCCCTTTCTGAAGGGAAAAAATAGCAAGGCTCTAGCACTCATTACACATCCAACTTTCACAGTTGAGATGACCACAATACCTTAATTCCCTGCTCCTAGGAATATGAGAGTGCTTAAACTTAAGGACAACAAACTCAGAGTTCAGATCTCCTGAGCTGAATGGCACTGTGCTATAGCACCAACTACATCTTACCATTTGCCGATATTCCCGAATCATTTTTAATTTATCTTCTCCTCCTTTGTTTTCTTCTTTCTGTTCAATGCTGCTGATTATTCTCCAGGAAGCTCTCCTGGCTCCAATCACGTTTTTATATGCAACAGAAAGCAGATTTCTTTCTTCCACTGTCAACTCCACATCCATTCCAGCCACTTTCTTCATTGATTCAACCATTTCTAGGAAGGAAAGGTCAGGAATTATTCTCAACGTTAAAACATCTTTCAAACTATTCAAGAGAAGCTGTTTGTTAATGATAACTTGTCAAAGTAGGCTCCCTCCTCCTTTCACACAGTTACACCTTGCCTCACAGAGGAGCACTCCAAACAAGTCAGCAAAGACGTACACAAAGGAATCACCTGATGTTCTCCTAAATGCATGTGACAAGGGTACCCAAAGCATTCCTTTGAGACAGTTGGAGAAACAAACAAAACCAGTTTAACAGTAGGGTCTCATTATTTTTTACAGTAGAGTTTCAGTACAATCCTACAGGAACGTTCTTCAAAGTGCTCCAGGAAAATGTTCACTGTGACAAGTCAGGAACACACAACAGCTTCCAGCTCACTTCCAGCACTACAGGGATGGACTGAATTTCAAATGAACCACTGACGTGCCAGTTGAAATACAGTATATTATGGTGATTAACCAAAATCTAAGATCCTGATTCTAATAGATGCGAAGAAACAAGAATACTGCCATTAGAGAAGTGAGTCCGAGTTCCAGGAGGAAATCACCAGAAGAAAAATTAACTGCTTGGAGAAGTGACAAAAGAGTCCTCCTGAGGATAACCAGAGCAGCACCACCCAGCCATGCCAAGCAACTATTTGCACTGGAAAAATAACATAATGTAGTTTGTATTTATAGCTTAAACCATGTAGAAAAGACTTCCAAACCTCAGGTGAAAGAAATGATTACTAAATACAGCTTTTCTATATCCAAATGAAAGTAAAAGCCTGACTTACTTTAGGAAGGCTTTAATTCTTTCATTACCTAATCACATTAATATTTTCTATGACATAACAGAAAAATAAAGGCTGAAATTATGACATATATGCTAAGAGAACCTAGGCTGAGACACCCAGAAGCCCTAAGTTACGTTTTGACAAGGAGTGCTTCAGTTCATTCATCCTTTACCTTCCAGCTTCTAAAGCTGATGAGAAATCCATGGACAGGACAGCCACTAATGAGAGAGACTGAGTCCCCAGCAGGACCCCAACCCCACCTACCTCACACTCTCATCCTCCCTATCCCCAAACCTTCTGCTATGTTGTGCTGTATTAACAGCAGCAAGTAAGAAGATGTAAGTGAATCTGAATTGTCATACCCTCCATCAGGTGCCAAAACTCATCACCTCTGCAGGCAGAAGCTATTTCAGTAATAGAATTATGGCCTCAATTTTCTCCCTTGCAGGAACGCCGTGATCAGCCTCCAGCAGGTCACCACATACACAGTACAATTTAATAGTGGCTCTGTTCTCACCAGGAAAAAAACACCCCTACCTCTACTAAGCACATTCTGCTGCTTCAGCTCATAAAGTAACAAAAAGATGATACCATGATAGTATGTTTACAA
The DNA here is from genome assembly GCA_013399175.1 of Odontophorus gujanensis. NCBI lineage: Eukaryota > Metazoa > Chordata > Aves > Galliformes > Odontophoridae > Odontophorus > Odontophorus gujanensis. The sequence continues at coordinate 136,781 of VXAB01002892.1, forward strand.
CACCCGACTGTTTCAAAATGAACTCTTCTTGATGAAGACTCCACAAAGTTATCCTAAATGCTCTTTAAATGCATTTCACAGAAGCACACAGCCTCATAATTTAAGCTAGCTAAGTAGGAAGCAGTGCTATATAGTTACAGTAAGCAACTCAAGCAGGGCCAACTCCAGGATTTATTTCCTAAAGGATGACCCTACCATCCACTCAAATCATTTCAGAACTTTGATTTTTTCCTATGAGTTATGCTCCCACATTCTGAGGTCCCTCATGCAGCACAGGTACACCCAAGGCAGTCTGCATGCCACAGCATCTGCTCTTGTGAAGGAAGACCAACACAAATGAAGACTTGCAGTCCCTAATTGGGGAACCCCACCAAGCGCCATAAGGCTTGTATTTCAGCTTAATGTTTAACTGCCCTCAGATAAGAAAACTCATTGAAACTGTTATTACTGCTTCAGTTTGAGAGATTAAGCTGTAGTTGTGAACACACAGCCCTCTTTTCACTCATTAGGCACAGAAGTTAGTGAGCTGAAGAAATACCCTCTAGAAACTAAGTGCAGAAAACAGAGGAGGCAGCGATGCTGCGCTCTTCATCTACCATGCTCACCTCCAGGCATCTGCCATCTCTTGTTTGAAGGTCTTTGCTCTGGCAGAATACGAGCACCACCCTTTATCCAAACATGCAAAGCTTTAGACAGTTCTTCTTTATACATTCATGTTGATACACACAGATAATTAACTGCCCCAGAAACATGGAGGTGAGAAACACGTACTACAAGTTTCCGGGCTCTTCCATCCTCAAAAAAAGGACCAGGAAAGCACACCTGTATGTTCACCAACTGGAAAAAAACAGCCTTGGTCTACGCCAAGAAATATTCTATACAAAGACCCATATGCCCACAAGCAGAACAAGTATCTTATAGTCTAGGTGCATCTTTACCTCTCTAAGATCCTACGCAGAGATGAAAAGCTTGGAGACTGTTCATGACAAAGTACAAGTCCCAGATTACATCTCAGTAAGAGGGATTACAGCAGCAACGACAACTCACTGCACAGCCCATCTGAAGATGCTAACACTGTATTTCAGAAGGACCAGCATTACCTTATTCAGAAGGAGCCTGTAATTAAGTGGTTAAGTTCCAGCCTTGTGGCTGTCACATCGTGCCACAATTAGAGCAGGAAATCCCCACAGCATTAATTGAAAGGAGAATATACCACAAAACTACAGATTTCTATCCTTCCCCAGGGCTGTTTCTAAGAAGTACTACAACAAGTGGACATTTCTGATTAAGCAGGTATTACAGTTTATATATGCTCATGGGGGAAAACAAGCATTTAAGTGAGACACAACACTGCCTACGCTTCCACAACATCCCATGAAACTCCAAGGAGGAATCTACCAGTTACCTGCTCCTCCAGCTGAACACTGCCAGGAGGACAGCCAGCTCCTCACAACACCAATGCTGCTGACCAACCTGCAGCCACACGAGGACACACAGGGACATGGACACAGACTGTGCAGCACAAGGGGCTCAGATGGTAGCTGCCATTACTGAGGGCCACTGCCTACAGGAGGTGTGCAGAACAGCAAGGTGTGTGCCTTGGGGGTCGGTCTTCTGTTTTAAAGAGGAAAAAGACTACAGTTTGGAGTCCTAGAGTTGGACACGCCTGTAAACACGATGCAGCTTAATGAATTTCTTAAGCACAACTATAGGCTTTTCACCTTTTCCAAAAGGTAAAAAAAGGCAAAACTGAAGTTTCAAATGCTGAAGGTGCATCTGTTTCTTTAAATACATATATTAAGTCAAAGGAATTGGTCTGAGACAGTTCCTTGAAAACACAACTGGGGAAAAGAACAACACAACCCAGTACTGTGTGACGGATTGCAGTCCTCCCATAGGACCAAAGCAGAGAAGCCTCCAGAACAGACAAGGCTTGTGCAAGGAAGAGCCATTTGCTTTAAATGCTAATGGACCCACACACAGCCCACAACATTCATTTACTGTGCACTAAAAAGTAATGGAGGAAGTTTACAAGTGTTGAGAAGCACAGCACTGATAACCACAGGGTTATTAGGGCACAAGTGATGAGGAAACACAGAATAAAGAATGAGCGTCTCTTTCATCGGGGGAAAAAAACAAAACGAGAGAGTATTTTCTGCTCCTCAAATTCCAGAAGTCCCAACGAGTCGGGAGCTGGAGCATCCCTATGTAAGGAAAGGAAGCAGCCAACACACTGCACATTCTCTGTAAGAATCACAAGCTTTTCCAGAACAGAATACGACATTTCACAGCAGACCTTAGGAAGGAGCAGCACTGCATATCAAACAATGCCAGTATCAACCTGACAGCTTTATCACTTATACTACTCAGATTGAAAATGCAAGTCTAGCTTAGTAATTAATAGAAGCAGCAACAGAAACCACTCGGCCTGAGCTCTGGCCAGGGAAGATAACACCTCATCTGTAGCCTATTTGTGTTCACCACAGCCAGAACTTGGAGTACTGGTAATGGAATAAACCAAACACAGCTGCTAACAAGTCAGAAGGACCCAAAACACAGTACCCAATCCCCAACTCATGAACATTCTCTCAGTTAAGATTTCAGCAGCAGAAGCAGAGAGAAGTGTGCCAGCAGACAGTAAAGAGAAACTGTTATTATTAATAACAATAGTTGTTATTAACAAACACTTCCCAGTGCACAAGACCAATTATTAAAAAAAAAGTGGATCATAAATGCAACACTGAAGAGTATGGCTCTCTGTAAGTGCATATAATGCCCCACAGATGTACTTTGATGTACACAGACAAGGAGGGCACGATGGATTTGGTTTACCAAGATCTCGAGGCATATGCCCCTCACCCAGGGTTCTTTAAGGAACTCAAGTGCTACCAGATACAGATCAGATCCTCTCATGGAAAGATGCTTGGCTGAAAGACAGCCAACAGAGCATGAATACAGGCTCAGTGTTCAGAGTAGAGTAAGATCACCAGTGAAACCACACAATTATCAGTGCTGGGGAAGTATGCTAATATTTGTGAGCAATCCAGAAAAAAGACAGAGTACTCAATACTAATTTAGTAGTCACAGCAAACTGCTCAGAGCAATAAAGACCAAAGAAAGCAGGAGAAATAATGGCACATATGTTTTCTCTATTAAGTGATGTGTAACCATGAGAAATACAACCCACAGATTCCACTCTCCCTAGATGTGCAGCCCTCCAGCTGATACCAGCAGGCACCATCCTATTCACTGCAATGATCAGCTCCAAATCCAAGGCAAGACAAATGAAGGCTTTAACTGCTGGTGCACCCCAGGCAATTCCAACGTCTGACTGCATGACTGAGACACGCAGTTCTACAAATCACACTCCTGCTTTTATGCTCTTTAAGAAATAGATGATCTAGGACAAACAATCCAAGTAACCATGGTACTTTCTGCACAATCCTACAAATTATCAACACGATTCCTAAGTCATTTCTCCATTTTCAAGTTGGTAAGATGTATTTTCCTAAAAGAGGTCTGCTAGTAACAGGAGTCCATCTGAAAGCAGACAGACAAACACAAGGACTGAGTCTCACATGTTTCAGTTTGACTGAGATCTGCTACAAGAGTCTCCTAATACAAGAAGTTGAGTAAGTCAATGGACACTAACCTAGTATCTGGTCTCCTTTCAGAGCACCAAGCCAGCTAAGTTTGGAAGCTCAACTCTTTTGGTATCTCAGAAGTTTCAAGAAGTATGGAAGGTCCTCTCTCAGAACTCTGTTGGGCAGAGAGGATATTACCACCCATTACCTACCTGAAAGAGGACCACTGCAAACTGAAAATAATGAACAACTCAATTTATACCACATAGGAGAATCCAATTCTTCATCAAGCTATAATCTCAAGCCCTGTTACCATCAGCCAACTTGTTCTACATGTTCAGATCTTGGATTTGGTGTGCTGCCTCCCGAGTGAAGGTCTGCTTCCCTGGCAAAGAGTTTATAGCAACGTGGGAGTCAGGAGAGCTGTCAAATATCATCTTCCCAGTTGAAAACTCACCTACAAATAAAAATCCAAATTTAAAAAATCCTATTTTCCTGCTTCAAGACCTGTGGCACAGAACTGTTAGGAGGACACAAGAATCTGCAGTATTAACTTCAGCTTACCTTCTATCCTAGCATCCTTCTCAACTGATGGACACAAAGGTGCTACCCAGCTTCCACAATGGAGAACCAGTTTTGCACCCAGCAGTCCACGAGAATGCAGAAACAAATCATCTTATGATGCAAGAAAGTAAAGTGTTGGTAAGGTAATGTCATAAACCAACACAATTTTTATCTACTCCAGTTGTTTCCAGAGAAGACACTTTATACCTATGTTATACTATTAGTAACTGTCTTCCAAGGAACTGCAGGTAAGCAGGTTTTTTTTTTCCTGAGGTAATATTTGTCACAAAGCTTGCTCTAATACCAGTAAGCTTCCTGGCATTCTGTGATTTGTCATGACATGCCTAAGTAGATCTGTGAAGAGAGTCAGACACCCAAATCTCTTACTATCCCCAGAGATCACAGCTTAAGTGTTATTTACACTGCAAAAGCACCTAAGAAAGCGCTCCCCTTGATCTGGGCCAATATACTCAGGATTGTACAGACACAGGACTAGATCTCCAACAACTCACAGGCACAGCTTGGCAGGCTTCTAAACTTAAGTGGGTCATGTAGCTAAAAAAAACCCAAAAACTCGTTAGATGCCTAACTCAGGAGCTGCCTTAAGCACCATGGACCATACTGGTCCTAAGCACACAGCACACTGAGTCTCAATGAGAAAGATGTGGCAGAACGTAATGCTATCCTAACATTAAACATAAAAAATTGCCATTTTACATTCATATTCAAGTTGCTAAACAGGTTCCTATTGCAGCATATTTGTAGACAGTACTTACCATCACAGCAGTCAGCATCTGAAAGTTATTAACTGTTACCTTACCACCATGTATCTCAAAGATGAAACTAAAGGACATCACTTTCCCACACCATCTCATTCACACTGAGCAGCCTCAGCAGAAACACACTACTTCATATAAGTGAGAACAAAATACACTTCTCTTTTTTGTTGCCAACTGAACAAGGATATGGAATTAGATGCTAAACCTGCACCCACAGTACATACTTTTCCAGGCCAGGGACATGAGAAAGAAGGATGTCTTTAGGACAAGTGAGAGAATCAAGGGGTGCACCTTGAATCTGTTGACCCAACTCAACAAGTCTAACACCCACAATATTGCTTTTAACAAAAGAACTCTTAGGTTACCATTACCTCCTCAGTGATAACATTCTCATTGCCATTCAGAAGTCACATAGCACAAGAAATCCTCTAAAATCTGACTTAGCCATCTCATTCTGCAAACATCCATGGGAGCACTGGGATGGAAACCCTACTGACAGAAACACCACACAAAGGCAATCTCTGTCAATCCTTTTTTTTTTTTTGGTCAGGAAATCAGACTGTTTTGCATTGCAGATTTCCACAATGGGGTAGGGTCTGACTGCTTCCCAAAGAAGCGATTTACCATTTATCTTGGAAAGCATCCGTTATACCTCAGAAGCTCCCAAAGACGATGCATCCTCCAGACTGCAGAAGCATCCTGGTCTAGGGTTCCACTCAAACCAGAGCTAATGCTTACCACTGCACTGACACTCATCTGCACCAGGTGGACAAACCCTCCCTCCCCACATACAGAAAAACTCCACTCCAACGATACTGCTGCATCTGTGGTCTTTGTGGAGGATGACAGCAGGCAGAACAATGCATCTTCCCATCCCACACCCCTAAGGGGACAAAAAAAAAAAGCCAACCCAAAACCTACAACCCCCTCCTCAACCCACAGATATTGCATTCCTACTGCGAACTGAAAGCCCCCCCCCAAATCCAGGTAAGCTAAGTCACACCACAATACCTGGGTTGGGGGACATTTTTTTTCCTTTAAGACCCTACAGTTACAGAGATGAGAGTATCTGGCTGCTGTCACTCAGTGGGATTGTTCTTTCTACTCTGTTTTCTACCAAGACATTCACTGAAGACAGCCTTCATTACTCCTTTGTTTTAGTTTCTCTTTTCCTCCCCAAAACATGTATTTCCCTGATGTTTTGGAATCACATTATCTGAAGTTTTCTGAGCAGTAACCTGGGGAACAAAGCCCAGTTCTCACCCACCGACTTTCCTGCTAATGGAAAACTGTGACCAATTAAAGGACCCGTAATATTTCCCTCTTCTAAATGAATCCTAACTGCACTCACACTCTTTACATACACCGGTGTTTCTTTCACTTGAAATGCACACACACAAAGTCTTAGGGCAGAAGTAACAATCCCAGATGATTAACACCACCGAGAAAATTAAAGGCCCTTCCTGCTATAGGCAAGAAAAGCGCCTTGAAGGGAACAGCCACACGGCAGACATCTTGGGGGCAAGAGCTACCAACTCCTTCCCACCGCACCTTTATTCCCCCAGATATAAAGGGATCGGGCACAGAGCTCTAAGCGGACGAGGAAAAAACAAAACAACAAAAGAAAAAACGACCAAGTGGAAAAGTAAAAGGGTCTGTAACGATTTCCAGCGCGTAATGAAAGCACGCGCTCTTCCTTTAGGTAATGACGGGTAGCACCAGACGGCTGCAGGGCGAGAGCTCTCTGTGTTCTCCGCAAGGCAGCCGCGCCTCCAAAGGAAAGCGAAGGGAGAGAAAGAGAAGCGCCAGCCCCCTCCCCCGGGCCCCTTCAGCTTCGCCTGCCGAGGGGCCGAGGGCCGGCACACACCTTCCGGAGAGCGCGGCGCGGGGCGTTGTCTGCGGCGAACCAACCTCAGCCCCGCAGCGCGGAGCCCCGGCCGGAGGGAAGCACGGCCCGGGCCGGCCGGAGCCGCCCCACACACCCGCCGGGCGCGGAGCGGCGGGGTCTCTTTGTCGGGTCCCCCCCGAGGCGGGGGCGGCTCCCCCTTCCCCCCCCAGGACTCGCCCTTCGCGGCCGCCATTTTCTTCCCGGCTTCTGCCGCCACCGCCCCCCGAAGCGGGCCACGCCCAGGCCGCGGCCGCCCGCTCATTCAGGGCCCCCCATCCCCGGCTCCGCGGCCCTCGGGGCGCTCCCCGTCGCCATTTTGTCGGCGCCCCCCTCCTCCCCCCCCGCCCCCCCCCCCCCCCCCCGCCCCCCNCTCCCCCGCCCAGCCGCCATTTGGTGGCCGCTCCCTCCCTCTCTCCCCTTGGCCTCGCACGGCCTTCCCGGCCGGCGCTCACCATCGTAGCGCTCGGCCTGCTCGGCCAACTTAGCCTGATAGACGAGGTCCTCCCGATCGTCCATGTCCTGCAGGCGGAGTGGCGTCGGGGAAGCGTACGGGGCGGATGGAAGCCGATGGGTCTGGGGGGCTCAGCAGCTACCAGCTCGCTGCTCTCCGGGCAAATATGGCGGCAGCACCTCCTCCCGCTGCATCCGGGCACTTGCGCGGCTGCGCGCATGCGCCCTCCGGCTTCCCATGGCAACGGCGGCTCCTTAGCAACGGGCGGGAGGCGGCGGGGCCGGGGTTAGGGGAGCGGCCATTTGCTCCCGTGTTACCGGGATCCCTCCCCGTGCTTTTGGACAAAGCGATGCGTGTGTTTTGGGCGTGAGAACGCCGGACTGTGCGGCGAAGGGTCGGCCCGGGGCTGCGGCCACCGACGGCTCTGAGGGGATGGAGTGGGGACGTGAGCGGAATGTGTCATGGGTTCCTCTCCGTCTGCCTGAAATACAGCGAGCAGCCATTTAAACGATCGGGAGAACGCCTCCGTTTCCCAGATCACAAAGGTTTGGAGAAAAAAAGAAATAGGAAAAAAAAAATAAGAAAGAGGGACACTGGTTGGCTGGAATAAATGTAAGGTTTGTTCAGGGTGGGTGTGAACTCCATTAAGGAGGGTGTAGTGAGGTGGGGTCGGCCTCTGCTCCCAGGGAATAGTGTTAGGACAAGAGGTCACGGCTTTAAGCTGTGCCAAGGGAGGTTTCAGGTTGAATAATAGAAAAAAAATCCGCTCGGAAAGAGCGGTGATGCAGTGGCACAGCTGCGCAGGGAGGGGGGCAGTCCCTGTCCATGGAGGTGTTATCCAGAGCTGTGGGGATGTGGCACTGAGGGCTGTGGTCTGTGGGCACGGCGCCTTGGGGATGGATTTGGGGACCTGAGAGCTCTTTTCCAACCTTAATCACTCGATGATTCCATGAACAGTCTCGTGTCTCTTTTTCCAGTGTCTCCTTGGATGGATGGGCGGAGTGGTCTCAGTCTTTCTGAGGTGTGAAAGCCCACAAAGGCCTTGGCAGCTTCTGATACACAGCAGAGACCGTGCAGTCCCTGTCACCACTTGGACAGTGCTGAGTATCCCTTTGGTGTTTTATACTGCGCCCACTGAAATGGGCACAGTTTTAAAAATTGGTTTATTGTTTCCTGATCCACAGAATCACAGAATTGTAGGGGCTGGAAGGGACCTCCAGAGAT
>VXAB01002892.1:145798-169555 GCA_013399175.1 Odontophorus gujanensis
GTGGCCGCTCCCTCCCTCTCTCCCCTTGGCCTCGCACGGCCTTCCCGGCCGGCGCTCACCATCGTAGCGCTCGGCCTGCTCGGCCAACTTAGCCTGATAGACGAGGTCCTCCCGATCGTCCATGTCCTGCAGGCGGAGTGGCGTCGGGGAAGCGTACGGGGCGGATGGAAGCCGATGGGTCTGGGGGGCTCAGCAGCTACCAGCTCGCTGCTCTCCGGGCAAATATGGCGGCAGCACCTCCTCCCGCTGCATCCGGGCACTTGCGCGGCTGCGCGCATGCGCCCTCCGGCTTCCCATGGCAACGGCGGCTCCTTAGCAACGGGCGGGAGGCGGCGGGGCCGGGGTTAGGGGAGCGGCCATTTGCTCCCGTGTTACCGGGATCCCTCCCCGTGCTTTTGGACAAAGCGATGCGTGTGTTTTGGGCGTGAGAACGCCGGACTGTGCGGCGAAGGGTCGGCCCGGGGCTGCGGCCACCGACGGCTCTGAGGGGATGGAGTGGGGACGTGAGCGGAATGTGTCATGGGTTCCTCTCCGTCTGCCTGAAATACAGCGAGCAGCCATTTAAACGATCGGGAGAACGCCTCCGTTTCCCAGATCACAAAGGTTTGGAGAAAAAAAGAAATAGGAAAAAAAAAATAAGAAAGAGGGACACTGGTTGGCTGGAATAAATGTAAGGTTTGTTCAGGGTGGGTGTGACCTCCATTAAGGAGGGTGTAGTGAGGTGGGGTCGGCCTCTGCTCCCAGGGAATAGTGTTAGGACAAGAGGTCACGGCTTTAAGCTGTGCCAAGGGAGGTTTCAGGTTGAATAATAGAAAAAAAATCCGCTCGGAAAGAGCGGTGATGCAGTGGCACAGCTGCGCAGGGAGGGGGGCAGTCCCTGTCCATGGAGGTGTTATCCAGAGCTGTGGGGATGTGGCACTGAGGGCTGTGGTCTGTGGGCACGGCGCCTTGGGGATGGATTTGGGGACCTGAGAGCTCTTTTCCAACCTTAATCACTCGATGATTCCATGATCAGTCTCGTGTCTCTTTTTCCAGTGTCTCCTTGGATGGATGGGAGGAGTGGTCTCAGTCTTTCTGAGGTGTGAAAGCCCACAAAGGCCTTGGCAGCTTCTGATACACAGCAGAGACCGTGCAGTCCCTGTCACCACTTGGACAGTGCTGAGTATCCCTTTGGTGTTTTATACTGCGCCCACTGAAATGGGCACAGTTTTAAAAATTGGTTTATTGTTTCCTGATCCACAGAATCACAGAATTGTAGGGGCTGGAAGGGACCTCCAGAGATNTAGACGAGGTCCTCCCGATCGTCCATGTCCTGCAGGCGGAGTGGCGTCGGGGAAGCGTACGGGGCGGATGGAAGCCGATGGGTCTGGGGGGCTCAGCAGCTACCAGCTCGCTGCTCTCCGGGCAAATATGGCGGCAGCACCTCCTCCCGCTGCATCCGGGCACTTGCGCGGCTGCGCGCATGCGCCCTCCGGCTTCCCATGGCAACGGCGGCTCCTTAGCAACGGGCGGGAGGCGGCGGGGCCGGGGTTAGGGGAGCGGCCATTTGCTCCCGTGTTACCGGGATCCCTCCCCGTGCTTTTGGACAAAGCGATGCGTGTGTTTTGGGCGTGAGAACGCCGGACTGTGCGGCGAAGGGTCGGCCCGGGGCTGCGGCCACCGACGGCTCTGAGGGGATGGAGTGGGGACGTGAGCGGAATGTGTCATGGGTTCCTCTCCGTCTGCCTGAAATACAGCGAGCAGCCATTTAAACGATCGGGAGAACGCCTCCGTTTCCCAGATCACAAAGGTTTGGAGAAAAAAAGAAATAGGAAAAAAAAAATAAGAAAGAGGGACACTGGTTGGCTGGAATAAATGTAAGGTTTGTTCAGGGTGGGTGTGAACTCCATTAAGGAGGGTGTAGTGAGGTGGGGTCGGCCTCTGCTCCCAGGGAATAGTGTTAGGACAAGAGGTCACGGCTTTAAGCTGTGCCAAGGGAGGTTTCAGGTTGAATAATAGAAAAAAAATCCGCTCGGAAAGAGCGGTGATGCAGTGGCACAGCTGCGCAGGGAGGGGGGCAGTCCCTGTCCATGGAGGTGTTATCCAGAGCTGTGGGGATGTGGCACTGAGGGCTGTGGTCTGTGGGCACGGCGCCTTGGGGATGGATTTGGGGACCTGAGAGCTCTTTTCCAACCTTAATCACTCGATGATTCCATGAACAGTCTCGTGTCTCTTTTTCCAGTGTCTCCTTGGATGGATGGGCGGAGTGGTCTCAGTCTTTCTGAGGTGTGAAAGCCCACAAAGGCCTTGGCAGCTTCTGATACACAGCAGAGACCGTGCAGTCCCTGTCACCACTTGGACAGTGCTGAGTATCCCTTTGGTGTTTTATACTGCGCCCACTGAAATGGGCACAGTTTTAAAAATTGGTTTATTGTTTCCTGATCCACAGAATCACAGAATTGTAGGGGCTGGAAGGGACCTCCAGAGATCATTTAGTCCAACCTCCTGCCAAAGCAGGCTCCCTAGACCAGGTTGTACAGATAAAAAATCCATTTCAATGTATTATTTCAGCTAATGAATAATACCTTCAGGCTGTGTAAGACTAACAATTGTATGGCTTGCTTATGGGTATACCTAAAAGTATTACAATGATTTTTATATAATTTTTTACCTCACTTGAAAATCGATGCTCTGTTTCCATGGGACCTTTTGGACCCCAACTGTTGTTCAGTCCTCAGGATTATCTGATCAGAATTCCATACAGGAAAATACAAAGATATTGGCATGTGTGGAATGAGGTGAAAAAGTTAGGTATCAAGTCCAGGAAAAAAGAATATAAAAAATTATTTTCAACCTGAGGGAAATATGATCAGAAAATGCAGATTTTGTTGCAACTGGAAATCATGATATACCTTTACCTCGTAATTGTTCCGAAGGATGCAGTACAATTACCCTGGATTCTGGCAGGCACCCAAAAAATCCCAGCTGTATATGACCACTGTGTATTTGTGTAACGTTGTACAACTTCAGATCACCTCTGCACTTCATAAATCTTAACCAAAAAAGCCTATCTTCTTGGCAGCTAAGATTTAGTTTTGTGTGGGGCTGTGCACAATAAATTAGATTTGCCTCAATTTAGGGACTTTATGTGATCCTCAATTTCCTGATGCAATCCTTGCCTTGTCCTTTGCACCCACGACATTGATACAAATGGATTCAACCACTCCTGCAGCAGAAAATCACCACTGTGAGGAGGAGCAATAGTTCTGTGCATAAGTCCTGCATGACAAAGTCACAGAGAATGGCAAATACAAACACTGAGATAGGCGAGCAAGGAGTAAAGCTGAGGGCAGTACTTCTGCCTATGGAAATTTATTATAAGAGGCTGATGGGCTAATTGTGTGGAGGCATGACAGGAAAACTGGCATCTCAGTGTAGTTACATGCAAAGACCCACTTCAGGACTCCATCAAACAGTACTCAGCAAGAAAGCTGTCTGTGGTAGCCAGCCAACTGAATGCCAATTAACTAAAATACAGAGCACTGTAATTGTAACATAGTGAAAGAAAACAAATGCTGTTGTTGAACTTACCAGCAAGAAAGAGGATTACTGATCAAGACTCCTCTCTGCATGCTCCTGGAAGCAACATGCAGTGTAGTAAAGAATGTTTTAATTGGGAGTATAAAATATGGCCTATTCTATGCAGCAATGGCCTTGTGAGCAAGAGCACCACCATAAGGCCAAATGTCTGGGGGGATTTTGATTAAGTCATCTGAAGAATCCCCAAACTATTTTCTAATGCATCCCTATAGTTAGAAGTGAGACTAATACCTGTGAAGCCTCATTTATACTTTCTTCATGAGTCCTTCTTCTGCACTGAGAGCATTTTTTCCCCTCCCCCTTGACCTAGGGAACTCAGATGATGACAGACATTCACCTTGCTTGCAGAAGGCTGTCACAATTTGCATCTGAGAACTTATTTTAGTAAGCTTGTCTCCCTTCTGCTGGTGTTAATTGTTTTAATATAAGCACGGCCAATTAAAACTGGAGTTACCAGCACTTCTGTTTTGATATGCTTAAATGCAAGTATTACAACGACAGCTGATTGAGAATGACACCAAGCCAATGTTTTGGCTATACTTTTATTTACGTCACATACTATGAACATATACATTACATGCTACAAAAAAAAAAATTAAAAAAAAAAAAAAGACTTTAACTGTCAAGAAAGTGGATAGTGTTATAATACAATGGCACATGTTCATATTCTTCTTCAAACTGGTTTGGTTAGAATCCTTCCCCAAAACCATTAACAAAAATTAACTGTTTTATTCTTAAGATGATTAGAAATATTTGCATTATTAACAAATACAATTCAAACAGATTAACAAGATTTAACCAGGTCAATTATTAGTAAAAAGGCTGGGGTTTACCAAAATGAAATACATATTAAAAAAAACATAGCAGCCAGTTGTACTTTTAGTGTGATATCATGTGTAAATGCACCAGAAGAACACAGTGTAACTGAGCGTTCTGCTTCCACGGTGTATTTCTAGAAATGATCATTCTAGTTCTAACACCTGCCTATGCACAACAGACAAAGACACAGAGACAAAGGATTGTGACCAACATTCTTCGCACTGATTTTTTGCACGTGTTGGGAAGAAGGGAGAGAACAAACAGAAGAGGATAAACAAAGGCCACAGAGGATTTCATCTACACGTTCATGAACGTACGTTCTACCTATTTTCCTTTAAAAGAGCTCGATAAGTTGAAATGTCTATTTTGCACAAATGCAAACATTAATTTCTATCACCTATAAATAAAAAAAAAACAACACATTTCAGCTTAGAACTGAACAGTGGGCAACAGCTGCATGGGTGTATTGGTTGACTAAGAAGAACTGCTGGACAAGAACTTAGGACTCTAGTGCAGCAGCAGCTATTAAGACTCCTCTAGTTTCTTTTTTTGCTCTTTCAAAGTGTACAAATATTCGCAATTTATACAGTCTTCACAAGAACACATCTACAAACTTCGCAGGGTATTTGCTAGTGAACAATTCCATTTCTGCCTTTTGTAGTGAAAAGGCAAGATTTGCATAAGAAAATTCCTTTCAGGAAAAATAGTTATTTTGCTATCCCAAAATAACTGCTGGTTGGAAAGGTCGAAATGTACGGGCTTTAATTAATTGCAACTGGAAAAAAAATGCTTCAGAACAAACTGCACTACCCTAGCAACAGTTTGTCATGCTGCTTCTGTAAAACCTGAAGAAAAATATAAGCATGTATGGGCAGCTCAGTGTTAAGCCTGTATTAGAATGCAGCTACTGAAAAATCAGTGGCAACAAACAGTCAGACCAGAGGAAAAATACACCTTAGCCTTAAATGAGCCAGTTTGTTCCTGAACCTGCAGTTAGGTTCTGGATGTGTTTCCTCGAGGTGGGTTTAGTACAAAGCTGGAAGCAATCTCACAGTCAGAGAGCGGCGTACCACCCCAACCAGAAAGATCCAAGTTAGAATAGCACTGCAATTCCTTCCTCACTGTTATTCTTGGGTCACCACTGTAAGAACTGACAGTTTTCTAATAATCTTTAGTACTGCTTAAAGGATTGGTGATAGAAAAGTACAACTAATGCACATTGGCATTAGTCTACAGAATTATTGGGTGCCCATTACCTGAAAATTAGACTTGCTAATGAATTAGTTCTGAAGTAAAGCAACCAGTACTTAAATATAACAAATATTAACGTTTCCAGCATGTTACACAGTTCTGAGGTAAAGTGTTACCAGTATTCTGCTTGATGGGTCTGTGCCTTGCAGCAATAGCATTTGCATTGGGAACTAGCCCTCACAGCACTTACAGTCAATGAGACATCCTAGTATGTCCCATTCATATATCGTGTATTAACCAAAATAACATCTTCAGTTTGAGACTATTTAGAAAAAACTGCTCTGTGTAAATTATAACATAGTCAAAGTTACACAATTTGTTTGCTTGGTCGCTAGAGTGCTGTTATTTGGAAATCAATCCAGGGTACAGACAAGGGTTAGTTACTTCAGTGTTTAATTTTAGTTTACAAAACTTACTGAATCCATTCTGATTTATGTTAGAGAAAACCAGATAATTAGAAGAACAGGCTTAAAAAAAACAATGAACAAAACCAACAAGCAGTGCATAATGCCACCTATCCAATGCACCCATCTTCGTTATGAGCTACAGAGCCATAGTGACTCCATTACACCTTTTGAAAATCAATCCAGAAGCACACAAATATTTTCCATTAGTTTATTAAAAATAAAATCCTCATGAATTCACTATCAAATATTTTACAGTTGAGAATTAAACCAGAAGAGTCCCCAGAGTAATTTCAAAATAGAAGCAGTATTTGGTTTGTCAGTTCGCCGCTTTGTCTGTAATGCAAACGGGGATGGAAGAATTCCAGAAAAATTCAACTGGCCCTACATCATTTTTGTTTTTTTTCTGACAGCAGTGTAAACGTTTTAGTATATTTAGTGAATCAAGCACTGCTTTAAAGCTATGCCTTAAAGCACTACGCATTTATGTCTCAGCACTGATAGGGATGTTTACACCTCAATGAGCCCCATATTTGTGGATAGAGTCACTGGTGTGTTAATAGGAATTTTAAATTAAAAACAGCTGCTATGTCTGAAGCATCAACAGTACAGAATAAATCAATCTAGTGTCCGCCAACGCCTCGAATTCTGAGGTTAATTTGTTCTGTCATTTACCATTACAATGGTATGTGTTTTAAATCGTAAGGCTGCCCCCAGTGTGCTCTAAAATATCTGTACTGTGCACAGTTAACTCTGCATGCAAAGTACCGTACAGCCTTTCTAGGACAGAGAACTGAGGATGGAAAGAAAATAAAAATTGAAAATGCTTCAGGATAAATTTGTGGAAAAAAATAAAAATAAAAAACAACCAAAACAAACTATCTATACATTGAATTGTCTAAGGTTGATGTTCATTGCCTGAGGAAGAAGCAACATAAACACGGACTGGAGAGAGCTATAAATGCTATCGTAACATCTCCGTTATTGCTTTCTCCAGCTGATGCTCCTGGCAAGGTCCACTCTGCTGTGCACGTGGACATAAGCAGGCATTACAACCTATAATCATGTACTAGTTCTGCCACTTGACACACGAGTTATCTACTGTCGTACCCTGAATTACGTGACCCTTAATTAAGGAATGGTGGTGTTCAGTCCCAGGGGTTTGCAGGTTATCAGAATGCTTATACAAGCAATACTGCTTTCAGCCTCTGTCGGAACATAGTCTTGATGGCATCTGCAATAAAAACAAGTTGAGATTGTTCCCATCTGCAAGTGCAACTGTTGAGCCACACTCAGCTGAAGTCCTCATCAGGATTCTGTTGATCCAGCAGGCGGACATGTGTGAATGGAAAGTGACCACGTTTGCCGTTACATTCTCCTTCCCACTGACCACTCACGTTAATCTTTGTGACCTTTACCAGCTCACCGACCTGCAGGGGAAGAAATAAGGAAAGTTACAATTCACACAAACACACAGGATGAGCAGAGCTCCTCCCCTTTGGTGTCATATCAGCCAAGTGTGCTATAGATACTCATATAAAAAAAGTTTTAGTCTTAACTATTTCTGATGCACCTGCCTACTACCCAATGTTACTCGCTCTTGAAGAAAGCATAGAAAGAAACTACCTAGACGAGGTGAGAGCTACTCTCTAGTCTACAATCCAAAAGCAAACTCAAAGCAAGTCTGGGCCCTGACATCAGCTGCTATTGCAATAACTGGATCTGGCTGAATTGAGAGAGGCTTGCACTCTGCTTGTACTGCATCAACAACCCCATGAGGGAAGGGAGCGAGGGAATGCAGGTGGATGAAGGGAACATACATCTGCAAACTAAACAGCTCCTTAATTCTGAAATTCCTCTAAGTGCTCTCCAGGTAGTATTGAGGGAGACTGGGATAACTGGGGGCTGTATTCATACAGCCACAGATTATAAAGCACTAGGAGAATGTTTAGGGAAGCACCGCCTTAGGATTGTTCCGTTCTTACTCTCTAGACATTACCAGAGGCAAGGCCAAATGATCTTTCAGTCTTTTGTCCATGGATTTCTCAAATAAATTCCATGGGTATAGTGAAGATCACTGATGCCTTCCTCCTGTTACACCCAAAACGTTTGGCTAGAAAAATAATATTTACTATGAACTGGCAAAACAATTCACTGTGTTTAAAAGCATCCACTTCTATGTACTGCACTAAACAGAAGCACAGTAATGCATCTCATATTCTAATCTCCAGCATAATACATAACCACTTAAAAGTATTGTCTCCCTTTGAGAAGGGAAAAAACTGCAGAGCAGACAACTTTCCAAGGCTGACAATTCAAAGCAGGACCACAACCTAGGGCTGATCGGTCCCCAGCTCCTTTGCATCTTAAAGGACGTGTTAACTAGCACTTGTACAATAACTTACAAATGCAGTAGAAAAAACTGTGACACTGAAGAGCTGCCTACCCATTTCTACCCTTCTGTGTAAAATTCTATCAATAATCCTATTTATGAGTAACACAACAGCCTTCAGAATTCTTTCCAGGTCACAGAGAGAAAATGCTTTGGGGACAAATATATTCAATTTTCTTTCATTATTGCTGTATACAAACTCTTGAGGCACAGCCACAGTGTCTTATAACTGTATTTAACCCAGAAATGCTCTGAATACACAGTTATGTACATGCTCACACTGTACCCAATTCACCCAAAGCAGAATCTCATTATCCTCACTTCCCAGGCAGTGAATGAAGAATAAGGAAAGCAGTTTCAGATGCTCGTAGTCTGTGTTAACTTTACAAGTCCTAATCCCTTGCAATCTTTTGCCAAAACAGCTTTTAACAGTGCATACATTTAAAATGCTGCATGGACATTTAATTAAGCTTCCCATAACTCTGATGATTACTTATCTGGTAATGAGAGGCACACGGGGGACTCCTGCTGCAGCTTTGTTTTTTTCCTTTTGTAGTAATTAGCATAGACATTTCTCATGTACCATATTTTGAAGAAAATCCTCTTATGTATTCGCTACAGGCAAAAAGGAAGCTCTCCTTGACTTCTGTATGCTAGTTTCAGCTCTTTAGGAATTTAATCATGCAGTACACATCATTTTGCTACTGCTAATAATCACTGGGGGGTTGTACCAATAAAAACATTCTGTTGATCAGAACAACAGAAAGCTATCATTTAATAGGGAAAGAATTAAATATGACAACAGCGGAAGCAGAGAAATGTTCCTTCGTAATCATAGCCACTACAAGAAGGCTATCCTAGATAGTCTAAATTACTTCAGATCTGGATGCTTTCCACTAATCAGCCTTCAACAGCATGGATATGACCTCCAACCCAACATGAATGAAAAAAGCACATCCTCGTGTCCAGCTGAACAGCCACACGTACCCTGGTAGAAGTAGCAATTAATGATGCTTGCAGTCATCTGCGCTTCTGTTTTTCTTTTTTTCAAGCTAGAATTGTACCCTTTTCTTAACAGATCTTGGATAACCTTACTTCAATTGTTTTCATTTACAACAAAGTAATATTTAAGTATCTAAATGTGCACTCACTGCTTTTATTATCTCTCAAAGACTTCCATTTTACCTGTTTTTTTTTCCCCTTTTCCATCCTTATTGAAGCTGGAAACATTTTTACAGTGGGAGCCATTTTCCAATGTTTTATGGACACGCTTTATCTATAGGTCCACATCCAAGGTAACTGACACACTGCTTACCTACTGTAACATATTAAAAGTGACAGAATGTGCCAACTGTGCATAGCAGAACTGCATGAAAGCTTCAAGTGGAATGGCATGGCAATTCTGCCTACATGAAGTAACAAAATACGCCAAAGTGAACATGGGTCATTTCACAAATGCTAGCTTTGTAACAGGGCTCCATGAGTTCCTTTCCGAATCTGCTCTGAAACTACATATTGATCTCTAGTACACACACTCTCCTGTAGACAATACAGAGAAACTTCTAGCAAAACTACCCATGATTACAATTGCTGAAACTTCCACATTTTTGCATCAGAAAAGGATATTCCCTCTGCATTCTCCTCACTGACTAATGGTATGAGTAGTCTGTTGCACCTCATCCCATCAAGCCTGGAACCCCAAGGAAAGCACCGTACCCTGCTATCAAGCCACACTTGGAGCAATTCTCTTACGAGTTTTCAGAATGAAATACACTCCACATGCTGCTTCAAAGCAAAAAAATGAAGCTTCACATGAAGACTTTTGGATGCTGTAGTTTTATTTCAAGTACTCCTCTTCTGAAAGGAGGAAATGGTAGAGTCCTGTACTGTAATTGAGGGGAGGAAAAAGAAACAAAGATGGAGCAATCTCGCAGTCACTAACTACATAGATTTTCCCTTCTTTTCCCTCGTTTTTACTAATATATACTCATCAACTTCCTGAATAGGTCCAGTTGCAAGCAAAATAAGCGTGGTCTTGGGTTAAATCCTCCCTCAGTAACACAGCACAGCCTTTGTTAGAACATAATTTGCTCTGATCCTCCTCTAAACTCTTCAAACCCATGTTAGTTTTAACCTAACAGCACAGATAGTTCTGTTTGCACTTTGGGCCACAAAAACGTTTGATGTTAAGAATTTTATTTGCTTAGGACAAACACTGGGATCAAACCCCACCTACAAATATCACCCCATTTAAGACAGAGTTTTCATTTGGAGGAAACAAATTTAGATTTTTAGTTAAGAGGTTTGGGCAAAAATGGACTGAAAAGATTTACATAATGCTTTCTAGTAGGCAACTGAAGAAAGAGATCTCTGAATGAACAAAGAAACACCATGAAGTGAAAGGGAATGTCAAAAAAAAGACAACAAGAAACAGTACTTTGAGAGACAGAATGAAGAAAAACTGGGAAAGGTGAAGAGCACACTGCTACTTTTTCCTGTACAGACACTGAAAGCAGTTCAATAACATTGTGATTTGATACCATAAAGGGTGCAAAGAAGCTAGGAAGCACCATTAGAAGCAGTGATAAATGCTTCAAGTTCTAAACCTGAGTTTTCTTAATATTAAATACAGCATAAAGAACTACTGATGGTAACACATTTTGTCAGTGTACAGCTGCAGCACGATGGGTGCACATCACCCACACTGAGTGGTCCAACCTGCCAACCAGCAGACATTTAAGCAAGATGACACAGCCCACGGAGACCACTGCTAAAACAGAAAGGCAGAGCTGCTATAAATCTTATTTCTCTTCTCACAGATGGGCAGAGCTTGCAGACTTCTCCATTCCAACCGCTTGGACACTTCTGCTATGTAGCACATTAGCATGAGAAGACCACAGCAATGGGAATTAGCTCAGAACAAACTGATGTACTCTGTGAAAATACACCTTCCCAAAGCACAACATACCCGACAGAACATGAGGTTGAGTGAAGACAATCAGACTAACAGAAAACCAGCCACAGCACTCGCAGCTGTTAGCCAGTGGATAAGAAATTCTGCTGTCACTCCAATTTGCTTACAGCAGCCCAGGTTACCAGTATTTTCCTCATCCTCACCATTTTGCTCTATACTACCAAACTACAATTTGAGTGGTGTGGTGGGTTTCTGCTTTAAATGAAATCAAACAAAGTTCAGCTTAAAGGAACACTGGGAGCACACCAGGGCTAGATAAAGCTTGAAAACAAAATCCAGAAAGAAAACCAAACATTTTTGATATGATGTGCTGCCATCTACAATGCCTCAGAGAAAATCTAACGGCAACACTCCACGGTGCTCAGAAATACTTTGAAGCTCCAGGAGGTGCCTATGTGAAGGTGGTAAGAGAGGAAAGGAAAACAGCATTTCAGGTATTATAGAAATTGGAAGGCTAAAATCTTTGTGTATTTCCACAGCATTTGTTGAGTTGGCATGAACTTCTATATACATGCTCTTCAACACAAAAATGGCCATTCTGTATCCTGGTTCTCTCAATCCAGAAGTGCAACAAATCTTACAGTAACTCAGAACATATTTCCACTGCTTCCTCAGGCAAATTTTTAAGTACAGTGGGGAAAAAAAATTCATGTCTCCCAGGTTATACATCAAATTACTAGATCTGTAGAATGTGCTACATTTGCCAACTGTGTGCTAAAGACATGTACATATGCTTGCCACATGGCTCAAGTATTCAAGTGCACTTTATGCCACACAAAATTAAACAAATTATTAAGAGTGCAGAGATGTTCTGACTCAGCACAGAAATTGTTTTTTCCCCAAGTGCTTAAAACGTTATATAAACAGGAAGTCAATTAGGTATCAGGAAATTCCAGAGCGTTTAACTCAAAGAAAGCCTAGATTAAGCGATAGAATTTACATATCATCCTAAGGCAAAGGTCTGCCACTTAGAATACCATGGCTTCAATTTCCTCAAATATAACTTGGGGAATAACTATTTGATGTGTAGAGATTGAGCACTACTCTCTTTTTTAAGGGAAAAAAAAATATCAGAAGGAGTACGGACAAATATTTGATCATATCAAGAAGTGAATCAACCTCAGGGAAACTCATTGTTTTATTACAAATAATACTCCATCAGTCACTGCTTCACCTCCCTAATGAGTTGTAATATATGTCTGTGATTCACAACCTAAAAAAATAAAAATGAAGCCATCTGCTTGAGGTCAAGACATTAAAATAAACCCCTACGCAGGATCATTATTGTCTCAGTCTGAGTAATTTCAAAGTGACTATCAGTGTTTCCACTGATAGCTTTTAAATGGCTGACAGAATGACAGAACGACTCAGCACACCTTTAAAGGCTGTGGGGTTGAGGCACGCAACAACGAACACAGGTTCAGACACACAACAATGTGAACCATACCCTCTCCCCCTAAAACGATGATTTCAGAAGTGAAACGTGGATGGGGAAACACTTATGTTAGTGATGTTTGACAAAGGACACAACACTGGATCAGTAACCTACACATGCTTATAATTGAGCCAGTCTATAAGTGACTCTAGTCACTTATAAAAAAATAAAGCTTTATCGATAACTTATCATTCATGATGCAAAAACAGCTTTACAATACTTTTTTCCCTTTCTTATTCCTACCAAATTATAATGTGACGGAAAGGGAAATCCCTTGAAAAGATCTCTTCTTTCTAAGTTTTGCCCATTATGTACCTCCAAAGCCAAGGCTGTCTTGTCGTAGGCATTAGGGACTCGCTTCTGGATAACCCGGGCATAAATAGGGCCATTCTGAAGGTTAGGGAGCGGAGTGTTGATGCTGGGTTGGGCATAGGGCCCTGGCTCCGGCCCACCCAGTGGTTGTGGGTGGGAACTATCCTGGTTACCTCCAATCAGAGTAGGTACTGGAGCAGAGGAAGGTCTATACTTCTCGACGTAAGGAACAGGTATCATTCCCCTCTTTCCTTCTCTGTCTTCTGCATTCCACCACTGCTCTTCAGGTTTATCCCGGATTTTCAGTATGTCTCCTTTCTTAAACGGAAGATCTTCGTCATCGTTTCCATTAAAGTCAAAGAGAGCTCGCACATATTCAACTTCCTCCTGTCTGAGGATAATGCCACTATTCTGCCTGTTTCGGGGAACTGGTTCTATCAAGGTTGTAGTGTCCAAATAGTGTATTTTGTAGAATTCCAGTAAAGCTGGCAAAGAATCAAATTCCTGGTCACCTATTCGAAATCTGGTGGGACTCAACCCTGAAAGGAGAAAGCAAAATGTCAACAAAGAGAGTGTACAACAGTTACAATTGTAAATTAAAGGTCTGAGAAGGCTAATACTTCTACAGACTAGTAATTTAAAACTGAATTTGGTCATCTTTACATCAACACTCATCGTAATTCAGCTCTTATAGGTATTTTTAATTTAAGAGAGTATAATATTGCTAATGAGAATAGAGATTAAAAGATCGTGCTCATGATGGAAAAGTATGTAACAAATTTGGCAATGCCAAACTTCCTGAACTATAACAGAAGTATTTAGAATCCTGCAATGTTATATGGACCTAACAAAAGCATTCAGTACATCTTCATTTCTCAGAAGCCTATACAATTTTCACTGAACAGACAATTCATTTTTCCCCCCCTCTGAATACTCCAAACCTGGACAGCAAACTAAGTCCTCATACAATATCTAAAAAGGGGTTTTGTTAAAAAAAATATATATATATATATATATCTTTTGTTTGCAGTTTGAAGTGATTTCAAAATGACAGTAATGCATTTACCTGCTGTAATGAATCTCAGGCTAACAGCATGGACACTACAGAAAAATGCTTAGCACAGCAACACAACCCTATGTCCTCATAATGCATATAATTCATTCTTTTAATCTCCATTCTTGTATTTTCCTTGCCATATTTGTCAGATGGAGCCTAAGCTGCAAATGTGGACCTCAAACACATTAAAATGCAAATGATGTTCATATTCTAGACATTAGAGTATCAAATTGCAGATAATCCATTTCAGTTTTCAATCTGTGAGCTACAAGTTTTTTCTTTTCATTTTTAGGCTCGTGAAGCTCAGCTGGGGAAAAACATATGTATGATGTTCTATTCCCACCATGCACCATACACTGTGTAATTGGTTATGGGAAGAACTGTGGAAGGTTGGGGGAGGGCAGTGGAGAGGAAAAGATTTATGCTTTAATGAGTAACTCTTAGCATGAAAGAGATGCTTACTTTGCAAGTCTGCTTCTCTGCAGGGAATATCTAACAGTTCTTAGAATTAGCTCTTGAGTACAAAGCTAGCAGAATTTTTCAGGCTGTTGCTGATTCAAAACTCCCTTCAAAGTAGCACTGTCAGCATGGCAAGCTAACATTACAAGAAGATCTTTCATGAGAGCAAAAAGAGGTTCTAACAGAGAAAGGGCAGATTTGGTAAGATCAACACAAACACCCAATAAATAAGTTCTGAAGTTCCTGAAAGAACAGAAACATCAGTTAAGTTGGTCACAGAAAATTCAAAGCAGCAGAACTAAGTCATAGGAAAACACACTTTTGTACACATCAAAAGGCTGAAGCACTTTCAGAAGAAATCAGCTCCACTGCAATGAGCCAAAAAAGAAAAGCAACGTTCTCCAAAAAAAAAAACCCACACATAAAACCACAAAAGTAACCAAAAACACTCTCTTCACCAAGAGATAAGGAAACTAATGTAAATATCAGTATGACGTGTGAACCTGGCGCAGAAAGAGGAGTAAGACTCAAGAAATAATGCATGACAGCCTGAACCAGCTGCCAAACGTACCTAAATAAAACTATGCTGCACTCTTAAAAGGAAAGTCCACTGAAGCCCTGTGTGAGAGAAAGGGGTGACTGAGAGCAGAGTACTATATACTAGAGAAGAACCTTCAAAATGCATTGGCATAACTGAAGAGTGAGAGAACACAGCCCCTTCAAAAGCACTTTAAGATCAGAGTGATCAATGTGTCCCTTGAAGGGACAAAAAGGAGTAACACTATTTGCATAGAGGGAACGCACCCAAAATACCACACGTGATTCTCAATCTTTTGTTTTAAAGAGCAGAGGGCAGCTACAATAATTTGAGGTTTGGAAAGCAATATCTTTGCAACAAAATACAAACTGCCAAAGAACATAAAGGCAGCAACCTGGTCACTGCCTGGAAAACTTTAATGAGAAGACCCTGACAAACTCCATGACAAGACTAAAGGGTGGAATGCACAATCAGGAGAAGGCAGGTCAGAAATAAAACCACACCTTACCAAGTAGGTGGTAATCTCTTCGTCAGTTTAAGTCTTTTGTGTATACTCTTGCTCAGCTACAAGTTAACAAGCTGAGTGGTACTCACTTATACAGCAGGGAAATAATTCCACGCATTATGAGCTCCCAAGTCCTGCCATTCCCTGGTATAATGAAACTCAAAGATTAACAGATTTCAGGCTCAGGAATTCTTCAGCTTCTTGTTTGCATTGCAACACTTCTCATACCTGCAGGCCAACAGAAAAATTAAGGCAAGATCTACCATAAAGAAGTTGATCCAAACGAGCTGTGTTTTTATTTTATCTGGAGAAGCAGAGCAAACAGTTTTCTTGAAGGCACAAGTTCTAGCAGCATATTGTCCACATCTTCTGAGGGCTCTCAGGAAAAGCAGAATATGTACAAAGGTAAGCCCAGCTTCTAGAGGAACTTTAGTCACTTCCTATTAAAGTTGGACAACTGAAGAAATTCTCTTCCCTTCCAGCTGCAGGACTGCTCAGCTCAGTAAGACAGCTCCTTAGAATCAGAAAGGGAAAGAGCTGTGTATCATCTTTCCTGCTTACTCCACCCTAGGAGTCCATCCATGCTAGGACATGATTCCATACACTCCATCACGTGGAAACAGCTTGGGAAAACTCTGCTCTCAGAAGGGCGACCAAGGGGTTAAAATTCAAAGTAGTCCATAATTAAAGTTTAAAATCTGGACCCTGCCAGACCTCTAGGACACGCAGGTCTTCCTGACAGAAGCCTTTTACACTGGGTTGGCTTTGTGTCAGTGTGGAAAAGATCATTCATAGAAGTGTTAAACAAAACATCTAATATTCTTCTTGAGAGCGTGGGCAGGTGGCACAACCACAGAGCAGCTTCTCACTTCATCAGACCTCAAGGGTTTCACATTTCTCTCTTCACTCTCATTCTGTCAGTGCCACCAGGCAGTTTTCACTTTATCCCTAAGCTTTGGTAAGCTTTCCTTTTTAGGGCATAGAAGACTGAACAGGAACATAGGTTTTCAATTTCAACTCTAGACACACTCCATAAGCCCCTACCCCCCAACTTCAAAAACTTGTTTGGGGAAAGAAAGGCAGCTCTTGGCATTCAGGGTGCTGAGACACAAGGCTCTCACTCTGAAGACATCACAGCTTCCTATGACAGTTTCCCCCTACAGCATGCCTGAATTCTACTACAGAGGCATCTCATTTTGTTTCCCCTACCTGCACTCATATTTTTTACCTTGTTCTTCACTCTGCTCATGCCTGAGCAAAACAGACAAGCACCCAGGAATGCTCTATAAAAGCAGTGAAACCCAGCTCACTGGTTTCACCATTCCAGGAAGTACGGTCTGAAATTGTAAAAAATCACAACAGAAAACGTGACATATTGCAATATTTCCCTATTGTTCGTTACCATGCTAATTTCTGCCACAGTTTATCAGGTAAAAAATGAATTTAAAGAACAAAACAAAAGCCAGCCCAACTTTCTAACTTTTCTGAAATGGAAGAAATCTCATTTCTTTAAATCTCATTTTTTTCCCTTTCATTAGGGAAGCCAAAGCTCCTCCATCCATTCATTCTGCACTGAAGCTAGGTTCCTATTGCCACCTGCACACAGCAGCAACAAGCAGTCACAGATCACTCGTGCACTTCAATCACTTGATGCCAACAAACCAAAACAGGAACTTGAACATCTAAGTCTTCCAGTGAGTTGTGTGCATTTGCCAAACAATCAGTTGCAAAAAAAAAAAAAAAAAAAAAAGTATATCATATGGAAAAATAACATAGCAGTTTTTCCAAATTAGCAATTTGCAAACATTTACCTCCTTTCACTGCGCTACCTTCCCCATCCAAACATGAAATTATCTTCAATCTTCTACCAATAATTCCACGCCCCTTCCTTTAAGTAACATTTCTTCCTACTACTTTTTATGAAGGAAACTCTTAATTACACTTTAAATGTAATTTACTACACATACACCCTTTGTTCTTTTAGTTTGAGCGTGAAAAGAGAGCAGCATCAGCATGACATCATTTAAATCCACTAAAATTTCAGCACAGAACTATCAGTGGTGTGAGAGAGAAGCAGTGCCCATTCTCACAACAGCAAGGTGGAAAAAAAGCGACCTTCCAAAAATAATTAAGCTGTTTAACTCATAACAAACTTACCACACCTACAGCCTGCACAGCTTACAATAGCAGCTGGTCTTCTGAAGCAGATAAATGTTTCAAAAAGAAGATAACTACACCAAGCACGTTTCACAGAACCATAGAATGGCTTTGGTTGGAAGGGGTCTTTCAAAGGCCATCTGCCCCTGCTGTGTGCTGGCTGCCATCCACTCCATCAGGCCACCCCAGACCCACCCAGCCCGGCCTTGAACACTGCCACAGTTATTCTGTGATTTTTTAAGAAGAACACCACATTTTAATGCTCCCAATGTAACTCAGTCCACAGACCACTAAGCATTCATTGAGGTGATCAGACAGGAACATAGACTACACATTCAATAACATAAACCAGAATACTGGCTCCCCATGGATGAACAGAAAACAACTGCCCAGAAAGGAGGTAGGCACACACAGTTCAGTGTCTTTCACTTCCAGCACCTTTAAAATCCTATCATGGATGGATTTCACCACAAAGCTCATTCTGCTCCATGTAACACAGTCAAGTTTCACACACCAAGCCTCCACAAACCCATGAAAATAAACCTTTGTTTTGATAACTCAACACAAAACACTGTGGAATCTAACTCGTGGTAAACCAGTTCACTACCTGCTTTACCTCCAGTTCAGTGCAGCCACCTTTATCTCCTGCCTTGCAGAGCTTTTTGTGATGTGAGTGCACCTTATAGCAGCGACAGATGCCTGTGACAAACCCAGCAACTTCAGGCTTTCACCAGTTTGCCAGTTCTAAATGTTACCCCAATCAGGAGAAATCAGTGTAAAACAGTGCAAACCCACGAACAGAAGGTTTGTTCCTTTTTCAGATCACTCTTTCTTCATCAGCTCCACATCAATAATACACTGCACAGCCTGAAAAACCCTTTGTCTCTGTAGCAACTTATGTACTAACTTCACTCCTTGCCAAGTTCATTGGATCTCCTATTACACAGTGTTATTACACAGACTTCCAAACTTTGTAGTGGTTTCTTTCTGAGATGCCAGCAATACGCCCACACCATTCTGTGAGCATTAATATCCAGACAGGAGTGGCTCCCCCGACAGCTTCAGCCATGCCCCCCAGCAGGGCATCGCTCGCTGCCTCTTAACTAAACCTCATCACACATCTACAGATTACACACTGCTGGGGGCTCCTGTTCACACTGCTACACTTATGCATTCAGAAACACTCGTTCCTGTAATACGATTTTCTCCTCTACCATGGAAAAGCAACTCTTCAAGGGTTAATTTAAGTACGCTATTGTTGTATTAGAGGTCGATGAGGAATAACATCCAGTCTCCCCTTACAACACAAGGTATGTGTAGGAGGGGGAACCCTGAACTTTACATCTGATCTAAAGGAACAAACGTCTTTACACTCCTGAGGAGCTCCCACTACTCAATAACCCACCCAACTCTGATTCATGATTAAGTTCAGCCTCACGCTCTGTCCCCTTTCTGCTAACCTACTCCATCAGAATTCCACCCTTATAAGCAACACTTCCACAGATCCATCTCCAGGCTCAGCTGACACACCACACCTACACGTTACCATTCACTACTCTAGAAAGAAAACAAAAGAATGCACGAAGCCCCAAAACCGCGACGGCTCCAGGAGGGCTGCACTCCGCGCCCGGTCCCAGGGCACGTTTAGCTGCGATGCAGGTGCAGACAAACGGCGGCAAGACAAGACTCAACTCCACAAAACGCAACGCGACCGCAACACCGCGCGTGAGGAGAGAGCTGCCCCGGGAGAAGGAGCGGAGCGGGGCCCGCAGCGGCTGAGGGGCACCGCCGGCCCTGGGGGTCACTCACCCGGGGCCCCAGGGCCCTCGCCGCCGGCCCTCCTGCCTCCCGCCGGCCCCAGGCTGTTGACGATGTAGTGCGAGACGCGGGAGCTCTCAGACACCGACAGCACGAAGTCGCCGGGGATGGTGCCCGAGTCGCGCACCAGGAAGGTCCCGTGGCGCTGCCCCTGCAGCAGCGACACCGCCTCGGTCCGGCTCAGCCGCCCCCAGTACCAGCTCCCCCGGTCCTCGGAGTCGAACTGCCCGGCCATGGGGGCCGCCCCTCCCGCAGGCCGCACTCGCTGCCCCCGCCCCGCGGGCCGCCGCCGCCAGCGGTGCCCCGCTCCGCGCCCAGCCCTGCCACACCAAAATGGCGGCCCCTGCCCTGACCTCACCTACCGGAAGTGACCGCACGCGGGAGACACGTGACGTCATATTTCCGCGCGGCCCTGGGGACGAGTGGTTCCCGCTGGGGCGCTGCGCATGCGCTCTGGGGAGCTCGCGGGCGCTGCGGGGCGGGCGCTGCGTGCTCGGTGCTTTCGCAGAGCGTCGGAATGTGCATGGGGGTGCACGCATCCTGTAAGGGTGAAGAAATAGGTACTGATTTTAGATTGCTCTCTGAGGTCTTGAAGTTCCAGCATAATGTCTTCCGAGTCTGCCAGAGAATTCCATTCCAGCTCTGCTCGGTTCTGTAAGTTTTTTTCCTCAAAGGAATGTGCTTTTACAGCTGTGAGGTCTCCGTGTGGCAGCACTTGCATAAACATAGAGCACAGCTGTCCTTAGCTGTGCGAGTGCCACGCTCCTGCCTGGCTGGCTCAGCACTGTGTAACCCTGTAACTGTCTCGCAGTTGGGGCTTTGGTATTATATCAGTTAACTAGTGTTTGAGCCTTCACAATATCCCAGTGAAAAAATACTCTGTCTTACAGGTGGGAGACTGAAGTTCACTAAATATATAAGAAAACACTAGGTGTTTCACTTCTGCTTATCTGATGGTTTAACAAATGAGCATCCTTCCTTCAGTGATCCTCTACTCTTTCCAGATGGACTGTAGGTAGGAGCCAGTCATGATCTATTTGGAACTTACAGTCCTAGTTTCCCTGGTGACGCATGGAGTTTGCAAGCTTGCTGCAGAAATAGCACACTTCTGTGCCCAGGTTCTTCACAGATTTCAAAAGCTGGAGATTCTTGTTGAGAGCCTGGACTGCTCAGAGAATTGAATCCCAGCAGTAGGAAAGTACATCCATTCCATGTAGTGTTTCACAGACTTCGAAGAAACAAACCAGAACTCTTCTGCAATGGTAAAATCATTTTTATCATTTTAATCATTTTTAGACCATTGCCAGACCATTGTTTAAAAAAAAAAAAAAGAGGAGGAAGAAGAAAAGCTGTGTTTTGACTGAGAATCTGCTGACTGATTTTTTTGTTCTTTTTCTCCTTCCCCGTTTCTCCTTTTGTACCCCATCTTCCCTTGTTTACCATTGAACCACAAAACTACAGGTGTTGAAGGGTTTAATCAGGTTTCTTTTTCAACTGCTAGCAGTTGGGAATATTATTGCAAGAGTTCCCTCTGGTGGTCAGTAATGGGGAAATGAATAATACTGCTGTAAGAAGCTTTTTTATGCTGGAAGGATTTATTGTTCAGACACTCTGTCCATTATTTTTAACAGCTTTTCCTTACATAAGGCTTCTCTAGATAATGTCTGGTAACCTTTTCCAAATTCCCATTTCCTCCCATAATTAGCACTTCACTGCTCAGTACTTTACCACCATTGATTCATCCTTTCTGCACAAAGACTGCAATAAAGTTGGAGCTTTTCTGTCCCAACCTGCATTCCTTCACTGGCCTTTTATGGGCAGAGGATGCAGTCTGGGGTGAGTGGAAAAGAACAGAGCTCTTTGCCAGAGACTTAGAAGAATAAAATTAGATCAGCTTGTAATTGTGAAGAATTCACAGTGCATAATAAGATTCTTAAAGATGCTGGAAAATATCAAAAGAATATTCCATTTACCTACCCAGCAGTAAAAGCCCTACTGGCACTCAGACCTGGTTTTCCTCTTCTGATTTGATTGTTCCTGCCAGTCAGCAGGGGTGATTTTTTCCTAAGGAACTCTAAAAATTTGGCAACTTACCTAAAGCCACAATTTATCAGTAGAAAGTTTCATGCTGAGTTCAGTGATCATGCCGTGAAATCACGTCAGGCAGAGAGGGTTGTGGTATGGCTGTATAGCAAGGATCTGTCCTAGGCAAGCATTCAAGGATTTTAAAACAAAATGAAGTATCTGGGTTATGTGACGGTTTCAAATGTACTCCTACAGCAGCAGTGCAAGCCAACCTGGTGTCAGGGAATGCTGCTCCATCTATTACTTTGAAAAGTTAGGCTTTGTAAATCTGGTCTATATCACATATAGGTCTCGATCACCATGTTCTACTTATGGGACGAAAACGAAAAGGAGAAAAAAGATGTATCCTTTATTTCCCTTATAATAGCATTACTGTCACAGAAATGTTTACCTACTATTTCAGAATCTGCTGCTCAGAGCAGGTGTTTATGCCCTGTTTACTTCTCATATGTTCACATTATGCGTACGTGGCCTCTGCCATAACCATGCACATCTGGCATGGAAATATCACCTGTGGTGACATCACTTGGTGGTTCCTGTCAGATGCTGGCTGTGTGATGTCAGCACCAAAGATAGTTCTGGCAAAATAACTGACATCAGCTATTGTGTAAAGACCTCAGAGCAGAGGCTGTTAAAAATAAATAAACCTGGAGTGCATGAGAAGCAAGAAGAGCTTTTAGTCCCATTGGATGATGCATGAGGGGAGGAGCCTTTATGTTGCCAGCTGCAAAATTTCTTTACGCCAAAGTCAAGGTCTGCTATTGAATTTTACAATCATAGAGTCGTTCAGTTTGGAAAAGACCTGTTGGATCTCCAAGTCCATCCCCAGCTCTTCCCACCATACCCACTGACCATGTCCCTCAGTGCCACATCCCTATGGTTGTGGAACACCTCCAGGGATGGGGACTCTCTCACCTCCTTGGGCAGCTGTGCCACTGTATCATCGCTCTTTCTGAGAAGAAACTGTCCTTAATACCCAACCTGAACCTCTACTGGTGCAACTGAAGGCCGCAGCTTCTTGCCCTAAGGTGACCTATCACAGGGGGTGTGCTGGAGGGTTTTGGTTTGAGAAGCAGTGAAACTGAGGAATGAAGCAGGATGGAAGGGTCACGTAGCCAGAGGAATATTAGGAATTTGTTATGAATTAGCTGGATGTGATGCTGGTGACTGTGAGCTGAGGAAACACAGCTGTAGAGCCATCGGTTGTGTGCCAAAATACTGTTAGCCAAGGCAGGAGCAAGCCTTGAGATACAGCACATTTCTGTTCCATTGTGTCCAAGGGGGATAGCTCTGTAGTGCAGTGTAGTATAGTAGAATTGTATGCTTTATTTAGCACAGTGAAAGGAAGGCCAAGGGATAGGTGATTCCTATGGTTCTATAGGGCTTCACTCCTGAGATACTCCCGAGTGGGAAGGCAGTGCGAGACAAAGGGAACAACCGAGCTGAGAACAGTCGGATATAGACACACTGCTCCTGATCAGCACAGAAGTGGGGAGCAAAGACCGCTTCTACAACAATCCTCGTAGGAGAGGAAAATGGCGGTGAGTGGAGGCCCGGGGGAGCCGCTCTCCCTCCTCGTCTCTATGGCCGCGCTGAGCGCGTTGGCGCCGCTCCCCCAGCGGCTCCGGGCGGCGCTGTATCCGCGGTGCCGTCTCGGTGGTGGCTCCGGGCGGCGGCGCTCTACACCGCGGCGGGGCCGTCTCGTTGGCCGGGCGGAGGGCGGGCTCGGGGAGCCATGGCGGCCGTGCGGGGCCTGCGGATCTCCGTGAAGGCGGAGGCAGCGGCGACTGCGGCAGAACCCCGCGGCCCGGAGCCTGAGCCTATGGAGGTGGAAGAAGGAGAGCTAGAGACCATCCCCGTGAGGCGTTCGCTCCGGGAGCTCATCCCGGTGAGGGACGGGCAGGGGGAGCGAAGGAGGGACCGACTCCTGAGGGGGGGCAGGGTACGTAGGGGCGGCCCTGAGGGCACCTGG
>VXAB01002894.1:10923-42434 GCA_013399175.1 Odontophorus gujanensis
AAAAAAAAAAAAAAAAAAGCTTTTTTATGTGTTGAAGCTCTATAAAATCCAGAGAAATCTGACAGTGTATTTTAAAATGTGAGGTGAAAGACTATCATTTTACCAATCAAGAATAAGTCTGTTTCTAAAATGGAATTACAGTTGACAGCATTTCATAAGGTGAAATCAGCTGTGCTGACAGCTTCTCTGAGGCATTTTAATGACACATTTAAGACATCTGTACAGCTGTGGTGAAGCTACAAAGAAAAGGCAAGCCTATATAGGTGCTTTACTGCATTTTAGTAAGATTTGTGTTGCAGATTATAGCAGTGGTGTGCTCTTGCTGTGTAATTGTCTTTTTGAAATCAGAGAACTAAAGACTTGGATAGGAGCCATAATGTAAATACTATGGAAAGGGGAGAGTAGAAACAGTATTTAAAGCTCATTTTTGCATTGCCCTGCTCAGTGCAAGCTGTTTCCCTGTGCTTTGTTAGAATAGCTTGAAATCCTTCTGAAATTGTTCTGGATCGAGAAGGGCAGAAGTGAGTAAAGGTGTCCAAGGGTCACATGAAAGCAACATTTTTTTATTTTTTTTTTTTTAACACTGTGGATTTGCATTATATCGTGGAAGTAACCCTAAGAGCACATGATAAGAAATCAAAGTCACAAGGGACTCTGTGCCACTTCAGGATAATGTTTTTAGTAGCTAACATGTTAAGAACAAGCCTCACAGCTTCTACTTGTGAAATGATAACATCCTTAGAGAATTTCACTACATTATTTACATTCTGTCATTCTGTCTCCCACCTGTGAGACAAGAAAAATCAGTTAGGATATTGTTTGCATTTGTTTTCTGAGGAGAAGCTGCTTTTTACACTTTTGTTTCTTTCCAGTGCAATACAGTGCTAATCTCCTTCAATCTTTTCTGAATAAATTTATTGTTTTCTGTAATCAGCTAATGACTTTCTGGTTTAATCCCCCCTCCACACACTCCCTCCAAAAAACAAATTACTATTTATAGCTGTTACAACTTTGTTTATTTCTGAAGTGCAGTTTAAAAATATAAAGAATTCTGCTTCACCTTAGTCATTAGTTCATGTGGAAGATGTCAGTAGTGCAAATTAATAAGGCTGATTTCTCTGAAATTTTGATGGCACCTAGGTATAAATAATGCATACTTTCCTTTCTAATAAGTTATTTAGATGTGTTTTTTAAAAGAAAAAAAAGTTAAAGTCTGTCATGTGAAGTCAGCTTTTTGTTTCTGATAGTAGGTATGATATTTGTTAGATGTTTAGCCCGTGTAGTTTGGTTATCATTCACTTTTATTTGGATATAAAGCCAACTCTAAAGGAATGGATATGAAGTAGCCTCTTGTAAGGGGCTGTTGCAGTGATAGCAAAGCCTATCACTTTTTCAGCTTAAATAATCACTCTAGGATGAGCTGACCTAAAAAAAACAAACAAACAAAAACAAACAAACAAACAAACAAAAAGCATAATCTATAATCAGGACTCATATTTTATGTCTTCAGAAACTCTATATTTCTGATGTTTTTTTCCAAAGGATATTCTAATTCTAGCCATCACAGGAGATACTTTACCAACATTAAGTGCAATTTCCTTCAAGTGTAATTTTTTTAGGAGCAATCTTTCTGTCTTCCATGCACAGAGTCAGATGGAATTTTGATATAAGACTATGGTTCATAGAATTTAGTAGGCTTGTTCACATATGTGACAGCTTCACCTGCACTAACTGTGAACTTGAAGTGCTGGAGAAGGAAATGTGGAAGCTTCCTGAACAATTATGGGAAAATCACAGACTTTTTAATGGTACGAAAAGAAATAATCAAGGGAATTTCCTGAAGGTGAGAGTTCAGTAAAGAGGAAAAACAAACAAACAAAAAAAGATGGCTAAGGACAAGTTGTCTTGAAAGAAGTGATCATCAGATTTAGACATACATTGTGGAAAGGTTTTAGGTTTCATTAGTAATAGGCTTAGTTAGATTTAGTTAGTAATCTTAATACTCGGTAGGTATACAATAACAAAACTTATTAATGAGGGAAAGCTGGGAAGTGGTATAGAAGAGCAAAATATACAGTTAAGGTAATGATTTTCAAGTGTGCAGTAGTAGAACTGAGATTTATTTTAAGTAGTGACAGATTGTTCACCTTGGAACAACAATAAGAAATTAATTTACAAGCTAGAAATTATTCAATTAGCAATCACTGAAGAAAAACACAATCTGGGTACACTGGAAAGAGAAAGAATTCCTGCCAACCATCCATGTGATGTACAGTGCAAAAGAGTTAATTTGGGATTTGCATGTGCCTGGTGAAGAAAACAGTACCATACCATTATCCATTGCACTGGAGATGCTTCGTAATGAGTAGGTGCAGAAAAACAGTATTGTAGTGGGTATAGGAACAAAACAAAATAGAAGTAAACAGAAAGTCTGACATTTTTACTCTAGGAAACAAAGGAAAGAGCAATGCCACGTTTTTTGAATAAGTATATATATTTTTTTTCAATTAACATATTTGTTCAGTAATATGTTAACTTTGTGAAGAAAACTTTATTCTCCACTGTGAAACAGTTTGGGCAATCATATGACATCAAGGTCCTGTAAGAAGTACTCTGCTACAAATGAAGTGGAAATGCAGTGACGGGCAGTATAAAAGACACTCACTCATTAACTGTGGTCAAGAAACATCTGGATGTTGTACTGAGGCTGTGGTTTACTAGGAAATGTTGGCGATAGATGGACAGTCAGACTGGATGATCTTGGAGGTCTTTTCCGGCCTTGGAGATTCTATGATTCTATGATGAACTGCCTTAAAAAATATGTATGGAGTTTGGCTGATGAATGACATATACTCTGTTCTCAGTGCTCTCACTTGCTCCCTCCTTAAAATTACAGTGAATAATAATGTTTGTACAAATGTTATTTAAATATATCAATCTTAATTATGGTATCTCCAGAGCTTATTTCGGCTAAATTCCTTTTGGCAATTCCACCCATGCAGGTGCTAAGAGTGCTGTATCCACAGCACTCCAGGCAGTTTAATGAAATGAGGGATCAGAAAAGTGTCATTAGCTGGCTATGTGCAATAAGATAGTGCCGCTGGCAGGTGGAAGTCATTAGAGAAGCATGAGACAAGGGCAATCAATGGGAAATCAATTTGGTCTTTGGACAATTATGAATCTGGCAACAAGTAAATTCTCAATGTGATCATGCCCATTTGTAGTTCTGCTGAGAGTATATTGTCTAGCAAGGCAGAAAGATATAAGGATCATATAATGTCAAAGGGTGTTATAGTTGCTTTGTTTACGAAATGCAAAGTCTGAGGAACCTAGCACTGTGCTAATTAAGAAGAAAGAAAAAAAAAGTGATGTAATTGTAGCATATATGGGAATTTCTGTGAAAATTAATGCCAGACCTGAAGCAAGAGAGTAATTAACAGTCTAGGATAATAAGACCTTATGGAAAATTCAGATAGTCCAGGAAAAATGCCTCAGTGCTGAAGATAATGAGTGCCATTATGATCACACAGGAACAGGATTCTTAAAAGCTAAATGGAAGAAACTAAGATAGAAAATGACATCTGTATGAAACATCCTTAATTGGACGTCAGCTCTGGGGATTAAACCTGTGTTTGTTTAGAGCTGAGATTATGAGCACTTCTTCTGTTGTTTGAAAAACTAATTCCAATTACAGAACCATCATTTTGTAAACCTGCCGTTTTAAGGGCTGGTCTGGAGGAAAGGAGAGAACCTGTGACTTCAAAGGAATAGAAGAAGATCAGGAATCTCCTAATTCATTCTGTCAGTCCCATACATATAGATAAGCAGTAGAAGTCTTTGCTAAATGACATTGCACTGATGGAAATTTACAAGAGTTGAGAAAAGTCAAGCAAATTCATTGAAGGGCTATTCACTGAGTGTACTTAAAGACATAGAAACTATATCTAGCTCAGAAAATAATGGATCTAGGTTTGTTTAGAAGCTTCTTTATTTACCTGTAAATCAAATAAGATCTGTGTTTTCTTTAAGGAAAAGCATAGCTACTTTTATGAAGCTTTTTTCAAACTTATAGAGGGTACATTTGGATTCGATATAAGGAAAAACTGTTTCACAGTGGTAAAAGGGTGGCGAGGCACTGGAACAGGTTTCCCAGAGACAAGTTAGGTGCCCTGACCGTGAGGACTTTAAAGGCCAGACTGGACCAGGCTCTGAGCACCCTGATCTATCTGTGCATGTCCCTGTTCACTGTAGGGGAGTTAAACTAGATGACCTTTAAATGTCCCTTCCAACTCTAAGGACTCTATGATTCTCTGATTCTGTATTTCCTGACCAGAAAAATTGCAAGAAAATACAGACATCCTCATTTTAACATATTTTTTAGTCCTCTGTCATGTATAGAGAAGTATGAATATTTTAAAAATAACAGGATCCAGGGAAACAGGAGTTTTCCCTGGTTCCTTTGTGGAGACAGGATTTGAAGTCAGTGATCCTTGTAGGTCCCTTCCAACTCCAGAAATATAATTCTACAACTTTCTTGATAAGAGTGTGAGAAGAATTTCAAAGAAGTCTGGTTTATAATTGGATAAGGAGATGGCTGTATTTTAAACATTTTCCAGAAACATGCTAGAGACCACTAATAGTGATGGATACAGGTTTGGATGGATACAGCCTTTGCCTCAATTCAGTCATGGTGCAAAACAGAATTTCCAGCAAACAGTGTGTTACCACACAAAAGGCTTCAGACACAGGGAAATGTCAGGAGCACTGAACAGAAGCATAGTAGGAACATGCAGTGATTTTCTGAACCTTTTAAAGTTTGGGGGATTTTTTCTTTTATCTTTTTTAACCTAATTTAATTCCATGAGAACATATAAAGTACTCCACGGGTTTTGCATAGTTTACAGGCGAACACCAAATCAAATCTGCTTCATACAAAGGTAAATTTATGTTTTACCCCTTTATGCAGATGCCCATTAGAGTGGGAGTAGAATCATTCTTCACAGCAAAAGGATTACCTTCCTACACCTGTTTCTTTCTACTCATGCAGAAGGGAGTCTGTGTTAATGTTCTACCCAAATATAAATCTCAGCTGACTGAAATATATGTCTGGCTCTTTTGGGAGCTTGAGTTTTCAAGATTAGCACTCAGTCTTTCAGGATGGTTCTTTCTCTTGGAAGCATGTAGTTAAATCTGCAGGTACAGTCAAAGACAAAATGTGTCTTGTTTGGAATGTTTATAAACATGACCAACATAAGATGTATTTAGGTATAACTTTCTTTGATTTGTCTGCTTAAATATAACTCCAAACCAAAGTAATACAGTTCCGGCTTTTGTTTTGTTTTGTTTGTTAGTTGCTTGTTTTGCTGTTTGTTTTGCTGTTGCTGTTGTTTGTCTGCTTGCTTGTATTTGACTGCCTGTGGATTTTGTGAATTATATCTAAACAAGAGTTTTTAACGTTTTTTACTGATTTATAGTTTGTTTTTTTTTAATCACACATCACTTTTAATAATAGAATAAATCCTTCTATGGCAAACAACTTCCAAGTTTGACAGAAACAATGCTGAATTACTGTGAATCAACCTCTTGGTAACCTGAATTGTATTTCCAGTATTGCAGTGGTTTTGGAGAATTACAGAATGGCTTGAGTTAGGAGGGACCTTAATGATCAACTAGTTCCAACCCCCTGCTGTGGGCAGGATTGCCACCCACTAGAAAACTAAATAGAATTCCAGAACTGAATTCCAGAATTGAATCACCTGTAAATCAAAGTTTGCAATTAAACTATCATTTACATCTCTTGTATAAAAACATCGCCAGATTCCCTGAAACTATGTAAGGAGCTAGGAAAGGTTCCAGATTTGTTACAGCAATGAAACTTGTCTTCTTGACAATATTCTGTTAAGTTCAGTATGTACCAGTTTTACTAGGTGCTGTGACTTTCAACAGCAGTGTTTTGTAGGAAAGTTAAGATCTTGACTATTTTAACAGAAGATATTTTCTTCTCTCCTACATAACTAAACAGAGTAAGGATGTGTGAACCTTTTCTGATGTGATTTCCTCTCTAATTTCTAAATCCAGTAAGTCTGTGGACAGAAATTCCAAGCTTAGCAATGTTTGTTTCTGAGTAATTAAAAAAATAAAACCTTCAGTAAAGTATACAACAGTGATTTCTTGTTTTCTCTCATCTGGAATTGTAACAGTTATACTTAGGGACAGTTTGTCAGTTGATCTACAATGGCAATATTCTGCTGCAGTGAAAAGTGTCAAGTTATTAAGCATGGTAAACTGGAGACTAAGGTTTTATATTGAAAAATGACGGAGGGAAATGTACCAAAAATGTGGAATCAGAAACTTCAGGTCTTAGCTATAAGGTATCTGCTATAAGCTGGTATAGAATTAGGGATCTTACAGAATGTGATTAATTCCATGCTAAATGAAAATATCCCACAAAAAATTTCCCTATTGGAAATGTCTCCTGTACTAAGCTGAGGCAGTAGTAGGCCCAAATTATAGCAAGCTAGGTATTTGCTAGATGTGGCTCTAAGGGACATGATTTAGTGGACATGGTGATGATGGATTGATCTTAGAGGCCTTTTCCAACTTTTGTGATTCTATTATTCTATTTTAGGTGGTTGAATCACACCTTTAGCAACCAGAAAGCATGGGGGTACCTTTGACATCAAGAACAGCCAATATCGCTCTTGTTTTTGTGTTGCTTCTCTTACTTTTTTTCCCAAAAATCTTTATGCTGTAAGTTACTGACAAGCAGAGCACTTTGAACAATGTGAATAGCACAAGTTATGTTGAGAAAGTAGACATTAGCCGGTGAATCAATATTACGCATGCAGCAGCCATTTAAACTTGGATGCCATTGCTGAGATGATATCAGTCGTCAAAAATGTTCAAGTATTCTTTATTTACTAGAACCAGCTGCTTTTGTTCTCATCCAGGATTTCCTTCTCCGATGAAAAAAAAAATAGATTTTGCAGAAGGAAAGTGAAGATGAGTAGTAATACTTGTAAGTTAGTAAGATTTAGAGACCGAAGTCTGTGACACTTGTTAAATATTTAAGAAAGGTTATGTTGTATTCTTAAACAAAATAGTAAAACCTTCTCTGCATGTACAGATGCTTTTATACATTTTATGGAAAAGTGTTACCATTGTGATTTATTCCGATGTCTCTATGGAGACAAAATGCTTGTCAGAATTTTATTGCACTTTGTGGCAGGATCCAGAATACTCCAGAAAGTCTCTATATTTTTGTCTAAAAAATGTTACTGATTATACATTTTTACAAGAAGGAGAAGAACTGAGAATAGGACTCGTATTGTTTAAGGTTGGGGTGATATTTTCTGCAGTCCTGAAAGATCTTAATACCTGTTGCAGCCTGATAGTTTTAAGATCCACTGTGCAATTCTCCTCATCTCTGGAGTTCTTTAAGATGGACATTTACTATGGAGAAAGAGGTTGAGCTTCCCTAAATCTGCTATTTCATCAAGCAATTCTAGGCATGATTTTTCCTAAGAAGGAACTGATTTTATTACAGTCAGTGGCACAGTGCTTCATAAAGAACTTGTTGAGGAAGTTGTAACATTTCTTAAGCAATGTTGTTATATATACAATGAATTTTCACATTGGTGTGTTTTTACTCACCAATCCATTTTCTGTTTGATTTACTTATATTTATCAGAGAACACTGTGTAGTGCATGCTGCCATTCTTTTTACTGTTAATTACCTGAACTGTAATTCAAACATCTGTTATATTCGTTGGCATTATAAATCTGAAATAGTAGGGTTGTTGTTTTTTCAAAAAGCCAGGCATTTTCTCTGTAGGCAAGCCAAGATTTTGTATCATATGTCTTAAGAAAATGAGCCACATGTGATATTGATCATTTAGGATTTCTCTTTTTCATTTTGTAATATACCTTGGCACAAATCTGTACTTTCATGTGTCTTTTCAAAGTGATTTCTGAGGTTCTTCAAAGAGGAGAGTTGTAATTCATTTTTGTGATTTGGCCTCCATACCAGTAAGATGCTCACTTGCACGAAAATGACGTTTTCCTCTACCATTCACAAGAAAATGTTCAAGAGAAATTATTCTTTTTGTCTTTGTACTTCCTGCTGTTGTAAAAACTTCCAGAACTAAAATCATTTGTAGTTGAAAATCCTTATTTTCAGTCTTAGATCTCAGTTCTGCAGCCCTTATGGGAGTGATTTCTGATCACATGAAGACCTTACTCGGGCAAATAAAGAATAGTGGACCAGGTCCATATTATGTCCCCCTTAGAAGTCTGAGTCTGCAGTCATTCAGCTCCAAATCTGGCCATCAGCTTATCTCCTTTGAGACATAGCTAGAGGTATTTTTACCAAATTACAATTGATTCCTACTAGTATGAACTCACATTCTCAACTCACATTCTGTAACCATGTACTTGCAGCCCATGTAATTAATTATGATAGAGAATTTGGAAACATTACTACAGTCCAGATACTTAGAGACCCCCTACTAATTTTGTGCAAGGCTACCTGCAGTGGCTAGTGTCTCCATAGCGTGATCTGTGCAGAACTGAGTCTCTTTATAAAGGATAATCATAAAGAAGAATTAACTTTGAGAGTTTACTTTCTACTCTGTGAAAGACAGGAACACCTACAAATCCTAAGAAATGGGAAAAAAAAATAATGTATTGAGATCTTAATTCTTGGGTATTTAATTTGTAAGTCCTGTCTACTGGTGGGAATGTGTGAAATCTAAATTTTAGGTATTGAATGATTGTATATATTCATTTATTTTTATTATTTATCCTAACAAGCTACTATGGTTTGTGAGGTCTGTTAATGATCCTTGAGTTCCTTCATAGCAGACTGTCATGTCTTCAAGATGTGTTAAACTTGTTTGTTGTCATGTCACTGGTTCATGTAGAGAATTAAGGTGGGATCTTCATTCCAGGGAACTATTAACAATAGGAAAATCAGAATGATAGCTAATTAGGGCAGAATAACTGAAAGAGAAGCCATATTAA
Organism: Odontophorus gujanensis; assembly: GCA_013399175.1. NCBI lineage: Eukaryota > Metazoa > Chordata > Aves > Galliformes > Odontophoridae > Odontophorus > Odontophorus gujanensis. The sequence goes on from VXAB01002894.1 coordinate 19,945, forward strand.
GGAGCAGAAGGCAGCTATGGCTTTCTTTTTTTTTTTTTTTCCCCTCTATTAAAATATACTCAGCCATTCCAGTATTAATTTAAAATATTTTCTTTTTTATTTTTTCTGATTCTTTCTACAAGTATTTCATGTTACATTGTACCAGGAGATTATTTCTTTTCAGCACTAAGCAGATATGAAAAATTGAATCAGAATGGCTTTTCTACTTTTACAACACATATCACTGAACTTCTTGAAATATCCTTATAGTTGCTGGGAACAGGACTTCAGTGATGTAATAAGTAGTGCTATCTACCTTGCTATTTTGACAAAGTAACTTAAACATAAAATTTTTCCAAATTAGCCCAGGGTTACAGAGCAAAACTGTCATTCCTGAGCTTTCCTCTTGCTCTTTGACATTGTTGCCTCTATCTCCATTAATTTCTCAGAACATCTGTGAAGTAATCAGCATATGGCCTTCCTGTGTGATTCCTAATGAGCTTATTGAAAGCTGAAGCATAAAATTACAGTTGGATGTGACTTTGCTTTACTTTACACTCAGCTTTTAATTATCTACAATCACTTTATGAAATTCTTAATAACTTCGCAATGAGGAAAAACTGCAATGGCATTTGGAAACAAAGAATTAAATGAGCAAGTAATAGTAAGTTTGGTAGAGATGTTTTTAAATTTTTACTTAAAGCAACATTTCTCCCCAGGCTGCTGCTGTTGAGAACTTGCTAGATATGATAATTCTATTTATATAAAAAAGAAATTATTTGAGGTAGATCTTGTGCTCCTTGCACATGGACAGATGTCAGTCTTAATCCCAAAATGATGGCTTGATATCAGAAGAATTTAGAATCAGTGGAGAATTTTGAGATTCCTAAAATTCTAGAATTTCTAAATTTCTAAAGCTTTCCCATAGTATGACAGGAGTTACATGATTTTTTATCCTAAGTGAACTGTTTTCATGCTAAATTTAGAAACAAAACAAAACACAAATTTCCGTGTCTTCCAATACTTAAGATAAGTGTAATAAGGAAACTGGAAAACATTATTTTTACATAAGGAGAAAAAAGTAATTTGTAGTTGTTCTGCTTTGATTTCATGTGTTTCTTTCCTTTATGCCTTCCAAGACTTTAATAGTGAGTTAATTAGTTTAGTTTGTTTTGTTCATACAAATGTTTGTTCCTCACATTTTTATTATTTAGGGTCAAACTCTGCGATGGTAGGAATTAAGTGAAAGCAGCACCAATAATCATTCCTCTTGGATGGATTCTGGGAATATCTGATTCAGTCTGCTTCATTTTCAATAATTAGCCGATAAAGTTCCTCCTCGTGTCATTGTTCTGATCTTCATCAGGTCTGTGTTTGCAATGATTTTAGATAGATAACCTAACAGAGATAAAAGTTCACAATTGTGCATTCTAAAATCACATCTACATTTAAAACGTGGCTTTCTACAGTTTTAGTTTAAAGCCTCTGTCAGTGAGATATGTGGTGATGGTCTGTGTGATCTGTGAATTACAGGTACCTTTTTGAATTGCCTTCAGTGAGTCAGCATCTGGAACAAGCCTAGCGTGTAGACGCTTCAGTCATGCCTGAGGACATCTCTATAAAACTCATAAGCTTGGGACAATGATGTATAGAAGTGAGTGTGAAGCCACTGACAGCCAGGAAATAATTATTTTTAACATCTGATATAAACAAATATCCCTTCTGTATGGAGAAGATAAGAGACGTATATTGACATCCCTATGGCTCCATAGATCCCTTATCAACTTTCAGAATGGTCAGCGCAGCAAGAGTATCAATGCTTATTCTATCAAAAGAATGTAAGCTTATAAGTTCCTTATAAAAAGAATTATCTTACTGCCAAAACAAATCAGTCTGGACAAGTGGATTCATTATCAATTCATTATTCACACAGAGCTATAAATGGTTTGGGGCTACAATTCAGTTATTACAAAATCTCTCCAGACTTGTTCTTTTTAAATTATTTCACAACATTTTAGTCACAACTTTATTATATATTTTGTTTTGTTTTGCCCAAAAAGGCAGATTTGGACTGCTTTGTTATTTTATGCAAGTGCACAGTTTTACAGTAGTATGCTAGATAACCAGCTGAGATAAATCTGTTTTTCCTTCCATGTCTATGTAAATACACTGACTTACGTGATCATAAGATCTAACCCAATATCAATTAACAAATCCTGATAGTCCTGAACATTATCTTCCTTCTTCCTTATTGTTACTCCCAAAACTGTGGATGTTGAAGTTGATGCTTCTCTGTAGTGGAGCAGTGCGGGTTATTTATGCAGTTAGCAGAATTTCTAAAGAGGTAACTTATTTTAGACATAATTATTACACCTAAGAAGAAGGCATTCAATTGTCATTAAAAGAACAAATTTCTCACCAATTCAAATTATGTTAACAAAACAAAAACAATGTAGATTTATCATGTTATTATAGAATTGGATGATCTCTCTTCTTCCGTACATTTAATCCTTGCACGTATTAGAGCAGTTCTGCTTTCATAGGTTAGGTTAAGTGTAACTGAAAAACCCTGCAGTGTTAGATTTAGTGTGCTCGCAACCTAGAAACCACAAAGATGAAGATTGTAAACAGGGTTACTGATGTGATTGTTGAAGTGTCTGGACACGTACCACCATGGACAAGTTACTGTGGACTGTAACATTGGTTCTGCCTCAGGAGTAGATTGATACTGAAAGCAAAGTATGTCTTTGTCATGTCCATGTCCTGAAATTCCTTGTAGAGCCTGATTTATATGTATATGATATATATGCATATTTTGTTTGTATACTGGAAAACATTTGGTCTCCAGTTTTGCTCTGTGACATAGGCATACAGCTCTTTACTTTATATATATACCTTACTTTATCAATATGAGGACAGCCAAGCAGAAAACAGGTTGCCAGAGAGCTTTTAGAATCTCATTTTGAAAGTGTTCAAGATACAACTCAATAGAGATCTCTGCAATCTCTTATGATCCTACAGCTGACTTTTTCTTGAACCAGAGACAGGGCTAGCTGACCTCCCACAGGTCCTGTGTGATTCTGATCTTAAATATTATATAACTATAGAATTTGCTACAGTAGACAATCACATAATTATCAGTCTCTAGCTGTGAATTTCTGCTAAATAGTTGCTGCAATAGCATTTAAATTCCTGTGAAGCTTAGACTTTTGGAATAAATTTGTGTAAAGCTGGAAGTGCAGTGCCCCACTGTCTCCTTTTCACTTGACTGTAAATTATAAAATTTTCATGATGTAGCTTTATTGGCTGAGAATTTAAGTAATTATTTATTACCTTGCTCTCAGCTAACTTCAATATCACAGCTGTACTCCTATCCTAGATACAGCTGTGCTATGTTGAAAACTACTCCTTTGGAGAAAGGGTCAGTATTCCAACAGATAAGCCCCTTGGGTTGCTTTGTGTATGCAAAAGAGTTCTGCTATGATATTTTACTGCTGCAGGATACTAATGTTACTGTTGTGTAGTGGGAAAAACTGACAAAAGATATGTCTATACAGTCAGGTTGAGAGACTTGGATTATTTGGTTATATACAGCAATGAAGGACTATCACAATTCTGTGTCCACCTTGGAAATGTTCTCAAAACCAATTGAAATTTTTGGATGAGAACAGATGTGACATTTCTTATTATACCTGATGGATCTAATCAAATTTTCCCTGATATGGAACACAGTAAAGAATTTTTCTCTCCATAACATCTGTGGAATGATTCTTTTGAATCTTTTGGGGATATTTAAATGAAAGGGACTGTACTTCAACCATTACAGTAAAATAAAATCAGTACTATCAATGTAAGCTTCATCAGTTGATTTTAAAATGAAGTAAATTTACAATAGATAAATCAGTAAAGTTAATGAAGTCTATAAAACAGAATCTATATCAGTGTGAGCTCATCAGTAGTAAAGGGCTAGTACTATTTCTGCTTCCTGGTTGGATGATGTAGGTGTATAGTATCAGTGGATAAACATCTCTAGTAAATAGGCAGAAACATCTGTAGTATATAGTGAGAATTTGCAGCCATTGTGCCTTTGTGAGGTAGGGACTAGTAAATACAGTTGTGTGCATCATCTTCATTTTAAGAATGAAAGTGTTTTCAGAAAAGTAAGGAAACGTGTTTGAACATAGCAAATTTAAGAGGTTAAGAGCTTAAACTTAGCTATAAGAGTATATAGCTACTGCCTGAACTGTGCCTCCATCCTAAAATATAGTATTGCAGGAATCCTACAAACTCACCAATATTTGAAGTTCCTAAGAAGTAGATTTATGGGTTTGGTGCCAAGCTGCCCACTGAATCATGATGTGTATTTCCTATGTAGATAGTACAGTACCAAGAGATACAGTCTACACAATTACAGGTTGTCCTGAGAAAGCCACTGCTGTGTGCTATAGCACTGATTCATAGCTAAGTTCCTGTATAACAGATGTGACAGAGAAGCAAGTAACTCTTCTCAGCAACAAGATATCTTTAACACCTTTTTAATGAAAGATTTTTCTGGGTCCCTTCTCAACCTCCAATTAAATTCATTCTGAAGCCACTTGGATTTCATTCTATTATCAAAATCTACCTAATGTAAGCAATATCAAAATAAAATGGTAGAAAAACTATAGATGTAGTAACTGTGAAATAAGGCTTGATAGCTTACAAGTCAGGAAGCCTGGTTGTAATACCAGTTTTGTCACTTATTTCTGATGACAAACTGTCCTGTTTGTGTGTTTTATCATATTTGGATTTGTGTTTTAATTTTCTTAGAAAAATACAAGTGTGAGAGAGCAATAGTTCATTCTCTAGTCAAAGTGAAATACTGAAGGTATTTTATGATTTTCATTGTCCAGGACTGTCCAGGAGATAAAATATTTAATTTAACTGGGGATATTTTGGTTCATTAGGTCAAAATTTGGAGTAGAAGTCTTATTATTTGTAGGCTGCTTCCCGAATTAAACCATTTTATAATTTGAAGCAAAACATTTTACTAATGCTGGGCATACGACTGCACACATACGATAGATGTAGAATTATGGTTACTCTATGCACTGGCTGTTGCATGGAATCTGTGGTCTATGCAATGGCTGTTGCACAGAATGTGTGATAACCCTGTGCCCTTTTTCACTTAACCCCTTCAGGAGTGACACTGATACTCTTTTCATCACCTGACATAAGTATATGACTTGGAATACATCTTCTCTTCCTTCCTCATTTATATGGGAACTTTGCACATTCCTGTTATATGAATTTCACACATTTCAGAAACATTTTCTTTTTTTGTGGAAAGAGTTTGCGCACCTGGAACAATTGTGAGTTTTATATTAAAACCTAATCCCTTTTAAAGATATACCCATTGATTATGTGTTTAAAACAAACAAACAGGCAACAACAACAACAACAAAACGGATTGGAAGAGGGAGAGCAAGAAAATAAGACCCAAACACTCCAAAAATCTCTTAATGAGTGTGCAGGCATCAACAAGGAAAGATTAAACTGTCTGCCTAATGTCTCTGGCTGTCAAAACCCCACTTTTTTGATAACTCACTGTTTCCTTTTCATACTTCTAAGTACTTTTAAGTTGTGTGTTGCACTGGCTTGCATACAAAAAAAAAAAAAACAACAATTGTTTAAACTTTACAACTAAAAATATTTTTGCATTTAAAACGTTTGCCAAGCTAATCCCAGTATGTAAGAGAGCTGTTCTGAGGCAGTATTCACACAGAGCAGGCAGCAATCAGTGCAATCAGATAAAATTATGCTCTAAATCTTTGATTGCATCTGTGTCCCAGAAATGAAGGGAATTTTAATTCTTGAAAAAAATAAACATAAGACTAAAAGACCTATTTTGTATTGATGCTACCCAGGCAAATTAAAAGCAATTGACAATTTATTCTCTCTTACCTTTTACCTACTGTTACAAGGGACTCTTTGAATTAAAAATATGCATCTCGCTTCCCTATTTTTTCCAGTAGTTTTGACTTTTTTTTTCATTATCATTATTTCAGCGCAGATTTGATATTTTTCACTTTTACAATACTTTTGCTTTACTAAAGCCAGCATTGTTCACGGTGGTTCTTCTATGTAAGTGTTGCTTCAGAGACATTTCCCAGTAACAGTTGTAGAGAGAGATTGTTTGGGGTGCAGAAGACCAGTCCCCAGTACTATTCTGTTGCTTCACATACTGATTGTTAGTGTTCTTGTGTACAATGCAGAATAATGGTAACTTTCAAAAGGTATACTTGCATCTGGTTTTCTGACCTAGAAATAGATTTTTCACAAACCCCATTCATAAATCATTGAAAAGTACCCGGGATCCACGGTGAAATTGATGTTCTTAATTCACTAAGAATGGGAATACGCTGTAGGCTACACTAAATTTCATTTCTTGGACAATGGTGTCTGTTTTCAAATACCCCACGTATACTCTTAGTGACCTCTACTCTATTTGCCAGACATCATCCCATGAGGCGTCACTGCTTAAAATCAAGTGCTATAGATCTATGACAGCAAAATGGATTTGAATTTAAGCTTAGATAACTGTCTGCATGGTTCTGGCTCATGCTTGAAACCATTAGATCTATGAGCAGCTTTTCTCTGAACTTTTCCTGTTTCCTTTTATTTTGTTTGATTATTTATTTACTTATCTATTTACTTTTTTACTTTTGAGGTAGTGGAAAAGAGCTGCTTTTCCCAAATGTTTAGTTTGTAATGAAGGCGTTTTTGAAGACACAAAGCTAGCTGAGTGAGCACTGTCATAGTTTATATTTGAGTATACTTTCCTAACTTGTACGTGTATGATACTGCGACATTTTCGTAACATTTCTTTTCCAAGAAAAAAAAAATTGAGGACCGCAAAAAATGCAGTAAAAGGAGAGAAACAATTGCATTCCAATCTGATTTGATTGTTCTCACTGTTATGAATCTGCTTCTCAGTAATTAACTGCTAAGAAAGGTCCTAATCTTTTAATTAATGTATGTGTGTATTCCAAAGTTAAATGCTGCCTCTGCTTGTGCATATGGCCATCTCCACTGTGAACTGCTATTCTCTACTTTCAGTGGAAAAACACTGAATAACTCTACAGGAATTTAAATGTCTCTGTGTAAAATAGTTACCTATTCTGACAGAGAGGAATGTAAAACTAATTATTCATGTCCTGTGAGTGGCTGAGATGAATGGGAAGCAGCAGATCCTGAAACTGTTTCTGATATCCGAGAAGGGAGGTCTTAGGGATCAGTTGACTTTTTACTTAGCTCTAGTTTGCTAACTTGCAAACCTGATGTGAGCTGAGGTTTAGACTTCCTAACACTGTCTAGGTGTGTACCCTGCGAATCATGGCCTTCTGATCATTCTTGAAGAATAATTTCAGCACATCACTCTCCCTTACCATGTGACAGGAAAGCTGCTCTCTACAAAGTTGTATTCTTTGTCTTACAAAGGAAATCTCCAGTAGAAATTCTTTTATCCTATGTCAATGTTGACTTTAGGTTTCTTTTCTGTAGAGCACATAAAGGGGTATGACTTAAGCTAGTTAAAAAGAAAAAAGATTAAATCTTAGCAGTATGGTATTAATTACAAGAAATATATTTATAGTTCACTATCCATTTTTGTACGACTTGCTGCCTTATTTCTTCACCAAGTTTAGTAAGCAGATTTTTTCTAAATAATTATTTTTAAATTGTATACGAGACTATTAACCATAGGTCTTCTGAAACCTTGCTAACTGGACAGACAGACTCTAAACTACAGTAATGGTATGGATGCAACACCTAATCAGTGGTTGTATTCACCCTAATTTTTGGTTTCTTATAGTCCTATAGAACAGGAACAATGAGAATATTTGACTGTTACAAAACATTCTCCATCTCTATCTCTATCTTCTTCTATAATTTCATAATTTTACTGTTTTAACTCCTGAGTAGTATGGGAAACAATAGGACAATAAAACACAAGTGCTTAATTCTCACAGTCAGTTCTGCTTAATAGCTGATACTTGAGTGAAAGTAACAAACTTCAAGCTGGGAGGATTTGCATATAAGCCATGGCAGATTTTTCTTGTTTTCTTTAGTAATTTGGTCATTTTCCACTGCATGGACTAAATAATTGCTTGCAATTGATAATGCCTATTTATCATGTATTTTAGTCCCTTGTGCTCCCATTCTGCTACTGCTGGAGTTTCAGGAAGGTCTAGCATCTTTGCTCCCTGGAACAAAGACAAAAGGTTAAACACCTATATTTTTAAATTATGCTTAATACTTAGATGTTTTCAAATATATACAGATAAGTAAGACATACTCTTGCAATGGTTTAGGGCCAAGCCAACATCATATATTTAACACTATAAGAAGAGATGCATGCAATTATCATTTTATCATAGAATCATAGAATGGCCTGGGTTGGAAAGGACCTCAAAGATCATCATGTTTCAACCCCCTGCCATGGACAGGGTCACCAATTACTAGAGCAGGCTGCCCAGAGCCACATCCAGTCTTGCCCTGAATTCCTCCAGGGATGGGGCATCCATAACCTCTCTGGGCAACCTGTTCCAGTGCACATCATCACCCTGAGTGAAAAACTTCCTCCAAACATCTAACCTAAATCTCCTAGATGTTAGTTTAAAACCATTCCCCCTTGTCCTATCACTATCAACCCATGCAAACAGCTGTTCCCCCTCCAGTTTATACACTCCCTTCAAGTACGGGAAGGCCACAATGAGGTCTCCCCAGGGCCTTCTCTTCCCCAAGCTATACATATCCTCTGCCCTTATCCAAGAGAAGAGTCCAATACTATGTGAACATTTTCTCTCCACATATTTTACAATATCAGGACACATGGAACACTTCTCAAATAACTGAACCAAGGCATATGCTTATCCTTTCAAGTGAGTGAAAACTTTTTCCTTATTTCAGTGGCACAAGAATTTCTCTGCAGAATTTCTTCTCCCAGCTGTCCCAAGGAAGTAGGAGCTTCCTCTTCTTTAACCTTGTGCATATGGCACTTCATTGCTGTTTTTGAATGAGTAGTTAATGCGAGGCATTCATTTCCCACAAGGCAGCCAATATGTGAGTCTGAAGATGAAACAACATCGCTCTTTGAAGTGAATTTAATAATAGGATATGATGTTCTGTTTTTAAAGCATCCTTGTTTTATTACAGTAATAAAAATAAGCTCTCAGAAGAATAATTCTGCATCACTTTATGGAACATGAAAGCTGTGTGCTATATTTTTTCCTCTATTTAAAGACTGTCTTCATCAGACTCTAAATCAGCTGTCATCTGAGCATCCTTCAGTTAGCATTCTTGGTAACTGAAAGCCTCACAAATCCATGTAAGCTCAGTACTGGCCTATACAGGACTTCATTTCCCAGCTATTATATAAGGGAGTCTCAGTTACTTGCTGTTGCTGCTGAGCCAGTTACCGAATTGTATTATCTTCAGCTTTTATTTTACTAATCCTGTCTTTGCCCCTTATCTTTTCTAGCCCTGATCTGCCTTCTCAACTGCTGCATCATATTCTACAAATTAGCTTAGTTCTTAACTTTATCCTTGTTCCCGATCTTTGTTTTGCTCATGCTGATCCTGATTTCTCTTTTGTAACAGCTTTCTTAGCTTTGCTTTTGTCACATCTGCTTCTAGCTGTGCACTATCTGTGGACATTTCTGTCATTTCTGTTTCTGAAACAGAAAGTTCTGCTTGCCATCAAACCTTCTGCATGTGGATATCTATTTTTTTCTACCTTAGCCAGACCTCTCATCACTTTTTCACTCTCCTGCTTGACTTTTTGTCTTTTTTTTTCTTTTCTGATATGGCCACAGTTTACTCCACCTTCTCCAAAATCCAGGTTGGACCCCACTGATAAAGGAAATTGAACAAATCTGAGTGGTGAAGAACTGTTTATATGCACATATGTATTCATTATCTGGATATTCTCCAGATCTTCTTTAGGCCTTTTGTGCATTCATAAGAACAAACCCATAAGCATTTTCATTATTTCTTCTATAGTTTTTTTCAGGCCCAGCAGGACCTGTACAAAAGAACCTTTTAATTTGGATGAGATCTCAGGCATCATCTGTCCACTTCAAACCTTGCTTTAGATAAAAATTAAGAGCAAAGTCTAATTCTGCCAATGTGGGGATATATTCCAGGTTATCAAATTCCAGTCTTCTCAGGATTAACTGTGGTTTGGTGAAAAAACAAAGAAGACTACCTTTGCAGTCTTAGTATCACTGAGGAAATTGATGGAAATGCATTGTTAACTATACTTGAGACACGTACAGATGCAGATAAGAGTTATTTTTCATATTAAATTGTAATGCAAATGGATTATGACCTTCATGGATTTTCTCTAAAAAAATAATAAAAAAAAAGGTGAGTGAGGGGGATGCTGTACTGTTGTCCTAGTATTCCTTATATATATATGTTTCATCCCTACATAGAAATATAACTGAATAGCCATAATATTTAAGCTGAGATTTATGATGTGCTTTTCAGGAAACTGAAGCAGCTTTTAGATTTTTATGTAAGAGCTGTTGTGTAGGTGATGAACTGGAATAAAATACTTCTGTTTAATCAAGATCGCCCAAGACATTTTCACTCCTGTATTGAGAAGCTTTGGATAGATATATTGTGACATGAAGAAAACAACCCTGCTCACCCTGAAAAAATACTGGAACAAATCCAGGAATTCCTTTATCTTAAGAAATAAAAATAATTAAAAAAAAATCCTTAAACATATAGTGCCTCAAATTAAGAGAACCTACAATAGAAATTGAACAATTTCTGAATCTGCTTTGAATATAGAGAAGTTAATCTCTTCCCATGAAAAGTCCTTCTTTTTTCTTGTCAGATAAAATTATCAAGATAATTGTATCTTGATGACTGGTAACTAGCCTACCACAGCTAGTGTAAAGTACATGAAAAGCTGTTTCTTTAAGTGTTTGATGTCAAGATGATTTCCATAGTGATTTACGCAATAGGCAGTAAATAAATTCTCTTGTCAAGTTAAAATAGGCATTTGAACCTTAGTAATGTAATTGTTACCACGTTCCTCCCACTTTTAAATTGCCATTAGGAAAGTAAATCAAGCAAAATAGTGGTGTGTCTTTATGCTAGAGTTCTCATTCATATGATCTCTTCTTTGAGGAGGGATAAGACTAACTCCTGAAAGAAAAATAAAGTAATGCAAAAGAGTTGGTGTTGCTTCAATCTGGCATAGTTAACATTATTTTGAAGGTGCTATAAACCTAATTCCTTACAAAATTACATATCTATTTTAGTGAAGTAGTGCTTTGCTAGAAAACAGTATGAATATAAAACCTTGCAATATTTCATCCAAACAAGAAAATAGAAGACTAACAGAGGACAAAGTGTTAAATGAGAGACATGGAGCTTTGATAGAGTTTAGCTATGTTTCCAAATGTAAATGGTTAAGGACTCCGCAAAGAGAAAAAAACTGAAAACAGAAGTATTCTTTTTGATACTTCCAATCAAACCAGGACTGGTTAGTCATTCTTAGGTGCATGGTTTAATTCATGACATCGTTATTTATTTTATTTTTTTTTAATTAGATGGGAAATTAGTTCCTTGGGTAGATTTTAGTAGAGTTTTTTTTTATAGCTTTGTGCTATGTAGAGCTCAGGTCATAAGAAGGTTAAGTCAGCTGCAGAATCACTTGAGTTGAGCCTCTATTGTCAAGGAACAGCCTTTGTATATATACATACATACATATATACACATATACTCTTTCATAACTAGGCAGACAATTAATAAAATATCCTTAATGTGAATGTTGAAAACCTTCACGTTTAGAACATAGAAAACCAAACTGGAGAGTCACGAACAAAAGCGACACATCAGTTAGGTGCTTAGTTCAGTTTGGAAACAGTCATTCTGTGGGTCTGAAGTGTAATTATTTCCCATTAAGATTTTTGAAGAAGAGTAAATAAAGGATAAATTAAATAGGCCTCTAAATTTGCTCTTCTTATAGATTTCTGCTTTAAACATGATGTGGAAAAGTACCTGTTTGTAATAATTTAGAAGGGAAATATCCAATCAAACAAGTCATAGTACTTTAATTGCTTCAGAAGTAGTGCCTCCTATTTATTTCTACACAAACTACAACGGATACAGAGACCACAATGACACTATTTGGTAGAGAAAATTCTTAGCTACAAAATGCCATTTTTCAAAAGCCACCACTGTTAGCCGTGCATTTTTCCTAGTGATGAACAAAAGCCTGCATGCCATGCTCATTAGTCTGCACCAGCAGAGGTGACCCGCTGTCAGTGTCACCACTGCTGAAATGCAGCACTTACTGCCTCACTGTTCTCACATCCACTGTTCGTGCTCCATCAACATTTAACAACTGTCAGTGAATGTCAATGGGTGCCATTTTTTCCACGAAGAAGAGTTCAGTGACACACCTTTGCTTCACCCATGCTTCCATGTCAGATGCTATTTTGTCAGTGTCCCCCTGCTGGCATCTGACCCGAGGCAACAGCATATAATAGAATATTGGCAGGAAGGTTCAACTTCTACTGCCGTACCACCACTGTCTGCCTCTGACATTGTGGACCTACATACTAAAACAGGAGGCACTACTTTCAGAGCAGCATTGTTGTCATAGGATAGCTTTTAAATGTAATTATGAAATCAATTCATGAAGTAATCTGCATTATTTTACCTGATTTACTGGGCTGTACAAAGTAAAAGCTCTTGAACTACAAAATTCAACTTTCTGTTCAAGTTGGTGGGCAATCTATTGTAGAAATTTCTGTGAACGGCAACTAGTTATAAAATTTTGAATTTTTAGAACTTTAAGAAAGTTATTTTGTGAAATTATGGGTTTGGGAACCCTGAAAGAAAAACAATACGCAGGACAGATTGATACAGTTACTGTGTTTACAAAATCAACTATAAAGTACAAAGCAGAGTGGAAAGGTCTGCAGAAAGGCTGAAAAATATGAGTGTAGCCATTCAAGTAACAGATCTATATTTACCTTAACAAATATTGGTATAAATAAAGCCTGCTATGCCAGTTAACAGTATTTATAAAAGTACTCTTACCTCTGTCTTTTAAGTTCAGAGTTGTTTTTTTTAAAATTATTTTATTATTTTATTTTGTTAAAAGCTGTAATTTAATTAAAAACCCAAATTACTGATGGAAATTTCTGTAGGTTTTATGTGGTAACTACATGTTTAAGTTTCTAGCCTTTGAACTAAATTCAGTTGTTTCTGCCTGTTATACAAAAAAAAAAAATCTAGTTAAGATGGTGGATTATGCTTTGTACTTAGGAGGAGAAGCTGCTAGTAATGTACACAAAGCTCTTTTTTCAGTAACAAAGGGGGCAAATTCTGCGACTATCCCTCAATCTGAAAAATGCTGTTTCTCCAGCACAGTATTTAATATGTTTGCACACTGTAATACAAAAGCTAATGCTTGACTGAGGCTGGAAGGGATGATTTAGCAACTAATCACCCTGAGGTACAGGATTTTCCGACCAGCAGGAGCAGCGTTAGTTCCATTTCTGCAAGAGGCATTTGTAAAGGAATGGGATTCTGATGGGTATTGGATTTGTGTGCAAATCCAGAGCTGGTAACAGTAGCTGCATTTCATGTAACTGGGGCTATGTTTTTCCTGTGGAAATAATCTATGAGTTCAGGCCTGAATTTTCTTCCTCCATTTTCTTCTTTGTTTCTTTATACTTAAAAAATCTTTAAAAAAAAAGTCTTTTCTGAAAAGCATTTTCTTTTTTATTTCTCTTTCATCTTTTTGTCCTTTTTGTTCTTTTTTTCTTTAACAAAGTGACAGCATAATTTCAGGCAAAATTTTAACAGCAGGAATGCTTGGATTTAAATGAGTCATTATTGATCACTTTTTTTTCCAGTCCCTCTTTGTGGCAAGGTTTTAACAGCAGGAATGCTTGGAACAAGCTGCTGTCATTATTGATCAGTTTTTTTACCACTGCTTCCTAGTATTTGCTATGCTTCTCAGAAATTATATCTGTTCTCTGTCCTCCAGCAGATGTACTTTTGGGTAGCTTCTTCAAAAGGAGGGAAAAAAAAAACTTCTACGGGAGTACAGATCAAATAAATATTTGACGAGATATTTATATTTCCCTAATTTGCAATGAGGTCCAACATTATTTAATCAGACTATTTACAGAACAGCGAATTTCAACACTAGACCAGGACTGGGCCTAAATGTCCATTTAAAAAAGAGAAGTTTCAGGCATGGTAATTCATGTCCTTGTTAAGAGTTGAAATCTTGGTCTATTTTATATACTGTTTTGCTTCTCTCTAAGTCAGCATCACTGTTAAAAATTCAAGATCTAGTCATTTTTTTTTCTGATTACAGATTTAAATTGCAAATTGGCTCATTCTGCTTTTATTCTAAATTTAAATAACTGGGATGCAGTAGTGCAACTCAGATGTGGGGAAAATGACCTAATCTAGGTGTTCCTGATCTAGCAGAGGGATTGGACTAGGTTTCTTTCCAGGTCACTTCCAATTTCTGACATTCTGTAATTCTGTGTGATTCTGTGATTATTACTTACTTTTTTTTTTTTTTAATATGAATTTATTATGCACTCCACTTTCTTTATTGTTACTTTTTAATATAGATTGTCTGTCTATGAACTTTAGGGATTTTACTGCCTCTCCTTTTCCTGCTCATTAAGGTACAAGTCTATAAATGTACTTATTCTTACAGAGACCAATTGTAGAGGTTTAGCTCCCAGAATTGAAATCCCACACCTAGATAAGGCAACTGCATTTTCTGGTATATTCAGGGAGCTGAACACATAGGACCAGAATTTAAAATAGCTAAATGATGCCTGGTCTGAAGGTCTGGTGTTTGTAAAACAGCAATAGGAAATGTGGGAAATGTAGTTAGGCCTGAATTAGGAACATTCATGATGTCAGAATTCACTGCATGAATGAGAGTTTTCCTGCATTCTCTTTCTATGCTGAAAAAACAGTGTATCCTATATTTTATAGGTGATGGTTGTTAAAGAATTTACCCAAAATGGGAGGAATCAATGCTTACTGTTGCCAGAAGTCAGAGCCAGTTTTCTCATCTTCATGGAGAAGTTCCAATCTGCAAACTGAAGATAACTTTTCTTGTGTTATGTCTGCCTGAAGCTAAGATTCAGTGCTGAAGCCATGACAGTTCCTGAGGTCAGAGATAAGAGAGGGGATTCACTAGTGGAGGGCAATGGACCAAGAATCTTCAAAGCTTAGGCAGAGCAGGACACTGAGCCTGGGTTTTTCTCCTTCCAGGCTAAGAACTATCTAAAGTTATTATATTAAAAAATAACCACCAACCNAAATTTTTTATTTAAAAAAAAACCCCCACCCCCCCCCCCCCCAAAAAAAAATAAAACTCTCAGCACTATCGCCACAGCAAGACAGTGGCTTTCATTAGAAAATTGTCATTAGCTACAGTGTCTTATGCTAAACCCAACATGTCAAAGGCTGCTTAAAGGGAATTCCTTGGGTCTTAATGCACAGAAGTCCCTAGTTTGTGGTTTTCAAATATAGTTGGATATACTGAGAGTGAACCTTGACAGACACAGGAGGGAAAAGTTTTGCACTAGTGCAATGTTGTCAGGACTATCACAATTTATAAAATGAGCTTGTACAGTTTAAACTAGGCAGAAAAGCACTGGAATTTGTTATTGGTACCTGTATTCTTCATCAGACACTGGTATTTCACTGAGCATTAGGAATGTTGGCTTCAGACTGAGGTCAGTATTTCTTTAGGAACTTCATTCCTAGGTCAAAATTTGTCTCCTTCGTCAAAGTTGTTAATACAAGGTGAGAGAGATTCAAATCTCAGGTAGTCCAAATTTTCTTTACCTTAACTTTTTTCTGATATGTATGATTTACATATGTTGAAACATCTTCATGGGCTTTTGAGCCACTTCTGCAATACGAGAATTATTAATTCTCATTTAAGAGAAGGAAATGATTTCTTAACAGTATTTTATGCCATTTTTTGTTAAATAACTCTAGGAGTCAACAGTTTGTATGGAAGAGGTGACTCCAACCTAATCATTGTCATTCATTTTAGGTAATAGTAATGAATTAATGGCTTATTTTACCTTGAAGTTACTAGATAATTCTTATAACGTAGGATTCTCTAAACACAGTGTTAAAGATTGTGCAAATTATTTTGCTGGATCTAATGTTCCACATCATACAGAACTGTCAGAATTCCAGAGATAACAGTATTTCCTAGATTTTAAGAGAGAAAGTGCAATTACATATCTATGTAATACTTCTGCAAAAACAAGATATAGTGTATTAATAAGATAAATTGACACAAATTGCAGGAAAATGTTTTAAACAGTCAAATAAATATTACCTATATTCGCAGGTGGTATTAATTACAAGGAATAGAATACTTCTCCTAACTATCTTCATCAAATAAGGCTGTCAATCCTGTGTTAAACTGCACATTGGCTGCATAGTTTGAATGATCTTACTTATATTAATGTAATTGCCTTCTGAAAGAATTCAGGAGGAGTTGGGATTCATATGCAATTTACAGTTAGTTTAGTTTCAGACTGCCACTTCATATTACTCACAATACACACCTTTGCATAGGAGATATCTGAGAGGATAACTGCTTTTTGTTTGATTCTGTTCTGTGATTCTGTGGATAAACAAATGGACAAACTGTCATACTAGTAAGCAGAAGCTAATCACAGCCTGGTGTTCTGAGGTGCAGAGCTTTTCTCCTTTAGCGCAGTGGCATTTGGTGTACAATCAATTTTACAGTAGCCAAGTGTTGCTATCCAAACTGACAAGTTCTGGATTATCATACATGAGCAGTGGCTGCCAGCACCAACAGTGAAAAGTGAAATCGAATGAAGAAGTTCCTCCATAACTGGAAGTCTGAGATAATAGACTGGAACTGAACAAGGAAACCTCTGCAGTCGGAAGTGTAACTTCCTCTTGTGTATAGCAGTAGAATTCACACTGCAACACCTCCACATTACTGCGCAGTTACTGGTTATATTCTGAAGGGAAAGTTTATTATTTTGAGTTTTTCAATCTTCAGCAGTTTGTGTAAATGTTTCTTTCAATTTTCATTTAAATTCGTAGTACTTTAAAACTCTGCAGCAGATCTGATTCTTGATGGAAATAGGAAATTAATGTAGTTAAAACATAGAGACACACAAATGTAGCACTGCAATACAACACTGGGTACCTGGAACTCCAGTGTAGGCACAGAAATGAATCTTGACTTTCATAAATTTGGAGAATCTGTAACTTCCATCAGAGTTACTGGACACTTTTACCGGCATAAAAGAAAATGTACAAAACAAACCATGACAATGCAGCCATCTTAGCTAAAATAGTGTGTTGTTACAAGTCATATTTCATAATGCTGAAGATTAGAAGGGAAAAAATTGGGAGAAAAATTCTGTGTTTCGCACATTAATTTGTTGTCTCTTCTTACAAGTAAAGGTCACTTTGAAACCTGAGGCACATTTCAGTGTTTTGAAGACTGCGTATAATACCCAGGTTTAAGCGCCGAGCTCTGTCATCTTGTGAAATTGCTCTCATTGATAACAGATATTTGGAAAGGGTTGTTTCCACCCCAAATCAGCATCCGGTAAATTTAGCAAAATCAACAACTTCTCTTTGGGGTATGTGCTATGGACTGAAACAGGAACCTGCTAGAGCTTATAAGGAGCTGACTAAGAAATAATTCTGGCTAATTATCCTCCTCCCCTTCCTTCTGAAGCAGCAGTCTTTGAACAGTGGTTTACTTTGGTGGTTTACTCAGAACCTGGACTGATGGCTGTGGGTGGGTCTCACCTATCTCAAAGGGGGAAACAGATCCTAGTCCAGAAGCTGTCTGGGCTCATTGAGAGGTCTTTAAACTAGGTATGAAAAGGGAAGAGGTTAAAACAAGGCTTCCTAAAGATGGGTCTGGGGGAATGTTGACTGGGTTGAGGGTGAAGGAAATGGTTCTGCTGAAGTGCATCTACACCAGTGCATGTAGCATGGGCAGCAAACAGGAAAAGCTGGAAGCCATCATGTGATAGACAAACTATGACTTAGCTGCCACTACTGAAGCATAATAGGATTGTTCCCATGACTGGAGTACTGCAGCAGATGGCTATAAGCTCTTCATAAGTGGTAGACAAGAGAGTCAGTGGTATGGCTTTCTGTGTTATAGTGTTTAAATGCTGAGCTTGGGGCTGGGAATTACAAGGATGAGTCTCTGTGGGCAAACAAGGCTGACATCCTGATAGGGGTATTTTGTAGTCTGCCTAACCAAGAGGAAGAGACAGACAATGTGCTCTGTGAGCAGCTGTCAGAAGTTGCATGATTACCAGCCCTTCTCATGGAGGACTTCAACTTCTCTGATATATACTGGAAATAAAATGCTGAGCAGAAGAAGCCATCTAGGAGGTTTCTAAAGTGAGTGGAAGAACTTCCTGATGCAGCTGGTAAGAGATTCTACCAGGGGAGATGTCATGCTAGACCTGTAGATCACGAACAGAGAAGGACTGGTGAGAACTGCGGAGATCAGGAGCTGTCTTGGGCAGAGTGACCATGAAATGATAGAGGGTTCCTGCTTTAGCAGGAGAGTTGGATTCTATGATCTCTTGAGGTCTCTTCCAACCCCTGCAATTTTGTGATTCTATAAATGCTGAGTTCTTGATTCCTGGTGAAATCAGGAGGGGGTCAGCAAAACTGCTGCCTTAGACTCCCTAAGACTTCAAACTATTCAGCACGCTGTTAAAGAAGGTCTTTTGGGTTTCAGTCCTGAAGGGTAAATATGTCTATGAAGGATGGATGCTCCTTAAGAAGGATATCTTATAGGCACTGTAGCAGAATGTCCCCATGTACCTTAAGATTAGCTGGAGGGGAAGAAGACCAGCATGGATGAACAGGGAACTTTTTCTGAGGCTCCAGAAGAAGAGGAGTTTACCTCCTGTAGAAGAAACGTGCAACTCAGGGAGAGTACAGAGAATTTGTTTGGATATGCATGGAGAAAATTAGAAAGGCAAAAGCCAAGCTTGAGTTCACCTGGCCACTGTAAGAGAACAAAAAAGTTTTTTGCAATTATATTAACAGGAGGGCTAAGGAGATTCTCCATCCTTTACTGGATGCATCAAGAAACAATGAGGATAAGGTTCTTATTGAGCTTGACTTCAGTACAAGGGAAAGTTATGGAACAGATCATCTTGAGTGATATCACACAGCATGCTCAGAGCAACCAGGGGGTCAGGCTTAGGCAGCACAAGTTCAGGAAAGGCAGGTCCTGCTTGACCAATCTGATCTCCTTCTATAATCTAGTGACCTGCCTCGTGGATGAAAGAAAGGCTGTCAATGTAGTCTACCTAGATTCAGCAAAGATTTTGACACTGTCTCTCAGATTATTTGCTTGAAGAAGCTGTCAGCCTGTGTGTACCTGGACTGGTAAGCTTTGCTGGGTAAAGAACTGTCTGCCAGGCCAGACCCAGAGAGGTGATGAATGGAATTAAATCCAGTTGTCAACCAGTCACAAACTGTATTCTGCAGGGGTCATTATTGGAGCCAGTCCTGTTTAGAATCTTTATTTATGGCCTGGTTGAGGGTATTGAGTGCAACCTCAGTAAATGTGCAGATGACACCAAGCTGGGAGAAAATGTCAATCTTCCAGGGGGTAGAAGGCCCTACAGAGGGATCTGTTCAGGCTGGATTGCTGGGATGAGGTCAGTGGGATGAAGTTCAACAAGACTAAGTGCCAGGTCCTCTACTTGGGCCACAACAACCCCTGTCAACGCTACAAGCTTGGGGCAGAATGGCTGGAAGACTGTATGGAAGAAATGGACCTGAGGGAGTTGGNGAATGGCTGGAAGACTGTATGGAAGAAATGGACCTGAGGGAGTTGGTTGACACTTGACTGAGCATGAACCAGCAGTGTGCCCAAGCATCCTGTCTTTTATTGGAAATAATGTTGCCAGCAGGAGCAGTGAAGGAATCATCCTTGTATACTCAGCACTGCTGAGGCTGCACCTCAAGTACTGTGCTCAGTTTTGGGCCTCTCACTACAAGAAGGACATTGAGGCTCTGTAGTATGACCAGAGAAGGGCAATGAAGCTGGTAAGGGGCCTGGAGCACAAGTGTTATGAGGAGTGGCTGAGGAAATGGGGAAACTGAGGCACATGGGAGATGTTATTGCTACCTATAATGACCTGAAAGGAGGTAGTGTCAAGGTGGGAACCAGACTCTTCTCCAATGGAACTAGTAATAGGACTCAAGGTAATGGCCTCAAATTGCACAAGGGGAGATTTGAGTTGGATATTAGGAAAAAAACTTTTACTCAAAAAGGGTCAGTCACTGGTACAGGCTGCCCAGGGAGGTTGTTAAGTCACACTCCCTGGAGGTGTCCAAGAAACATTTGGAAGTTGTACAAAGAAACATAGTTTAGTGGGGAAATATTGGTGGTAGGTGGGTGATTGGATTGGATGATCTTGGAGGTCTTTTCCAACTTTGGTGATTCTGTGATTCTGTAATATTAAATTATCAGAATTTGGACTTATTCCCCCCCCTCCCCCCAGTATATTTGAGGATAGGCCAGGAGAGAGCTCCTTTCTGGAATAAAATCCTCATTTTTATCTCTTTTTGTTCAAGTCTCCTCTTTTGCTGTCAGTCTTTCATGTCTGTCTCAGTGGCATTTTGTCAGCTGATGGATGATGATTCAATTATGTTTGTGCAGAAAGAGAACATGTCCCACAGCTTAATCAAATCAGGGTTGAAATAATTCTCATCTTTTATCTAAGATCAAACAATACATGGTCAAGAGTCTGATAATGCAATTTCCAGTTAACATGCTGGTCAATATTATATTCAATGAAAAGATTTCTGGGGCTTCTTTTCAGGTTCCAGCAGCCAAAGGCCAAGATTCCACACAGAGAATATACTTATCCACACCAACTGATGTCCTCTCCAGAGAAAGAGGCCTGGAGAGGCACAGTTAAGGAACCTGAATGATGTTAACTCAGCTTGGTACTTAAAAGATGTCCTATCAAGTGATTAAGTTGGATTTTGAAATTAATGGAGTCTAATTTGCTATTAGGACAAATTCCTTTGATTGGATATCTTTTACATTTGACTTTGTATTTTATTTTCTTCAGGAAATAATTATAGAATAGTATGTTTGCCTTTTTCATTCCTACTCCTGAGCTTAACTCTTCTGTAAAATGTTTTTCCTCTTTGTTTATGCTTGGTGAAATGTAAATATATATGGGAGTAATTATGATTAGATGCATTTTTTTCTCATCATGCTCTTATTAGGGAAGTCAGAATTCAGGGAGCATAGGCAAGATTTCAGAGTGTCACAATTTTGCTATAATTATCCATGATGTGAAGACATAATACTTAAAAAAATAGATTTACCAAATAAATCTTTGCATTGCAAAATTAATATTATATGTAATTATGGTCCTATTGTATACATATATGTTTATATCTGTACCTCTGTTCACAGAAATATGTAGCTGTGTGAATATATTGTTTAAAAGTAATGAAGACTGCTACATATTTGAAACCACTATTGTGTAATAGAGACTGGCAAAAAAAATAAAAATGAAATAGAGCTTTAGTAGAATATCATGGTTTCCAGGAAGCTGCATCTTTGTTTTAATGAATTTTTAAATTAAAGAAGAAATAGGATCATGTGTAAATTAAAGCAGAGTCCTGGTCATCAAATATCATCTAAATAGTAAGTGCTTCTCTACAGGCAGAAATGCCCTTTGAAAATTATCAAGACTGTTCTTGAACTATGTACAACCCCGGTGTCTGGTTTTGTAGTAGTTAGTGCTTTAATTTAACTCTGATTGCAATACTTGCTACAGTTTTCACTGCTGGTCATTTTTCTGCTTCCATTAGTCTGTATGTGTAGTACTATGCCTTTATGATGTGTTACAACAGAATAACTCTAATTACTGGAAAAATACCTGTAGTTTGAAAATCACTGCTGAAGCACTAATTATAGTACAACATATGTGGTTTAAATCTTACTGTTAAAAATTACTTATAACTTATGTTTTACTTCATTAAAATATTTGCATTGAGATCTTTCAAATAACCTGTGGCAATCAATTCTCCTGGTAATACATATAAGAATTCCCGAATGTTTCTGGAAAGAAAGGTGCATTTAAATCAGGCTTTTTACCTAAACACATCAAAATCTTTTCATATGTTTTTCTTTCGTAACTGATTTCAGAACGGGTAGAATTGTCCGTGTTATGATCAGCATAAATGTGTGATAAATGTTGTAGATTGTCTTACAGGCAGGCACTCATAAAGCTTTAAAATCTCTCCCTTCATGTGTTCAATTGTTGCTGATGCTTTGCTTGCCTGACCTTTTCTGAAATATACATACAGGAGGTAGGTAATATCCTTCTTATGAAATGACTTCTTTTCTTCATATATTGCATCCTTATTTTTTTTTAATTATTATT
>VXAB01002895.1:259-11631 GCA_013399175.1 Odontophorus gujanensis
CGAGGTCCAACAAAGAAACGTCGCCTCTTCCCGGGTCCGGGTTCTGGGACCCCCCGCGTCTACCGCCCCGGCGCAGCTGTAACGTCGCGGACACCCACGCCTGCAGAATAAAAACCGATCCAGAGCCGCTTCGTCTCCCCGAGCCTCTGTGGCCGCGCCCGTCGATGGGACAGCCGAGGTGGGGCACACGGGGACGCCGCTCACCCATTCCCCGTGGCAGTTCCGTTCGCGAAACCGCCTTCGGGCGCCCGTGTCCGTGGACGGTGCGGCGCAGTCGATCTCCCGAGACACGCTCCTCGGCCATAGCCAGGCCCTGGGCAGGGGGAGCCGCCGCCTCGTACCCTGCCCGAGCTCGTGGGCCCTTTCCCAGGCGAGGGGGAGCAAAGGGTCCCCGCACCATCCCGCCCCTAGTGCCGCCGGTCCCTGGGCGCTGCTTCCTTCGGAGCTCCGCGCGCGGCCCCGACGGCGCTCCCCGGGCCGGGCGGCATCAGCCGGGCTCCACCGAGGGACCACTCCGGGGGATCAGCCCCGAGGAATGGGCCCAGCCCGGCCGCCCCCGCGCCGCGGCCCCGCTCCCTCTTCCCTTTCATCTCTGCCCATCTCCACTCATCATCTCTTTTCTATTTTTAGCCGGTAGACTTAGGCCTTGGCGCCAGGCCGTTTAAGACCTGTCAAAGTCCTTCATATTTCCCTCATGTCACATGGACCTTTCGCTCCCTTCCCCGCGCCATGCGAGGGCCGTAATTTGGATCTGTGAGCTGGTGAGCAAATGCAATTTGCTCTTCTCCATCGCTGCGTTGTCTCCGTGACCCCAGCCAGCAGGACGGCTGGTGTCCTGTCCGGGGCACTTACACAAATTGCGGCTGATTGATGAAAAATAACAATTCTCCCAAGCAGCCGGGCCTCCTCCTTCCCCTCCTCCCGGCTCCTCCGGGCTGAGACGGCTCCGCGCCCCGGGCCGCTCCCCCCGATGGTGCTCCCCCCGACGGTGCGGGGCCGCCCCACGAACCGCCGCCGGCCGCCTCGGGAGGGGCTCTCGGGTAGAACCAAAAAGGGGTTTTCTCGTGCCGGGAGCGAGCCGTCGGGGCTCTCTTCCCGGCACAGATGAGGAGCGTTGTACCCCCGCGCCCCGAGGGGGCCGGGCAGCAGCGGCCGCTGTGCACCTTTTAGAGGTGAGAAAAGCCCCGGCCGGGAGAGGACCGGGTCCACTGCGGGGGATTTCTCATCCCGGGTGGGGGGACCGCCGGGGGCCGGGCTGAGCGGCTGTCCCTTACCGGACGTGGGGCACCAGATCCTTCTGCCTGAGCAGAGCGGAGCAATCCCGCAGGTGCGGGCTGAAAGTTCGTGGAAAGAGCCCTTCTCCCTCGGAGGAGCGGCCCCGATGCTCTCTGCCACGCTTCTCCCCCTCTGCCTGGAGAGGAGACGCTGGGGAAGCCCCCTCCCCGCGCTCGGGTGCCCGTCGAGGGGCGGCAGCGGCCCCGCAGGTGGGGCGGGGAGGGACAAAGCGCTCGCCTCGTCCCGGACTCCGTGGGATGCGCCTTTACGGATAGTGACGTCCGGCTACAGCCCCACCGCCTCCTCCCGCTGCGCGCCCCGTCCGTGCAGGGGGAGCCCCGGCACCCCCTTAGCTCCCCCCACCCTCGACCTGTTTAGATTTCTCTCCCAAATATTTCCCGTAATCCGGATTTCTGGAAAATAACCACACGCGGGCAGACGCAGCCGCGAACGCCGCTGAAGTTTATCCGGAGTTTGACCAACACATAAACACATCTCCGGGCCGCTCGGCGGGGCGGGCGGTGGGTGACCCCTGCCCGGCACCGGGGCTGCACCGCGCTCCGCCCTCGTTACCCCTGCGCTGCTTTGATCCGGAGCCCTCCGAGCTCCGCCGCTNAGGTGAGCGGAGCCCCGGCTTTTATCTGTGGTTTCCCGTGCAAAACCGACCCCGGGAGGGGGGAGAGGGAGCTGCGCTTCGAGGCCGGTTCATCTCTTAAATAAAAGAGATTAGCGAGCACCGTTATTTGATAAAATAATGCTGTTATGGCCGCCACCCCCTTCCCCTGCGGGATTAAAAGTGAGGATTTGAGGCCGTCCAACAGTCTGACCTGGATCGCTGCGGGAACAGCGGGGACGGGGCAGCCCCCGGGGTGAGCTGAAAAGGAACCAAAAAAGCCTCAGAACTGAGGGATGTGGGACAAGGGGCAGTGCTGTCCATCACACTGAGACCTGAGATTGGCAGTGGTGGGCAAAGGGGAGAACCACGGCCCCCCTGGCAGCTCACACCTCAGCTGGCCCTGTCCCCTCTACAGGGCACGGATCCTTCAGACCCCCAAACCCTCTGGGTTTGGGGTAAAAGTTGCAGCACAGAAGTGCAGCACTCCTGGGCTCACAACCCGGGCCCGCCCGCTTCAAACGGGATTTGGGGACGCATCCGGGATGGGGCTGAACCAGGAGGCAGCACCGCTGCTCTCCTGTCGCGTTTGTGATTGTTTTTCCTTTGCTCTCCGTTTTCTCCAGGACTGCAGAGCACTGAGGAAACAAAGGCAGCCCCAGGAAATAATGGTTGAGCTCTGTACCTGTCCTCACCCCAGTCTCTGTCGCTGGGACCCGGCACTGTGCGGACCCACCGTCCCTCATCGCTCTGATTTACATTTCCAAAGAGCAGCACTGCCCTGAGCCGCTCTGCATTTCCCCTCCACGCTGAAACCCTTTGCTCCGTCCGTTCGTCCTCCCCACTTGCCATCTGTCTCCCATCCTTCAAATCTCACCTTAAAAACAGTCCCTCTGGAGCCATTGCTCCCCATGGTGCTGCGTCTCACCCAGCACAGCCCTGACACTGCGACAAAGTGGAGTGGGATTGGAGCTGATGGTGGAATTAAGGGTCGGGGCTGCACTGCGGGGCCCACAGCCGTGCCCCAGAGCCGGGTCCTGTGATCCCATCGCACCCCTATGGCTGCAGGGAGGGGACACAGATGCTGCCCTCTTGGTTTTCCACTTGAACCCTCCGAGCTCATCACAGCGATCCTCTGTCCAAGTCCTTCCTGCAGCTGCTCTCCACGTGCCCCCCCAGCACAGGGTGGGGGGTACGGGGACACACGCAGTGCCTCCATCCTCACTTTGGGGTCCCCCAATCGCTTACTGTGCCCTCCCACACAGGGGCTGTGTGTGCTGGTATCCTCCTGGCACAGGGACGTGGTTGGCACCGGCCCCATCTTACGACCCTATAATAATACTGTAAATCCTCACTGGGAGGTAATGACACCCCATGAAAGGAGCAGCAGCCTGTGTTCGGAGCCAGGGCCGCTCCGTGACACCCATTTTAAAGAGATGTTTCGTCCCTTGTTTATAGATTAGGTTTTAACCTGACAACCTTTTAACATGGTGTTAAATTAGAAATTAACTTTGTCTGACCGCTCACCGTGTAATTGACCCACGGAGGGGCTGAGTGCGAGGCAATACTGAAGACACCTTTCAGGCAGCAAAGTTCCCAGAAGCACAGAGCCTTCTCCCTGGAGGAGGGCAGGGCTTTGATATTCATCAGAATGTGTGGTCAGGTGGCAGGATGGGCACAGAGGTTGGGGCTGCGGGGATGTGGTGGCAGGAGGAGATGGGGACAGGGACAGGTCCCCTGGGCACAGCGTGGGTTCCTACAGGACACTGTGCCCCATAAAGGGAAACAGAAATCCAGAGCAGGAGGTTCAGAGCTGGGACCAGCCCCCGGCAGCAGCACTGACCCAGTGCCATGGGGACAGGCAGGCACTGTCTGTGGTGACTCGTGGCTCTGAACCCTCTGAATCGCATCCTCTGCTTTCATGGGGTAAAGGCACTCCTGGTGTGAGCGAAACGAGGATGGGACAGCGCGGTGACAATGGGGCCGAGCCGCCCTCCTCCACCCTCAGTGATCCCCTTCACCCCTCACCCCACACTGTCCCAGTTGGTGCCTGGAGAGGCAGGGAGAGCCCGGGCAGGGCTGGCTGGCTTATTTCCCCCTTACACATCACCCCTCAATCATTTACTGTGTTAAAAACCCCCTCCCCTCCTTTTGTTCCTTTTAATTTTTTTTTTTTCCCTCTATTTAAATTGGGAAAAAAACTATATATCTAAAGTTTCATTTTCTGCTTTGTGCCGTCACAAAGACGCGGCCCCGGCCCCGCTGAGCCGCTAATTGCGAGCGCCCGAACGGTCGGGTTTAAAGTTACGCTTCGCAGCTGTGAAACATTAGGGCGAAGTGATTACAACCTACTGGAGGATACCGAACATTTTTACAATATCTCAGGAGCAGAAGAGAAAGACAACAGGAAATGGCGCAAACGTTCCTACCCCGAGCAGCAAAGGGCCAAGGAGAGCGGCGGGGAGAGGAACGGAGGAGAGACGGAGGCGAAATTCCCGACCTCGATTCCCGAAAGCTGAAGTCGACTTTTAATAGGAGAGCTCCACTTTATGTGCAGTGATATACAGTCTGCCCCGCTCCATTCGAGGCGTTCCCCGCCCTTTGATGTCGGCAGGAGGCCGCTGCTCACACCGCTGCAAGCAGCTCAAGGCCCCGCGGGTCTGGGCCAGGAGGAGTTTCCTATCGAGGCACTGCAGACCCTCACCCACACTGCTGCCAGGGGCTGTGCTCAGCTGAAGCCCCGTGTGTCTCTCGCTGGGCATCGCATCTGCGAGCTGCAAACCTCCATCAGTAGGAAGCTGGGGCTGTGGGTCCCTCAGACCGCAGCCTCACCCGGAGCTGACTGCTCCCAGGGAAGGCACCATCCAGGCCCTGCTCAGAGTGCAGTGTTGGGAGCATGCTGAACCAGAGCGTGCTTATTGCCACTACAAGCCTGCTGGGCTCAGTTCTTTGCTGTGTCACCTGTGGCAGCATCGCACCGGACTGAAACAGCCACGTCACCACGGTGCCGAGCTAGCTCCTGTTCTTTCTAAGCTCTCTTCACCCTTTGGCCATGGGCAGCAGGGAATGTAGGACATTCTTTTCAACGAACCAGACTGAAAATATTTTGGTACAGCCCCGGTTTGTAGTTCTTTTCTTTCTTTTTTTCCCCCTTTAAACAAAACATCCCGACTCAAAGGAGCTTCTCGCGGGCCGGGAATTTCCACATGGCCTTATTGCAGCACTTATAAAAAGTGATTTAATGCCTGCCAACAACAAATACATTTCCAGTGACACCACTCGGCCGCCCGTGTGCTCACAAAGGACACGGCCGTGCAGAGCAGCAGTGGGAGGATGAGCAGTGGCTGCTGCCCAGGAGGAACATTGTCCCTTAGGTTCTCTCTCTGGGAAGGCTGAAAGGAAGCAAGGATCGCGGTGACAGCACAATCCCTTCTGAATGTGTTAATCTGGATTTTGTTTGAACTTTTGGAGCTGACCTTGGCTTGAACCACGTTAAAAACCCCAACTGGTGTGGACTGACTTGACCTCACGGTTCCATTTGCTCACAATGGCAGCCCTGCCCCAGTGCGCTCGCTTCCATCCATTACTTTATGGACATAAAAGAAAGACAGCATTACAGTGGAGCAGATATAGCACATAGCCACTGGGCCAGAGCTGTGTGCTGCACCGACGGGCAAACCCTCCTCTGATTCCATTCCAAAGAAGTTCCCTTTTCTTTTTTCTTTATTGCCTGAGAAAGGACAGACTGAAAACCAAGTGGCTGCTGCAGACTGCGGACCCACAGCTTTTATGATCGGTTTCCAAACCTGGAGAGAGAGGGGAAAAAAAAAAAGCTTTGGAGATCTGAGGAATAGCATTACAGTTCCAAAAAAAAAAAAAAAAAATCCTACCCAAGTGTGGATTTAGTTTGGGGATGGAGGAGGAGGAGGTGGTCAGCCCTGCAGCACTCACTGCCCCCGGGGGCGGCTTCAGGAGTGCACAAAGATTTGTGGCTATCGATGGTTTCCTCTCATTTCCATGACTGCTGAAAGCAAGCAGTGCGAAGGAAATGTCACAAGCTGACAGTCCCAGCTCACCCTCCGCTTCCCAACAGGAGGCAGACGTAGGAATTAGTGAGGTTACAGTGTGTGAGTCCGTGCTGCCACTGCGTGGGGTCTGCAGCCACAGCACACGGGGTGGGAGCGGGGCACCCCGCAGCGATGCCACCACTGGGACCTGGATGGTGCCTGGTGTGCGATGCCCCAACACGGACAGCTCTGCTTTAACTTCGATTTATTCAATGACACATGCATCTCTGGACAGATATCCGAGTTCCAGTGAACAACGTTTATAACAGAGGATGAGAAATTTGTGACTGCAGTTAGTCAATTAAGTACATTTCTAGGGTACATGACTAGAATAAAACTGGAGCGAGAGAGATCATTCTTCCAAAGAACAAAAAGGAACATTTCCCATTTGTAATACTCCCGGCATCGGTACGGGGAGGGGGGAAAGGAGGGAAGGAGGGCAGCAAGGAGCACAGCTGGGGAGAGAAAACACCATCAGCTCTGTCCACAAGCAGCCCTGAACTGCCCACTCTCTGGAGCTGACTCGTTACCGCTCAGCACTTTGCAGAGCACCGCAGCTCCCGGTGGTGCAGAGATTCCCTTCATCTCTGAACACCGAAAGCAGAGAGCAGCTGTGCCACCACGTGCTTGGCCAAGGCCGGCTCGGGCAGATTCCTCCTCAACCAATCTCTTCCCGAACACAGCGAAAGAAGCGGCCGCGGAGCTAGCGGGATTGGAGACGGAGCCTCTTCATATTGCACAGAAAACAAAGTCAAGATTTTGTGAGTACGTTCCAGGAAGGTTTATGTGGAAGAGTCGCCAGTATTCATCAGGGTAACGAGAACCATCCAGCGTGCAGCGGACGCGTCGGATTGTTGGGGTGGGCAGGCGGCTCGTTACCCTGTCCCCATCTCTCCTCGTGGGTTTGATCAACTCAGGGGAAGCCCGTGGGGAAGAGGCTGAGGGGCTGGTTCTCGTTAGTCGGGAGGGGCGATCTGTAGCCGTCGAAATTGCGAGGAATACTTCCGCTGGTGGACCCCGAGCTGTTACTGAGCGTCTCTATGCTTCCCTCTCGCTGAAGCTCTGCAATGGGAAGAGAGAAGAGGCCCTGGTTAGTGTGTGAGATGAAAGAACCCTGAGGTGGCAGGGTGGTTAGGTGGGCATTAGTGCACCCAATCGCTTGGGGCTCACAGCGTCCAGGTGTGGGTGTGCTCACGGCTGAACTGAGCAGGGTGCGAAGGGCAGCGAGGCAGATGAGGGAACGTCTTTCCTCCCCAGCAGGGACTTTTTACAAAGCCCTTATGCTGCAAAACTGGCAATCGTTGACTGCTTTATTTGAGGGAGAAGAAAACACCCCCATTGCTACGCACCCTACAGCAAAAGAGAACTCCTCGCTGCGGCTCTCCCTCTCCCAGTTGCACTCTCTGTGCAGCCTCCTGTCCTCGCTGACCTCCCGAAGCCCTTCCTGCTCCCTAATCTCGCAGTGCAGAGATTTCTGTGTGCACAGAGCATCGGTGCTCTCTCTGCGAGCCACCTGAACCCCACAGTTGTCTCAGAGGCAGCGTGCAGTGGTGTGGCTGGGCAGCATCACCCTGCCCGGCACCCAACGGTGGCACGCAGCTGTGAGATTAGGCAGAGCCACAGAGACACGGCAGGAATCCTCTCCTGGACGCAGGGTGACAGCCCACGAGAAACACCCCAGCACACCCTGCAACTTCCCGGCCCCACACCTGCACAGCACACAATGGGGACGGGGCACAGGTTTGGGCACACTGCTCCCACACTGCAACTGTGAGATAATTCATCCATAGGGAAAGTGCGTGGCAAAAGCAGAAAGACAGATCTTCACCCAAAAAGCATCCCCTGGGTCACCACCAGGGTTGGGAGACACAACCCTGGGTCCCAGAGGTCCGGGGTGGTGGGATAAGAGCCCTGCAGTGAGGACAGCGTGTCCAGGGTGGATGGAAAACAAACCTGCAGGAAATGGGTCACTCTCCAAGCAGCACTGATAATGACCTCAGCTGTATTAATCACTGCTCCTAGCCAGTGTTTGGTTAAGGAATGTGCATGCATAAACCGCTTCGTTTTCCTCACATCCTCACTCTCCCATGAGTTCAGGAAGTAAAAACAGTAATTTAAATCAGAAATGAACGGCGTATCCCACACTGATGTAGTGCTTATCCCGTCTGATTTGGCGCTTTTATCTCCCCTGCTCACAGCTGGCTCTGGTTACCGTCCCACGTCACCGCCCGCGCCGGGCAGCCACGGCCAGAGCCACCAGCTCACTGCATCCTGACCCAACACTGTGGGGCTGCTCCTGACGTCCCCCAGCTCTACTTTCTTTTTTTGGCTATAATTGATTTTCAGGCTCCTGTTGTTTTTGCAGTAACCGGAGCAGAAGGCGTTGGGGCCGCGTTTCTTCGGCTCCGTCCCACCCCGCGTGCAGCCGTGGCCTCACCGGTGGCCACGGGACGGGATCTGGGGACGCTGTGCATGGGGCTGTGGCAGCACTGTCACCTCTGCGGGGCCTGCCAGGGGGTGGCACTGCGGAGGCTGATGAGAGCCGGGGAAACAGGGTGAGAGGCACGGGATGGGCACAGGGCTTTGCTGGGAGGTGGTGAGCTCTCCTGGATGCTGCCAGGCAAGTTTCAAGCCCTACAGCCCGCTCTGTGTTCGGAAAGGGGGCAGCCCCCACACCTAAGCTGCAGCCCAGCAGCGTGACTCTGCACACGCTGCCCTGGACACGGGGTCAGAGTGCTCCCAAAGAGCCCCTGTGCATGCTCTGGATGCAATGAGGTGCCGGGCAGAGCACTGTGCATTTGGACATCGAAGGAGCTGCTGCACAAGGCCTGGCTGCAGCAACAGTCAGCACTGCTGGGCAGGGATGGGTCACACCACAGCACCTGGCTGTGCAGGATGGGCAACTGGATGTTAGCAGTCACCAGGGACACCCTGCCCTGCCAACGTGACCCCTCAGTGTGCTGTTCTACGTTCCCCCAAACCAGTCCTGTTTTTTAAAAAAAATCCCATTCATGTAATTAAAAAAAATAAATAAAATGAAGCCCAGCACCCATCACACTCCTCAACCCAGACCTGCCACAACCACAGCAAGGTGCACACAGGGTCAGCCCCATTCCTGCCCCACACTCCAGCATTGCCCATCATCAGAAGGAGCAGATCCCAACCGTGCAGCACTGGGAAGGAGCAGCCGAGCCCCACGGCCCAGCCCCACACCTCTGGGAGGAGCTGACACAGCTCCAGACCGCACCCAGGGGAGCTGAGGATGCGGTGTAGGGTGAGGGCTGTGCAGCTGCGGCCGAGTTCCACCGCGGACAGCCTCGGCCCCAGCATGTCTGAGGGTTATTGTGTCTGTGCTCCCCCGTGCACACACTGTCGAGATGCATTAACTTCCTTAAATGTACCAGTAAAACAACTGCTTATGATGCACTATAACGAACTTGTACGGTAGCCAACAAATTGTGCATCATATCAAACCCATTCTGCCTTATAGACTCTCTGGCTATTTTGTAATAACTGCAATTTGCTTCTGCTGAAGCAAGATAACCAGGGTTGAGAAGTCAGGCTTTGCAGAAACCTAAATATTTGATTTGGGGGGAGAGTGGGTGGGAGAAGGAAGAAAGGGGCCCCTGGGAGCTATTTATGGGGTCAAAATAACATGAGACCTGCTCTTCTCCTTGCGTTTCCACCATCAAGGAAATGAAATACTGTGAGAAGACCAGCACTTGCAAGATTTTGGCCCCAGAAATGGCTCCCTGAGGCATTTGAAAGCCCGTGAAAAACAAACACAAATACAAATAGATGCTAATACTGGAAACGTAAATACTAAAACCTGCCTGTGTCCCCGGAGGAAACGGCTCGCAGAGTTCTGTGTGGTATTAAAAAAAAGAGAGAGAGGAAAAAGCCACAGACAGGAAAAAAAAAAANCCACTCCGAGCCGTGGTATCTCCTTGATGCCTACTCGAAAATCTCCTCTCCAGTGCATTATTTCTTCTAATGGTTTTCCCTCTCTCCCCGGCCCCCTCTGCTACGCCCCCCCCAGGACCCCCTCATGCCAGCGGAGCCACCCTTCCCCTCTCGTCCCCAGCACTACGTGGCCTGGCCGGGATGAGCGATCCAACGACAGCAGCCTGATGTGTCGGGGCAGCGGGGAAGCGGCAGCAACTCTGAATACAAGAATTATTCTTCATCATCTCAAACTGTCACAACACATTACCCTCAAAGCCGCGGCTCGCTGAAGGAGTGACCCTGCGCTGAATGGGAGAGCGCTCGGGGAAAGAACTAATTGTAGCCTCTTTTCACACGTCAGTCACTTTTCACAGCACCGAGCCTTTCAAGCTCAACTAATGTCAAGTTCCCTTTTCCTTTCTCTGGGCTGAGTATTTCTGATTTTTAAGGATGGCGTTTTTAAAGGAACGAGGTCTCTGGCGACGGAGGGGAGGGGAGGAAGCGTCAGAGCGAGCGCGTATTGGAAAGTCCGTCGGACGCATCAAGGCTCGTTAGGAATTATACAATTAACAAGTAGGAATGCAGGAAGCGGGGTAATGGCCGGCAGGGCTCGAATCTCCTCGATTTTGGTGCTGTCATTCATCCCAATTGTTCCAGGGAAGTTTTTGGGCTCCCCCATGTGCTGGGGCTGCCGGGTGGCAGCTTCACGGCCCCTCTGCCTGGGAATGGGGTGGGTATGGGGTGTGGGGTGGGCATNCAAATAGATGCTAATACTGGAAACGTAAATACTAAAACCTGCCTGTGTCCCCGGAGGAAACGGCTCGCAGAGTTCTGTGTGGTATTAAAAAAAAGAGAGAGAGGAAAAAGCCACAGACAGGAAAAAAAAAAAAAAAAAGATGAAGGAGCAGCAGCAGCAACATCTGCTGAAGCCATGAGGACAGTCACCGCGGGGCAGAGCTGTGCCTGCGCTGGCGGGACCGCTGCCATCACCCCACGGCCCACGATGAGTGGGACGCCAGCACAGCAGCATCACCCCTTGTGCTCCTGTCCCCAGTCCTGGCAGCTGAGCCACTGTGTCTCCCCAGAG
The DNA here is from genome assembly GCA_013399175.1 of Odontophorus gujanensis. NCBI lineage: Eukaryota > Metazoa > Chordata > Aves > Galliformes > Odontophoridae > Odontophorus > Odontophorus gujanensis. The sequence continues at coordinate 11,247 of VXAB01002895.1, forward strand.
CCCAGAGATGATGTGGGGATGAGAAGCAGCAGCCCAGGATGCTTGGGGTGTGGGGGCACGATGACCCCACCCCAAACCCCACGGAGAGTGCCGTCCGCTTCCAGAAAGCTCTAGGAACTGTCAACGGATTAGAAAGGGGGAAAGTCCTGCCAAGCCTAAATGTGAAACCATTTTATATGGCGCACTAATTCAATGCCTGAAGAAAATCTATATAGCCCTCTTTTGCCCGGAACACTCATAAATTATGCTGCCTTTCTGATTTGTGCTCTCGCTGCGGCGGTCCACTCCGAGCCGTGGTATCTCCTTGATGCCTACTCGAAAATCTCCTCTCCAGTGCATTATTTCTTCTAATGGTTTTCCCTCTCTCCCCGGCCCCCTCTGCTAC